>JAVSCE010001136.1:0-285121 GCA_032199065.1 Smutsia gigantea
AATGTAAACATTAATGTTTCCTTATGGGAAAACAAATAAAGTATAAAGACAATTCTTTTCATTAAAATATACTGTGTATTTACACTTGCTAGACCCAGCACCACTTATAAATTTAGTACACTGTTCAGAATTTTAGTTAACACAGCTGACATGGTTTTGCTTGTTTGAAAGTCTATGAGTAGGTATTGTTGGAATATAAACAGTTTGTATTTGTCTGCTGCAAATCATAATCTTGAAATTTCTAATCAAGTTTGTAAAATTTTTATAGTAAAACATTTTAATGACAATTAAAAAATTTATCTTCTCTAAAAAATGGTCAAAACAATATCCTTTCAGAAATAGAATTGTTCTTTAATATCTTTCCAAAATGACTTTGGTTAAAAGGACCAGATGTATATTAGTTAAAATTTAGGACAAAGTTGTGATATTCTTTGAGTTTACAAGTTAATCCTTATTGGAGATGTGCCAATTATTATACAGTAGAATATCCTTAGTTTGCACTGTTTGGGGACCCCATTAAGAATGAATGCTAATTTTGCCAACTAAGAAGTAAGCAAATGCAATTTAAACAGTAAATTTGAGCATTCTGTATTAAATATGTGCAGTTATTATCACATGAAGAAGCGCAGTGTGTCGGGCTGTAATATAACCATACTTGCTGTCATGTTCTCCCATCTCAGTGCTGGGAACTCACCATGTGGAAACCAAGCAAATGTGTTGTGCATCAGCCGGCTTGAGTTTGTTCAATATCAAAGCTGAAACTAGCGAGGTCTGCTGTACTGCTTATTGAAGTATTGTGATTCTTTTAGGCATTGATTCTTACAAAATATATACTGTAACAGTATACTTTGTACAGATTTAAATTTTATTTGAAAAAATGAAATAAAGTAGGCAAAAAAATAAAGATGTTTATTTTTCATGTGACTATACAAACAGATCAGTCTCTTGTTTCAGTGCCTTTGTGGGAAGGGGGGGCCTTTTTGCTCTTGAATTATTTTTTTTTAGTAAATGGAAACCATTTTTAGTACCCAGTAGCAAGTGTACTTACCTGAACGATAACTGACTGCAAGCATTGTGTGCTGTCTCACACTAGAAAATTCTATTCTATTTTAAAACAAATTTGTTTTTAAATATTTTATATGAAAGCTTCCCTATCTTGCTTCTTGAGTCAGTTTTTAAAGTTGTCTGATTGTGTGGTGGTTAACCTAGCCATTACAAATGAAAAGAAAGGAAAACTTTCCCCATAGAAATGCCCTTTTCCTATGCAGAGTTTTTTGTTTTCTGTCATTTTAAAGCTGAAGTTGGTTTGGGGTAGTGGAAGGGTTACAAAAGAGTACATAACATACCTGTTGTATTTCTTACAATAAAATTATTGGTAGCAAATAAAATAATAAATTCAGCAATTAAAAAGAGTACAGGACAAAAGATGAAGAGACCCCTCTGCAGAAAATAAGGCTGTGCTTGCAAAGAAGATCCTCCCAAAACTGCTTTTCTAGTGAGTGGAGTGGCGGACAGTGGGTGAAGTTATCAATAAAAATGTGGCACAGGAGTGACCCTTTAGGGGAGTTTTAATGGGATTTTCTCATAGAAGATCAAATGATCTGACCAAAAAAAAACCTTCCCAGTTTTGGTCTCTAAGTCAGAAACCAGCAGGGACCTCAGGTATGTTTTCCTCAACCTTTGAAGTAGGGTTGGAAGTTGTATTTGTGGCTTTCTCCTGATTTAACCTTTTCTGATACTGTCTCTTGCCTTCAGGCTGGATATGAAAAGGTTTGGAGCAAGTAGTTGTAGAAACAAGGTTCCTGCAAAAATCACTGTGGAGAAAATTTTAATGTCGTTCCAATGTGTGTGACAGTGGTTATTTTGTAAGTATTAGATAGCCACAGAAACATCTCATGCTTACAGTATCACAGTTCCAGGCTTCCCTGGGGGAATCCCAAGGAAGTTTTGGTGGTGCTGGTGTTTTGTTTTGTTTTTTTCTTGCTAAAATGGCCCTCCATAGAGAACAGCAAACTAGCTGTTGGATTAGCTTTCACATCTGACAACCACCAAGTCCAATAAAAGTAATACAGAAACTTTGCTGTATGAAAATTTAAAGCTGTGAGTGTTTTGGGGAGGTCAGTGGGGTGCTAAGAATCTCTAGTTTTCCCTAAGTTCTGCAGTGTCTTTGATGCTGGGGGACACACAGAGACTAGATGGGTACTTTCTGAAGAGGAGACCAGATTTCCCTCTCTCCTCAAGGTGGGATCAAACCCCTGGGTCCTTGCCCAAGAGGAGGGCTCCCTCATTGTGGTGGAAGCCGAGCCATGATTTGTGGTGAGTATAATGGAATGGAAAGTCAAAAGCCAGGCCCCTTCCTCACTACCCTGTGTCCTTAATCTTTTAAAGACTTCAAGTGGGACTGTGATTATAAATATGCCCTATGGTCATTTCAGAGAGCAAGAAGTGAAGTTCTTCTGCAGCATTACAGGAGGAACATCCCAGACTTGAGATAGGTCTCAACTATGGAGCAAGCCTCACAGGGGCCAAGAGAGCCTATCAAGAAAGGGGCCCAGCATATTCAGCAGAACTTCTTGTCACTTTTATTTAGTTCTTTCTTTTCTAAAGTGGTGTAATTGGCAATCTCTTCCATCCCCACCTCCAATTTATTTTCTTTAACATTTGTTTAACCATGAGGTATAGCATGTACTTTGGCTATTTTGCATGGTTTTTAGAAATCTCTTTGTTCCTAGTTCTGGTAACAGTTTCCTTCCAAGGAGACTTTTTGATTTTGGGTACTGGGTTTTAGAAGACATTCTGCTTATTTAAGATCAGAGGAGAGAAATCCTTTTGTCAGTGTTTTACACAGACCCAGTACATATCACCACTGCTTTCACTTAAACATTATCCCCCACCCTACTGGAACTTGAGGAAGAGCCACTTTTTTTTTTCCTGAAAATGGGGAGTTGATCTTAATATTTCAAATCTCCAGAGTGTTTCCGATATTGTCATTCTTTCCTACCAACACTGATTTTCATTCATTTTGATTTGTTCACATCAGGCCATTTGACACTTAGGTTGGCAGCGAGAAAAATGTAACAGAACACTCACTGAGTGTTGCAATGTTTAAAAGAGCAGGATTTCCCCACCTTACAACCAGCAGGGTCGTCCAGTTAAACCTACCATCCTTGGAATACTGACTCACCCTGCAGACTCAGATCACACCTCAGACCTTTCCCAGGGAGCAGGAGTTTGTCAGCCTCCTGGGGAGATTGGTGGCAGCTCCAACCTAGCTCTGCTTTCTCTTTCTGTTTCTGGCAGTGACACTAAAGATGGGTCTATACTGCTACCACCCTGAATTTTTCCAAGCCTACCACTTTTTATTTTTTTAAACTAACATTGAGTGTTTAAAACATGTAAGTCACCAAGCTAAGTGGTTTATCTAGACTATTTCACTTAATCTTACTACCACCCTATGAGTTAGGCACTATTATTATTCCCATTTTACAGAAGAGGAAACTAAGGCACAGAGAGATTAAGTGACGTGCCCAGGGTCACATCGTCAGAATTCAAGTCACGAGTCCTGGTGTGCTGATGCAAAGCACGACATTGGTCTCAATTACTCTGGTGTATTGCCTTCCCTATAAAGTTCTGCCTCCTATTTCCCTAATTTGTAGGGTCTCCCAGACTTTGATGTTAACTTATTTACCTTGGGATATATTTAACTGGTTGGCAAAGCCCATGTTCCAAGCAAAGGATAATTTCTCTATGGCACAAAAGCCACACTTGCTTTTCTGAAAGTTGACTCATGAATGAATCCACATTTTCATTTCCCCCTCCCCTTTCATTGGGGAATGACTTACTCAGAGCAGGTCTGAGGAAAGCTGGCAAATGGCCCTTCCAGGCCTCTCTCCACTGCTCTTGCTTCAAGTAAGCACAGCCCTGAGTACTGTTCCTGCCTCTTGCTGCCTTCACCACGGTGACCTGATCAAAGAGCTCTGTGACTGAAGCTTTTAAGTTCTGTCTAGTGGAGTTGTCGATTTCTTTCTGTTTTTCAGATTATACCCCCCAGCAGACACCCTAGCCTCCTTATAGCAGACCTAACTGGGCCCATTTGGCTTCAGATATAGGCTCAAAAAGAATCTGGAGGTAGTGTCAAGGAGAGGATCTGGGTCTGCCCAGGTTCGCAAAACCTCACTATTTACCAATAATTGGCCCATTAATTGGATCACCCAGGGCCAGCCCTGTACTTTCTGGCTCAGAGTTCTGCTCAGGATTTTACTTTCTGAAGGCACTTCCCTGGGTCCTCTCAAGTGCTATTTTCCAGATGCTTCCTGACCTCCAAGGGAAGGTCCGGAGTCTATCACTCTCCTGGGACTTCTTCCAAAAATAAAATATGAAATTCCTGGGGACTAAGGGGTGTTTTAGAGGACTGGAGCATCTGTCAGAATTCTTTTCTAAAAAGGGAAAATTGTAATTTGAACTGGAATTTCTTTTTTTGTATCTTCTAAAGCAGTGATTCTCAAAGTGCAGCCCCTGGACCAAGAGCATTAGCATACCTCTTTGGAAATTGTTAGAAATGCAAATTATTGGGTCTCACTTTAGACTGAACTGAATCAGAACCTGCTGGCACCCAACAATCCCTGCTGCAACCAGCCCTCCAGATGATTGTAATGCACACTGAAGTGTGAGAACCACTGCCCTCTAAAGCAGAGGTTCTTTATCGCTTGGAGTCTTAGGTTTGGGAATCTGATGAAAGGTTGGTGCCTTCTCAGCTGCTTTGCAGACGCCCTGGGCTCCAAATTAAGAATCCCTGCTCCGGAACTTAGAGCTTGTCCATCCCTCTCCAACTTCCACTGTCTCAACACCACCTTGAGAAGAAGTGGCCCCAAACTCCCTATTTGTCCTTCCATCTGTACTATCTGTTGTCAGTGAGAATGGGACGTCCATGCACCAGACAGCAAAGGGTAAAGGGCTCGCTGCTCCCTGTATGTGTCATACCTGTAGCCCATGGCCTCTACCAAAAACCAGTGCTCAAGCATGGGACACCAGTCCAGGAGCATGGGACCAAAGAGAAAAGAGTTTCCTTCTCCTAGAGCTGGGAGCTCTGTGTCAGGGCAGAACTGCTATAAAACCTGCAGGACTTCCTATGTCAGTCCTGGCTGGGGCTTGTTGGCTGCAGCTAGAGCTTTGTCAGTGGCAAGTCCTGGTCATGCCAGTTGTCCCTGATTGTTTGTAGCACCCCATTTGCCTACAAAAGTATTCTGGTTTGGACCACAAATTATATTGGCACCCATTTTCTCACCTAACAGCCTCCACATTTGTTTCCTTTACTGCCACTCTTGCCCCTGTAATCCATTCTCTACACAGCAGCTGGCTTACAACTGTGGTCACAAGGCCCTTATGATCCAGTCCCTGCCTAACTTGCCAGGTTTGTCTTCCTTTCACCTCCTTATTCACTTCTCCAAAGCCATTCTGTATCTTGACTGCATGGAGCCTAATGGTATCTAAGAGTCTTTGGCTTCGCTCTTCCCTCTGCCTGGAACATACTTCCCTCCAGAGCCTCACACGGCTGGCTCTTTTTTCATCATCAGGCCTCAGCTTTCCTGTCCTCCACTCTAGGGGGCCTCTCTGACAACCCAAACTGAAGGGACCTTGCCCATCACTCTACCTCACAGCTGTTTCAGTTTTCTTCTAGTGCTTATCACTGGCCAAAATTGCCTCTTCCGTCTTTTACTGCCAATGGGCTAATGCTGTGAGTGCAGGACTCACTAAGACATCCCCAGGGTCCAAACAAGTCTGGCACATAGAGGACACTCAACAAACATCTGGTAGCTAAATGACTGGGCTCCAGTGAGTCCAGGCCATTTCTGGGAGCCAGCTGTGCCTCTGGCTCTGTTATTTTCTCTTCTTTGGCCCTTCCCTTGAGTCTTTAAAATAGGAGTGGTAACAACTAAACCCCCTACTCCCCAACAACTTTCCAGGGACGAAGTGAAAAAGAGCCTTCCCCATTAATTCTAAAACTGAGGAAATAACGTGCCTGAACTTAGCTGAGTTTAAAATAAATTTAGGCTCTAGGCTATGGAGTATGGACTCAAATAGCAAAGTCGTACAAAGATAGAAGGTTGAGTAAGGATTTCCAACTACCTCTCTGTAAGTGGGTCCCTGGTGAGAAGCAGGCTGCTGCATGGTGGGCAAAGGGCGGGAAGGGGATAGCAAGGACCTGGAGGCCAGACCACCACTCTGGAGGATTTCCAAGGCCTTTGTCTGAGCCCTGGTTTTGCAGAAGGAGCATGGAGGTGGGGGTTAAAAGAATTAGGTCTGAAATCAGGCTTGGATGCACATGCAGGCTGTGTCGTCACTCACTAGCTCTGGTCTTAAGCGACTTTACCTGATCTCTCCTAGTCTGTTTCCTCATCTGTAAATGGGACATAGGTGCCTACCTCATTTAATTGTTGGGAAGATGAAATGAAATGATTTATGCCAGGAGCTGACAGCACAGTTCTTGGCACAGCCTCATGTTTAATAAATGCCGTTGTCATTATCCTTGTTGCTGCTGGAAGAAAGGGAAATGAATGTGGAATTGAGTATCCATAGGAGCACTGCCTCCAACAGCCTCCGCCTCCCAGGTAGAGGAGCCATGGATCCAGCAGCTGCCTCTCCAGATGATCAGCTAGTCTGCCTTCAGCTGAAGCGAGGGGGCCCATTCTGGCCCCTTGTCCTTGTAGCCCTGGGCCTGCACTCTTCCTCTTCTCCTGCTGGCCCAGAGAGGACCCAGTCTGTGGCTCTCGCTCCTCAGGCCTAGTTGTACCCTGGGTCACATTTATTTTTGGTTTGTCACTCAGTGTCTCTGTTCTAGACCTGGGGTGTCTGAGGTTCTCTGGTGGTGGAGGAGATTTCTTTGAAAACAAAATGTGGTCTCAGTCTAGGTCCTCTGCTTCCTTCTGGCTACAGGCAACAGCAGAGACTGCAATCTGCCAAGGGTGTGGGATGACTAGAGGTCAATGCTGAATATTAATTCACCTGTTGGACATCTGCGATAGCAGTGAATCAACCCCAGGAAACAGCTCTCGCGTAAGAAAGGGAGTGATTTTGCCTTTGGCAGAAATTCTTAAGCTGGGGCTTTTGAGGGTCTGTAAAGCTCCTGAAATTTTATACAAGGTAATACCTGAAGATACAGCATGCATTTCTCTGAGAGGAGGACCCACAGTTTTCTTCAAGACCCTCAAGGGGAGTCACAGCCCAAGTAGGTTCAGAATCACTGGTCTTCATCTGAGAGTAGAAACAGAACCCTCCACTACGGGTTTCTCTTAGAGATCGCATCCTTCACCCTGGCCTACCAACCAGGACTTTCAGTGAAGAGAGTCTGGAAGCAGAGTTGCTCAGTCTTTAAGGATAGAGAACTCTCCTTAATGGCCTGGGTGGCTGGTTGGGGCCTGCCATGTCCATTTTGGAAGATGGGGGGTTTTGAGCTACCTAAATAACCCCCATTTTCCCTGAAATTTAGTTGCAGTATTATGAGGTACTCTGCCATATTTTGTGCCAGATGGGGGCGGGACTGGTCTGGTGTCATGTCAGAAGTAGGAGGCAAGGTTGGGTAGTTTGTTAGGTGTGCATTGGTGGTAATAAGGTGGGGGGTGCAGGAGTCTCTTCATATTGCCTTCATTCAGATGCTTGATACATAGTTGGTCCTCAGCCACAGTTTGTGCATTCATGTGGAGTTGTCTCCTTTTCCTTTTGCAAACATTAAATCTAAGTTTTGTAGTCCATTTTTTACTTTCCCAGAGACCAGGGGCTTCTCCTTACCCTTGTGCATCCTTTCGTGAGGTGGTCAGGTGCCTTGGTCTTACCCCCAGCTGTGCTTTTACTCCTTCTCATGCATCCTACATGTCCTGAAAGGTATCTCTGAAAGCCAGCTTAGGGGCCTATGAGACTGTTTGATGCTTCTTGGAATATAATTGCATCACTGAGGCTCCACCCCAGTTCTGGCCAGTCCTGCTTTTCTGTCTCCTGCTTTTATCCATACCCATGTTCCTTGTTGCAGCTTCTTGTTCATGGCGTCTACTTCCCTGGTGAGACTTTTCACCCTCCTCCCA
The DNA here is from genome assembly GCA_032199065.1 of Smutsia gigantea. Lineage (NCBI taxonomy): Eukaryota > Metazoa > Chordata > Mammalia > Pholidota > Manidae > Smutsia > Smutsia gigantea. Next base: position 8,076 of record JAVSCE010001136.1, read on the forward strand.
AACCCCAGGTCTATGTGCTGAACACAGCCTACTGGATGGCATCAGAATGCTACAGAGGTTTCCTAAGACTTGGCTGTCCTACGACCTGAATTAGGCAAACTGGCTCTGAGCCCATAGTCAGCTCACAAGTGGGAAGGCTGAAAGTAGCTGAGCACAGTAGTTCCCTGGGCTCCCCCAAGAACAAAAATTTAGGGTGAATTGGCTGAAAAAGGCTACATGGGACAAGAGTTTCGCTTTGTTTTGGGGGGCCTTGAGTGTTCTCCAGACATGAAACAGAGTCAAGTCTCCAGGTCATAGGCCTCTGGCCTGGAGCCATCAGACCATTTAAAGCCACCCAGCCCACCCAAGAACACAGCCATATTCATTATCCCTGCCACTGGAAGTCTGAGCAGAGGCCATAATCCCAGGAGTGCCCTGATCCCCGCAGAGAACCACAGGATCTTAGGGAGGTGATTAAAGCCCACACAGAGTGACGTTTTCTCTGCAGGCTCTTCCAAAAGGCTCTGTGTGCAGGGAAAAAGAGGTCTAGGGAGGAGCTGCCTGAGCCTCCTCCACTCTGAAAGATGGCCCTAAGGATTGCAGAGCATGATGGTTGGCAGCCCTTCCTTCTGGTCCTCACCCAGGGCCAGCAAAACTCTTTCTTCTCCTTCCATCTTGCTTCACCATCTCCTGTCCTGCACCCTGCTGCATGTAACACACTCATTTTGAGCAGGCTCTTAGTAGCTATGACCTGAGTTTGCTCTCAATTTTAGGGCTCTGAAATGATAAACAGTGGGAAGTAGCCACCCTCTGCTATTTATTTGCTTCCTCCTGAACCCTGACCTCTGAGAAGGAATTATGAGGGGAAAGAGCAGGCCTCCAAGACCATCTGGCCTCGCAGACTACCCCTAAGCAGAAAGAGCCACCCTTCAGTCCAGGCCAACTGGTGCTTTTAACGTTATTAATGATGGTTCCTTGTGTTATATAGAGGCTCTTTATTTGGATCAAAAGTATTGGTCCTCTCCTTTATGGCTTTGAATTCTGTGGTATTTAAAGAAATCTCTATGCCCAGATAATAAACACGTTCTCCCATATTTTCTTTTATAGTGTTCTATATTCTTTAATCTGACTGGAATTCATTTTCATATATGTATGAGTTAGGAATCCAACTTTTTTTTTTTTGCAGAGGGTCACATGCTGCCCAGAACTATTTATTCTATAGGCCATCTTCTCTCCAGTGACTTGAAATAATACTCTTCTATTCAAAACTCCCATACATACCTGTGATTGTTTCTGGATTCTCTCTTCTTTTGCACTGAATGTTTTGATATTCCTTGCACTAGTACCACACCACTTTAAGTGTTGTAGCTTTTAGGTATGTTTTGATAGTGTATTTTTTCTCCCTTTGTTTTTTCCCCCAAAATTGTTTTGTTATTCTTACACACACAGATTTTTTCCTCCCAGATGTACATTCCAATCAGCTTGTCAAGTTTCATTTAACAGACCCTATTAGGACTTTGTCTGACATTTTATTGATTTTATAAATTAAATTGGGAGAGAGTTTACACCTTAGAATATTGAGTCTTCTCATGCAGGAACAGAATGGCTCAGTTATGTTCTTAAAGGCCTCTGGGGAAGATGTTCTCTCTTCCGACTCCTGTCCCTCACCACCCCTGGCTGGTGCCGAGCTACCAGACCCTTGTATTGCTGTGTCCTGCGATTCTAACTTAATCATCCCCTCTTCCCACTTAGAGGTGGATGAAGCAGCCGAGCATTTGCTTTTACTCTGGAATTACTAGCCTTAACTTTTCAAGAACCAAAAGAACTCTTGGGGGGATTGTCCCATCTCTTTTTTCCCTAGTCTTTACATCTCATTCCCATAATCTTCCTTCTCATCTTGCTACCTCAGGAATCCCAGTATTTCCAATCTAGAGTAGGACAGCTTAGTGTTTCCCTTAGTTCAGACTTCCCTGACAATCTGGTAGGCCTGAAACACAACCCCTCCTTCCGACCTCTCTTCATGTTGTTCCATGTAATTTCTAAGCTTCATCCAGACAAAATGATATCTTGGAAGAGAGGAGAACTCACAATGTATTCAAAGGAACAGCAGTGTTAGTGAATCTTTGCCAACTCCCCACACTAAAGTCAAGAATTTATTACCCTGATTTGCCAACAGGTGCCAGCCTATGACTCTGCTTACCAGTGTGAACTCCACAGAGAATATAGGAATTCCTAGTCATTTTTGATCCCTGATTTCTGTCATGTGCACCAGTCTCAAGAGGCAGGCTGCTCGGTCAGGCCGACTCCCAAAGGCCCCAGCCTTCTGCTTAAATCTCTTTCAGGAACAGAAGTATCCAGCTGTTTTGTAGCCAGTATGAAAGCCAGAGAGGCCAGAGGTAAAGTCATGTGGGCTCCCAGACCAAGTTTGGCAGCCAGGAAGTAGAAAAAGAGGAGCGCAACACAGGGTCCTGGTTCCCACCTCACCCCCAGAATTGCTGAATGTGCTTTAAGGCCAGGCATAATAGCAACACAAAGACATAGGCAGTTTTCCCAAAGTGTTTGCGTATACACCTCAGTACCCAGAAAGGCCACAGAGTCCTGACTCCCAGACACACTTTGTCCAGCATGTTCCCCTCCTGTTTCTGCATCCTTGTGGCTCTTCCTGCATCCCCTCCTCCTGCTGCCAGGCTCCTCCAAGGTCAGGTCAGCACAAGTTACCACTAAAATACCCCCTTTGGCCTTGACAAACCTTTACTCACTGCTCATCTGGGGAATAAGATTTCAGGGTAAGGACTGCAGAATTTGTTACAGGGATTGGAAAGTTATTCTAACATAAGATTATTATAGAAAATGATTCCTAGACATTTGTGTTTCAAAGGACAGAATGAGGCAAGCAGTCCAGTGTAGCAAACCAATTTTAGGGACAGGAAATCTGCCACAGTGGCCGAAAAGTTCTGGTAATGCAAACAGAGCTACAGTGTCTGATTCCTCGAGTTCTCTCTCACAAACACAATATGCTGTAAAGAATTTTCCCCAGCTATCCCCTACCCGACTCCCCAAGTTGCTCAAGGCCCCAGTTTTACATGTCTAAATCTGAAATCAAAGTCCCAGGCAGGGAGAGAGATTGTCACAAGTAATTGCAACATCCCACAAGAATTTGGGAGTTAAAAGGAGCCAAACCTGGGCCTTCTCCAAAGCTTGCAAGTCTGAGCTTTTTGAGAACCACATTTGGTCTATTCCAGTCTGTTGAATGTGAATGTTTGTCTTGTGCCTGCTTGACATCGCTAGGGGACTCTGCAGGGCTCCTGTGGCCCACCATGCTGACAGGTGGTGGAACTGCCTGACATAAGCCATAGGCCCCTAGAGTTGGATTTAACCTTCTGAGCCACACTTAGAATACTAGCTCAGGGGAGGAGGGATGAGGACTCTGAGGAGTGAGGGCTCCCAGGTGGCTGCAGGGAGGGACTTGGATGGGAGGGGAAGGCATCCTGCCGCACTCTTACATCCTTTCTCAGAAACTCACACATTCATTCTGCCCCTGCGCTCGCCCTTGTGTTGTCTCATTTTATTCTTCCATGTTAATTTTGTGAAATTATTTTGAGATGATGTTTTCTCTTTTTCCATATAGAGAATAGCTGCCTTCAAAGTGGCAGCTTAGGGCTCAAACACAATAGTCTTAAGACATCCCAGCATTACTGGGGGATACAGTTGGTCATTACAAACCAGATCTAGTCATCACCAATGTCACCATAGAATAGGTACCACTTAGTGAGCCCTCATTTTGCGCACAACCCCCTTGTGAGGTTGATGTTGCTATTTTCCTGTTTGACAGAGTAGGATCCAGGCCCGGTGAGGTTAAGTGGCCTGCCCCAGGTCCCACAATTGGTCAGAAGGGGAGCTGGGCCTTCACAGGGTCTGGGATGTTGCCATGGCCTATTGTCTCTAGCAAAGAGCAGAAGGAACAGAAGGAAGCAGAGCGCAGTGTGGCGCCCGCCAGCACTCCCAGTCTGACACTCGCAGGTGCTTTGGGAAGGGGCTTTCACAGCTGGCCTTCCTCGGGCCCCGGGCCTCCCACAGCTGGCCTTCCTCGGGCCCCGGGTCTCCCACTGCTGGCCTTCCTCGGGCCCCGGGCCTCCCACTGCTGGCCTTCCTCGGGCCCCGGGCCTCCCACTGCTGGCCTTCCTCGGGCCCCGGGCCTCCCACTGCTGGCCTTCCTCGGGCCCCGGGCCTCCCACAGCTGGCCTTCCTCGGGCCCCGGGCCTCCCACAGCTGGCCTTCCTCGGGCCCCGGGTCTCCCACAGCTGGCCTTCCTCGGGCCCCGGGTCTCCCACAGCTGGCCTTCCTCGGGCCCCGGGGCTTTCACAGCTGGCCTTCCTCGGGCCCCGGGCCTCCCACAGCTGGCCTTCCTCGGGCCCCGGGTCTCCCACTGCTGGCCTTCCTCGGGCCCCGGGTCTCCCACTGCTGGCCTTCCTCGGGCCCCGGGTCTCCCACTGCTGGCCTTCCTCGGGCCCCGGGCCTCCCACAGCTGACCTTCCTCGGGCCCCGGGCCTCCCACAGCTGACCTTCCTCGGGCCCCGGGTCTCCCGCAGGGACTTGTTGCCTCAGGGACAGATACGGAGTTGGAGGTAAGGGAGAAAGATTGGGCAGTTCTGTCTTGGTTCCTTAGAGAACTCTCATATTGTGTGGACCAGCAGGACCCAGTGTGCGTGGGAACCGGCCTCGCTGCTTCCAGTGTCCTGGGCTTCGGGGGTGAGGCCTTCTCTGAGAGGTGGATTGCTCCTTACCTGCAGCATTCTTGCCCTAGCTTCAAAGAACACAAAGAGAGCCAGAGCAGACCCAGGTGGATATCTACTTGAAAGCCAGTGGTCCTACCGCCCCTCAGCCCAGCCAGCCTAATGCTTCTCTGTCCCCTCTGCTGACATACATGGCAGATTTATTTAATTAGTCAGAGATGAGTCAAAGGGCAGCTTGTCCTCATAGTTAATTAATATTTACTGAGCCAGCACACAATGAGTGACGCCAAGACTGGCCTGTGTCCCCCTCTCAGCTTAGGGAACAGGCTTCAGTCCCTCGTGCCTGGCTGGGATTGGGAACCAGAACGAGTCAAAGAGTTGAGATGATGGCCTCTGACTTCCTGTGAGGAGCGAATGAGGTCACACACCTAACATGCTTACCACAGTGCCTGGCACATAGTAGGGACATAGAAATTGATAGCTTTTGTAAATTTTAAAGAGGAGTGGCTGGGAAAGGCAGCTGGGAGACCATATTCCCCTCTGGGACATGTTCCAAAGGAGGGAAAGGGTAATGTAGCAGATGCTGGAGGGACAGAAGCCCTGAGGCACACTCACATAAGCGTCATCCACGAAGAAATGAATTTGTTTCTCCCTATTTTCACCAAACTCCTTGTAGAAGAGGGAAAAGTGGGAGGGCCTGGCCCTGGAGGAATTCAAGCAGAGTCTGAGTAAATGGAGGCTCTTCTTTAGCTGTGACTTGTTTGCAGAGGGAAGGAAACCTGACCTGGGCAAAGGAGCGCTGGCCGTGTGGTCCCTGCTTGACCACGACCCTTTCTTTCCTTCCTTCACCCCTGTCCCTGCACACACTGGAACACCGCCCCCCTCTTATCCCAGGAGACTTTGACCCTGGCCCTTCTAACAAATGGTGCTTCCTTAGGGGCCCTGTGGGGTGCCCTGACAGATCCTCACTGTGACAGGATTTGGTGACCCTCTGCGTCTGCTCCTCAGGGGCTGTCCTGCCTGGTGAGCATCTTACAGCTTGTCCTGATTTCTGGGCTGCAGGGGAGCCCCATGGCTTAAAGCCTTCTTTAGGTTACTGGCTCTGGACAGCTGGCCCCTGACTTTTCCAGCTCATCACCTGGCAACCCTCAGTCCTCCCCATGGCAGTGCCAGCATAGCCAGTACCTAGAGGTCTGTGCTGTTTAGTCTCTGCCTGCCAGGCTTGACATGGCCCCATCAGAGCCTGCCCCAGAATCAGATTGGGAGTTACCCTGAAGTTGCCCAGCCTTAGGAACGGACAGTCCTTTCTGGACACCAAGTCAAGTAGGAAGACATGTTACCAAGACAGGACCTGATGGTCAGTCTGTCTCCAGCTGCCAAAAAGATGGCTTTCTTAAGTCAAATTACTGAGGCAGGATACCAGCAGCCCTAAGAACTGGACAAATATGGACGATGAGGCCTAGAAGTTTCACTCTAGGTTTGCCACATCTTCTGTACAAAGCCAGAGACTGGGTGGGAAAAGGTCTCCCCAGTTACCTGAGATGACTCCTATAAAGAAAACCGGGCAGAAGCTGACACAGGCAGATTGTGAGCTCCCCAGCCCTGGTGGGTGTGAGACGCTGAGGCCCTGCGCCCTCTACTGGCCTGACTCCTTTTCGCCTTTGGACCCAGCTGGCAGCTGCTCCCTCTCCCTCCCATAACCTGGGCTTCCTCCTTGCTGACAAAACCTGTGTCTCTCCTAAACTTTTTTTTCCTTTTTCTTTCTTTCTTTCTTTTTTTGTTGGGGTGGGGGGGGGGTTGGAGAGTATGACCCAACCTCTTGAAGAAGCACAGAGTGCCTGCTTTCCTGCACACATGCCCCTCAGAATTGTACAGGTGGCAGCCTGCTTCAGGCAGCACCTGAGAACACTGTGCTGCTGCTTCCCGGAGAGGCTTCCGGCCTCCAGCCTTTCCTTCTACCTCCGCCTCTCCCGCTGCAGAAGCTGACCTTATGGGGCTCTGGGGTTTGCCCCACAGCTCTCCCACGCCAGCCCTTGACTCCACTCCAGACTGGAGCAGGAATATCTTCTTTCTTTCTTTAGCCCTTTTTTCTCTTTCTTCCATCCTTTTCTTCTCATTTTCCCCCTCCCCTTCCAAATCCTGTCCACTTGGCAAGTTTTTTGGCTCCAGTGCTCATACTCCAGCCCTTCCCACCCTGCCCTTCCCTGAGGCTCCCGCTGCCAGGTCACCTGCTGTACCAGTTGAGTCATGAGTGTGTTTGTCTTCTGGGGTTGGAAGCGCCCAGAGGACCAGGTCATTGACCTCCCACACACGTGTTGCTAATGGGCTCCCGGGACAGTGTGGCATGCTTATCCTCTCCTAATAACCTCCTGGCGCTGCTTCAGAGCTCTCTGCCACGGGTCGGGGGAGTGTCAGGTCAGAGAGTGGCTGGGCCTGCCTAGGCTATCACTGTAGGTCACTGCAGACGGGGGTAAAAGACGGGGACATTTCCCAGAGTGGGTGAGAATGAGAGAGCCTTTTATTTTCCAGGGAGGCTGCTGGGTGAGGAAAGGGAGGACCAGTTGGGGATGAGGTCCCTGGGTGTCAGCATGAAGCTGGTGGAGAAGTTCACACGTGATGTGGAGGATGTGGATCCAGGGAAAACCCCCAAACCTCATAGTTGCTTCATTCCATCGTCCCTCCATTCCTCCCAAGGGCGGCCTGCCTCGGGACATTTTCCTGAGGGCTCTCGGGCGGCGCCCAGTGCTTCTGTGGGTAGCTCATTCCGCGGCGGCGGCCGGCTTGTCCCCGGCGCCGCCAGGGGGCGAGTGGGGTGCCTGCCAGCCCTCGGGACGCCGGTCGCTCAGGCGCTGCTGCGCTCCGGGGAGGCCAGGTGGGGCGAAGACGCGGCCACCGAAGCCGGGCCGGACAGCTACTTCAAGCTCCGTCCTCAGGCCGGCTGGGTCGCTCTGGGTGTCCCAGGCCTGGACCCGGGCGCAGCTGCCGCGCGTCCGCCTAAGTGGCGACGCCACCACGCGCCCGGATCGGCGCGCACGGGGCTCTGCCCAGCGGACCCACGGCGCTCCCTTCTCGCCCCTCCGCCGCCGTTTTTGAAGCCCAGGCTCTGCTCTCGCGGCAGCCCCGCTTTCGGGGCCAGTGACTGGGTAGGCCGCACCCCGGGCGCAGCTACTGGAGGTCGCTGGAATTTAAGGAGGGGGCACGGGAGGACGCAGCGCGGTGCTCCAGTCTTCTTTCTATCCCTCCAAAGCTGCTGCGGGCCGCGCGCATCTGGTCTCTTCATCCCGGGGCTCGGGTCCGGCCGGTGCAGGTGCTGGCGCCGGGGGGGAGTGCGGGGGGGGGAAGGGCGCGAGGCCGGCGGGGTGCGCACGCTCCGCGCCTGCACCTGTTGGAGCTGGCGTCTACCTGCGCCGCACACGACCCGCGCTGCGGTCTCCTACGGAAGCGGTCACATTTGGCTTTAGGAAAACAAACGAAAAAAAAAAGCGGTGTTGCAATTGCATACATCGGCTTGTCTCCGGGGCGGCTCGTGGTGAGGACCATAATTTCCTAAGTGTCTAGGGCTGCAGCCTGAGACCCCCTACGACTCAGAACCAAGACATGCGCGCGCGCGCGCGTACACACACACACACACACACACGGCCTTAGCACTGCTGGGCATCTTTCGACTTTATGAGATGTGTTCCTTCTTTGGGATCTAGTCAGCCTTTCTCAAAACATGTCGGACCTGTGTGTGTGTTTAAATCCTCTTTGTGCCCGCACACTAGCCTGCATCTATTCTAGGTAAATATTTGCACCATTGAATAAAAGGAAGTCAAGTTTATGTTTCGTTTCAAAGGGAGTCTTTGAAACAAGTACCTCTCTACTTGCCTGCTAATCAATCACCCACATTTTGTTTTGGCTTGGTTAGGTTTGGGGTTTTTTGCAACCCTTAAGCAAGAGTTAAAGATAAAATCATGCCTCAAGCGGCACACAGGCACAGGAGTGCCAGGGCTGACATCTTCGCTAGTCTATTCTGATTCGTGCTGCTCAGACAGATGCGCAGACAAACCCCTGGGGAACAGGATCTGGAATGAGGCATTCCCCTGCCCACCAAGAGTTGATAAGACCAGACTGGTTTGTTGGCCAAGAAGTCACTGAAGCTCTGAGGTGTGGGGCTGGGCTACAAACTCCAGACTTCAAATCTGCTTAGCATCCAGAACCTGGGTTCCAGGGCACTCTCTGCCTTCACCTCTGTTCGTCTGGACATAAAAGGGGGGCCCACAAATAATCCCACAGCCTTAGTGCCTGGGCATTTCTACAGCCTTGAGGAATCCTCATCTTCCAAGACCCAGGGCCAATGCTCTGCTGATACTGCCGGAGGTCTACTCCAAGGCCAGCCCAAGATCCCACCCTTGCTCTTTCTCCTTCGGTTCCTTGTATGTGTCTGAGATTTCCTGGGACTGTGAAGTCAAGGAGTGGCCTAAAGTCCAGAGCCTCATGTGACCACCCTCAGGTCTAAAGAGTGGCCCCTGTGAGTGCCCTGGCCTCAGTCCCCAACCTCAGGAGGCTCTGGGGATGGGGTTAGGTGAACAGCCTGCACGACCCCAGCCCTGGGCCTGGCCCAGACACCTACCCTGCTGCTACCCTGGGTCTTCTTTGCATTTTCCCAGTGGTGAGCACTTATTAGTCATGGGCCCACAGAGCTTCCCCCTTGCAGCCTCCTGCCTGGCAGAGCACCCCCAATTCAGCCCACCCAGGGCCTTACCTGCCATCCTTTTCTAGAGTCAGCACTTCCCTTCCCCCTTCTCAGCCCTGCTGGGGAGCCCTTCCTTCCCAGGAGAGCTACTTAGAGGAGAAGGCCATGTCCTTGCTGCCTTGCGGGTGAGAAGGGATGGAGACATTAGTCTTATTAGCACATCTGCAGAGGCTCCTCTTGGCCCCTCTTTATTCCCAGTGAGTTTTCCATACCTCAAAATTTAGTGGATACCTACTTCATGCCAGGCACCGTGCCAGGGGTCGGGGATTCAAAAATAAGCCAGAAGCAGTCCCTCCCCTGGGAGAGTGCATGGTGTCTGATGGAGGAATGTATTCTTCAGCTCATTCATTCACTAAATGTGTCTTAAGCACCTGCTAGGTGCAGGCCCTGTGCCAAGTGCTAGGGAGACAGTGAAGAACACAAGCACAGCCCGGCCCTCCTCACAGCGCCACCCTGTAGGCTCATGGTCCAAAGGGGAAGCAGATGCTAATCAAACCATCTGGGAAATAGAGAACTGTAAGCCATGGTAAAGAAAATCACAGGATCCTTTGGGCACATGTACAGTTGAGTGGGGAGAGTGGGGAGCCGGCCTGAGTGGAAGGGGCAGAAGGAGGGGACGGTCAGGGATATAAACCTGGAGGAACCTGGTATGGTGCTTGTCTTCCTACTGAAACATGACCTCAGAGCTTCGAGAAGGCCCCACCCTGTACATTATCCTTCACCCCCACACCCAGGAAATCTGCCAGCCCCTCTGCAGGGCCGTCTCTCTGAGGATGCCAGGCACCTTTCCTTGGTGCCTGTTGATTGGTGACAGGAAGCTGCAGTGCCCGGCTTGGCCACTGACTGAAGTTTCCAGGCCAGTGAAGGGTTGGGGTTTCAAGCCCTAGGGCTGTTGTGTCCCAGCCTCCTGAGCCCCATCAGAGAAACTGGGCTTGGAGTGTTTAATACAAGAACCCCTAGGAGAGGAGCAAAGAGGTTTGGCACAATGACATTCACACTCCCTTCCCCACCTCCACTGGTTCTCTGACCTTCTCACTATACAAGGTCTAGCCAGGATAAGTCCCCTGCGCCCGCATCTCTCAGGAGAGGGGGCAGAAAAGCTCCTGGCCTGGGACTCACCCAACAGAATGGCCATTCCAGGGTGACTGAATCCACCTGACTCTGGCCCTTCTTCCACTCCACATTCTGGCCTGTGTCTGGAAGGGACAGGCTACCCTGCTCCCAGGTAAAGACTGCTCTTCCCACAGAGCCAGGGGGCCTCCCCTGGGATCACCAGTACCAAGGCAAGAGGCAGCCGTTCATGGCCGCCCACCCCACGCCCTGGCTCAGAGAAGGCTGTGGATCCCTCTGCTCCCTCTGAACGGAGGTGCAGGGTCCAGCACCACCATGGCAGGTGGCTGGGGGGAGGAGTGCTGTCCACTGTGGGAGCGGGGCTCAGGCCTCAGCCTCAAGGAGCAGCAGATGTGGCCAACTGGCCTGCATCCTGGGCATAGCCTCTCTGTCATGCCTCTTGGTCTCACAGGAGAGAATTCCAGGTGGCCTACATGGGAATGCCAGGGTCCCTCAACCGACACCTAGTACACATGTCACTGCCACAGGTTAATAGCAACCTACAGAAGATGGGGTGGCCGAGACCCTCAGGCAGCTGTGGTCTCTGCCATTTTGCTTCCTTTTTTCCTTACAGATGTGGGTGAGACGTGGGGGTGTTACCCCTGGTGTTGCTCCACATAGTAGGGCCAGAGCCTGGACCTAGGGGAGTCCTATATGTGCCTGCTTTCCTCTGTGGCCGGGCCTTTGGGGATGTGGGTCTCTCAGCCTCTCCCTTTCCCCCTCTGCCAGCCGCTCCACATTCATGGTGGCCACAAAGCTTTGTAGCTGGGTTTGGTTGCTCCTGAGGCCCCCAGCACAGACAGAGGCCACTTTCACTCCTGGTGTCATTGCCCGGGAGTCATCTCTATGGACAGAAAGTTTGAGGATCCTTGTTGGAATGCCAGAAGCTTGGCGTTGGGTCGTTGAGTGAAGGGCGATCCTTGTTAACACTTCTCTGGCCAGGTGCCATGCTGGCCTCTGCCCTTGGCTGAGTTTGTCACGCCTCCACACAGATTGTCTTCCTGGCCTTGGGGACAGTGGCCTGAGGGTGGGCAGTGAGCCTCTAGATGTCAGGGCGAGGAGGTTTCTGATGGCTGGCTCCCCAGATGTCCGGGCTCTCTGGTTCTGCTCCCCCCTTGGGCCCAGGTAGTGATTTCCCAGACACCAGCACCCGGCAGTCAGTCAGTTATAAGATCGAAGACATGCACATAAAGCGAGCAGCGCCCTGTGAGCCCCAAACCAAACACAAACTAGTGGGTAGAGAACCTGCCACTGAAACCATTCATTGTCCCATGTACCCAGAAGCCTCCCCTGGACACCATGCCCTGTGTCCCAGAGCTACCCTGGCTTCTGCACTGTGGAAACGTGTGGCTCTAGGGAGGGGACAGGGACAGCAGAACTGCTGCAAGTAGGGTTCCAAGCAGAACCCAGAGCTGCTCCCACCTCAGGGGATCACAGACCTTTAGCAAAGAAAGTTGCCCCTTGTCTGGAGTAGCCAGGGAAGAGAAGAGGCTCTGGTCAGGCATTATTACATTCAGTCCTTTCAGCCACCCTAAACAGGAATTCTCCGTTTCATAGAAGAGGAAACCTGGGTCATGCCCCCTCAGCTGGCATGTGGCCCCATGGTTAACTCCTCTTTTGCCCCACCAGGGCCCTTCCTGGGTGTGACTGCAGGGTTGGGGTGGAGTGGCAGAGAAAGGGAGCCTAAACTCTAGGACTTAGAGAGGGGAGAGGCAGCCTCAGGTGTGGGAGAAGCATCTGAGGACAGGAGTGACCCCTGCTCCCATCCCCACATCCACCATGAACTGTGGATTCCCAAAGCCACAACGTTGACCACTGCTCATTGTTGGATTCCAGTTGGGCACCTTCCACACTCAGGCTCACTGGGCACCAGGGCCCAGGCAGGGTGCCGTCCCTATTCTCAGGAGACAGCATGCGTGATGGAGGATGAGGGGCACAGCCAGCCCAGCCTGAGCCAGGGAGCAGTCCTAAAGAAAGAGTAAATTAGTGACTTACCGAGACAAAAGCGATGGCAGGTGATCCGGGCAGCACAGACCATGCAAGCAAGGCCCGGGGAAGCTGCAGCCCTCCGAGCACTGCTGAGGAGCCAGGGGTGAGGTGGGCAGCGGCAAGAGGACAGGGCTGTGGATGGGTAGGCCAGAAGTCACAGGCCCTAAAGGCAGGGCTTGTGGGTTTCCGAGCCTGACCTGGGATAGCCAGACACCCTCCCACAGTCCCCCTGAGGACGAACCGGACCGGGAACATTCCAGCCTAATCGAAGCTCAGATCTGCCAGCTCCAGAGGCTCCACACATGGGGCCCATCTCCACCAGGGAGCTCGCCTGCTCCCTCTCGCCAGGCCAGGCCGGAGGGGAGTGTGGGATCCTCAAGGACTCCTCCAGACCCTCAGAAGACTGGGTGCCCAGAGTTTTCCCTCTCCAGAATCTGGGGCAACCGGGTAGAGATGGAGGGGAGGAGGCTGAAAATGGAGACAGAGGCCCCACCTGTGGGAGGAGCTGAAAGATCCTGCCTGAGAAACAGGACTTTGGAGTGATCCTCACTGTCAGGGGGCCCCTGCTCGAGCAGAGATTTCTGGAAAGGGCTGCAGGACAGGATCTCAGCTCCAACCAGAGCCCCTGCCCTCGCTGCTGGCTGCACCAGGCCCAGCCTAGCCTGCTCTCCGTGGAAGGGAGGACACAGACTAGGACATAGGAGAACAGCCCCCAGACCCTCGAAATGGATGTCAGAAGGCCAACCGGACTGCACACTCTGTTTTAAGTTAATACTTTTTCTTTCTTTGTTAAAAGCTTCTCCTCTTTTATTATGCTAGTGGCATCAAGCCTTTGAGGGCAGCTCTGTTCCTAAGGTGGTGTTGGGACAGATGTCTTAAATACACTACCTAATGTCACTGATTTCAACCTGAGATTTTTTTTTAAAGAAAGAAACAGCCCCTTTCTCCTGTACATGGGAACCCCCTCCGTCTCCTCACCCCACCCCAGCAACCTCTTGGTTTCCCTGTGTCCCTGGCATGGGGAAGCAGGTCTCTGATGAAAGTTACAGACAGAGGAGAAGTGAGAGGAGAGGAGGAGAAATCAGGCTGCCTCAGGCTAAGGGGTCCCTCACATCTGGCCAGGACACCCACATTCTGGGAAATGGAGGCAAGATCCTGGGGGTGAGGTGGGAGAGGGTGACTCTCTTCCAGGGCCTCTGAGCCTCCTACATCATGTCCAAGGACTGTCGTCATTACCTGTGTGACCAGGCAGGGAGGACACCCGCCCCAGCTGACCCGGCTGGCCTCCGGTGGAGGCTGGCCAACGCCACTCTGCATGGCCTTGTTGCTGAGCTGCCATCAGGCAGCAGTGCCAGCGGCTTCCGCAGCAGCAAAGGGAGTCGTGCGTGAGGGATTGCTTGGTGTCTGCACTGTGCTCACACATTTTTCATTCATTATCTTTTTAAATCCCCGTGAACCTCATGAGAGTTTAATTAACCCATTTTACAGATGAGGCAACAGAGTCTCAGAGAAGTTAGTGATTTCCCAAAGTCACACAGTTTGTAAGTGACAGTGTCAAGACTCAGTGTGACTCCAGAGTATGCAGAGGGCGGACGAGCCGGACTGACAATGAGCTTCCCATACCATGCCAGCTCACCCCCAAGCCCAAGGCCTTACAGGGCAGCAGCCCACCCAATGTCTTCCTCCCTAAGCCCAGTTCTGCCCCAGCCCCGGCCAACCCTTCCAGAGCTGGGGTGGGAGCAGGATGGGCTCAGGAAGGTTCTACTGCTCCTCTACCCTCACCCCCACCATGGCTGTTTAATTTCATTGCCTCAAAAATGAGAGCTGCTTGGGTCTTTCATGGGGAGGAGAGCAGAAGGCAGGGGTACCCTGACTTGTGGAAGGAGCCTGAGCTCAGCTTGGCACACTGACTGGGCACGGCTGATTGGGGCACCTTGGACCACACCCCTCACCCCTCAAGAGCATGGGGTTTGGACCCTGAGGCCCTGAGCAAGTTACGTAACCTCTCTGGGTCATTGGTTCCTTGTCTGCAAACTGGCCGGACCTTGTGCTAAAGGAGCTTATGAGAGAGTGAGGCACAGCCCTGCTCATGCTCATCAAGTGCGCGCGACGTGCCGGGCGTTCCATGCGTTAGCTCACTAAATCCTCAAAACCACCCTGTGAGGTTGGCACTCTTATTATTGCCCCTATTTTATAGTCAAGGAGACTGAGGCTTAGGTCAAGTGATTTGCCAAAGCTGGCAAGCCACAGAATTGGGATAGGCCTCCCCAGTCCAACTCCAGAGCAGCTCTCAGCCACTCTGATGTGCTAGTAGCTGGCATGCATGGACACTCGGCACCACCGGCTCACATCCAAGCCCACTTTGCAGAGGGGCTGCAAGCTCCCTGGTAGCAACTAGGAATGCTGACCTCAGGCACTGTTGGCATGCTGTCCAGGGCTCCCCCCCCCCCCCAAGGCCTTTCTGAACCTGTAGGAGGCTTCTCCTGGCCTCCTCACTGAAAGACTCTGTCTCCTTGCTCAGGGCCGGTGCTAGGGACCTGATATGGTGTGGGCGCCGCCCCAGGTGACACAAGCGAGGGCAGCAGATTTTAGGAGGAGCCTGTGTACTTGGGGTGTGTTTGTTTTTAACCTCCTCCTGTCTGACCACTTGCCTGGCCCAGGAAGGGCCTGAGGTTCCACTGGGTCACTGGAGCCCTCTCCAGGAGTTTAAAGGGAGGAATTTTCTTGGATATAGCTCCTCATCCATGCCCACAAGTCACTTCCTGAGGGAATGGCTCAGGCCAGGCCCTTGTCCTGTCCCCTTAGCACATGAAAAATATGCACTTCTTTCTTTGTTGCTTCAATTCCCATCTCACCTCTCCTCCCCTCCAGAACTGTCTCTGAGGACAGAGACAGGTGATTTTGCTTTGTGCTCCTAGGGCCTGGCACCCACCTACCTTGTGCATGTTAAACCAGGGCCTGCCTGGATGCACAGTGTCCCAGGGAGGCTGAGAGGCAGCAAGAGGTTGTCCCCAGCAGTGACTGTAGCAGAGGCAGATCTGACCCTGATCAGAGAGTAAGACCTGCCACTCGAAGACAGGGACATAGCACCCACTAGCCTCTACTTCCTGGGCTAGTTCATAGAAGAAACCAAACCAGAACTGCCAAGGGACAGGTACCAATGGACTTGCCGTCTTAGCCCCAGACCCTCACTGCAGCTCACCTGCTGCCTTGAGCATGTGGGCTTCGTACCCTCTGAAAGTTCCTTCCCCAAGAAGAAGAGCAGCAGGAATAATGATATTGGCTGATATTCATCAAATGCTTACTGTGTCTCAGGCTCTATGCCAAGCACCTTTCCCGATTATCTCTCAGAAACTTCAAATGGCCTCAGGAGATAAGGGCCATTTGAATCCCCGTTTTACTGAAGAGCAAACTGAACCCCGGGAAGGGTAAGTGATGTGTGCCAAGTTGCCCAGCATGTGAGGGGTGGGGGTGAGATTGTGAAGCCAGGTGGCCAGAGTCCAGAACCAGAAGTCTTAACCCCAAAGCTCTTCTGTCTCCAGGGCGTGCCTCTCCAATTCCATAGTCCGGGATAGCACCGCCTGCTCAGCGGGCCTGGGCATTACCTGTATCCACTCGCACTGAATTGTCAGGAACCTGAAGTGCCGTCCCCAGCCCCAGGGTTCAGTAGGGCAGTCATTCATTATGTTGATAAATATTTATTGAACACGTCTGTGTCCCAGATTCTTTATCAGGCACTTAAGGATGCATTGGTGAACAAAAACAGATCCAGTCTCCACTCTTACGGAGCACATATTCTAGTGGAAAAGAATCAAACAAATACAGCATGTGTCCAATTACAAACTGTGACACATGCCAAGAAGGAAAACTACAGCTGGTTTTGAGGGAGCACAACATAGGAAGACATAATTTAGACTGGGGGGGTGGGGTAGGCGGAGGGGGAAGCGGAGGGAGGAGTTTTAAGAGATGACACTTCTACAGTAACATAACCAATCAGCCAGCGGGTTGATCCAGGCCACAGGGTAGGTCAGGTAGCACCTGCTGTGACTTGCCGAGAAAGAGGTTTCTGCTGGTTTTCCTCTCCTTCAAGGAAAGTTGCTACACTCCACGGCCATTTTGCTGTTTGCTGAGGGCTGAGTCCCTGAGATTCCAGAGGAAGGGGTGAGGGAAAGTATAATCTGACTTGGTTTTTTAGTTTTAACGGGAAGGGCAGGGTCTCCGCACGCGCTGATGACTTAGCGGCCGGCCCCCTGGCTGCCTCCCCGCCCTCGGAAGTGCGGTGCTCTGTCGCCACCTGGTGGGCGTAACAGATCATGCCCGGGCCGACCCAGCTTCGCCCGTCTGGGGTAGGATCCCGAGTGCGGCTTCCTTCGCGCTGAGGCTGAAAGGAGGCAGTAAGTTTGGGTAACTTCCTGGCAGGGGGTAGGGATGGGGAGAAGGAGCGAGGGTGGATGGAACCGCTGCTTGAACGTCAACTGACTGAAGACCGACAATGGCCCCATTGTGTCCGGGGCCTTGACCTTGATTTCCTGCCACTCTCATCTCCCGGCGCGGCATCACCCCGTTCTGATTGGCCCGTAGTGCGCTCCGTGATAGTGGGCGGCCCGGGGCCGGATTCCCAGCCACGCGCTCCGTCCGGCGCGCCGTGCCGCGGGCCGAGGGCCCCCAGGAAGCCCAGGGAAGGCGGGTGGGCAAGGGGCCCACGCCTCTCAGAAGTCGTTTGCTCCTTCCTCCGCACCACCAGGAATGTGGGGACAAGAACCAGAGGCTCCCTTTCAAAGGCAGCGCTCGCCGCCTGATGGTTAAGGACCCGGATCTGCAGTCTCCAAATTAGTTGCGGGGTCCTTGGACACACAGTCTTCAGCACCACCCACCTTTTACTTTTTTTTTAATACACGCATGAATACATACTCCCATTGTAAAAAATACTACACAACACAATACAAAGATAAAAGCTCCCCACCTTTGTCACACTCACTCCATCCCACCTCAGGTAACTGCTATTATTAGTTTTGACAAAATCTCTAGAGACAGTTCTCTGAAATAAAAGGGTTCGTTGAACCTTTACAGATGCAGCCAGAAAAAAAGACTGAGTCCTAGGACAGGAAGTTTCTGCTCCACCAGCAGCAAGGCCAGTTCACATAAGCAATGTGTCCACCAGACTCAGGAAACGGGACGTATATAAGGGGTCTTAAAGAAAGAAAGTTTAAATTCATGTTGGTTATAGATAAGGAAAGAGAGCTAACATGGATCGGGCCAGGGATAAGTGATGA
Organism: Smutsia gigantea; assembly: GCA_032199065.1. Classification (NCBI taxonomy): domain Eukaryota; kingdom Metazoa; phylum Chordata; class Mammalia; order Pholidota; family Manidae; genus Smutsia; species Smutsia gigantea. The sequence continues at coordinate 25,895 of JAVSCE010001136.1, forward strand.
ATCCATAGAGAAGACCTGTGGATCGATTCACATGGAAGAGGAATGCAGTGGTTCAGGGACCTAGAAAATTGTTGAAATGCTGTCATTCCAGAACCTGGGGTCTCTTGTTGGCTATGGCCCACAGCTACTGACTACCTTCCCTTGTCTCTCTCCCCCATTCTCCAGTCCTTATCTCACTTCCTTTCAGAGAATCTCAGAACTTCTTATCAGTTTCATGTATGTCCTTCCTGACCTCATTCAGTGTATTTATGTGAGTCTCTACATATGAAAGTATATGACCTGGCGAACATTCCCTCTGGGCATTCCTAATCTGAAAATGGTAATGAAAATAAGAGTAGTTGAGTCTGAAGAGTTCCTGAGACAAGTTACCTGAGAAAATTCATGTGGAACCCTTAGCTCTGCGCCTGACACACCTTGTCTGAGACTACTGTGGTCTTCATCACCATCTCTACTGTCATGATCATTGGGCCCCAGACCCAGTTCTGAGGTCTGCATAGAAGCCCTTTCTTCCCCCACAGCCTGCTCTTCCCCCTCAGCCTTTTTCCTCCTAAAAGACTGATAAAAATCTGTGTTCCCTAATGCCTGTGTTTTTTGAAAGCTAGAAGAGCATCTGGTGTTTTCTGCCCATTCTTCCCTCCCCATCCCTTCCTTCACCTCCACCCCTCCCCTTCCCATCCATATTTGACCTAGAGGTGACCACTCATCCCACTGCAGAGAGAACATCCCATTCTGTGCCACAGGAAGAGACTCTATGGCCCACATGACCACAGTGACTCTCCGCCAGGTAGGGATCGGGCTAGTGGCTCAGAGTGGGTGGGATGCTCTGTGAAAACCCGCATGATAGAGCAGCTCAGTGCAGGGTCAGCTGTCAGAGCACCCCAGGGTGTGGCCAAGAGCGACTCCACCTCCCTGAGCCTCAGCTATCTCACCTGTACAATGGGGCTACTAACAATAGCCGCCACTGTCAAGTGCTGCGAGGATAAGACTGTGCCTATAAAGAAACCTGGCACAGAGAAAGCCAAATTCTAGTTATTATTATGTTGTAAAACAAAGTGTTGTGTTTATTTAGCATTTTATGTTTTCAGAGGGAACTTCTAACTTCTTTCTTCTTTTTAAAATGAGCTAGTCCATGGAGAAGGAAGTTTCGTTTTGATTTACAAGTCTCAGGAGAAAGGTAAATGCCTTTACCTGGGCCTCCATTGTAGTAGCCAGGTGCCACTTGGCTGGAGGTATTGCTGGTTCCTAGATGGCCCACAGAGCTCCCTCCAGGCAGAAAGCACCTGGACACAGGGCACCAAAGGACCTCACAGTTTCAGAAGATGCAGCAGGGAAAACATCACATCCATGTGAGTAAGACAAGATTTTCAAAAACAGCCACAGAGCAGCCGCCTAGACTGCCAGGCACTGCACAGCCCAGGGTCCCGGCAATGCAGGGGTTTTATTGGGGGAATAAACTTACTGCACATTCTACCTAATATTTATTCAGTGCTCATTAGATGCCAAGTGTGTTATAAGCACAACAAACAAGTCTAAGGTAAGATCTTTGCCTTCATATAGCTTGTTTTTTAATAGTTCTTCTGTACATACTTCCCTCCACTTTTTTTCTCCGCTTTTTTTAAAGTATAATTCACGTACATTAAAATTCACCTTTTTAATGTACAGTTCTATGAGTTTTCACAAACACAGTCATGTAACCACCATCACAGTCACGATATAGAATATGTTCATCACCCCCCAAGTTGTCCTCTCGCTCTCTGGTGATAAGCCCCGCCCCCCACCCCTAGCCCCTGGCAGCCAGGGATCTGATTTCTGTCCTTACTGTAGCCTTTTGAATTTGGCTTCTTTATTTACCATAATACTTTTGCAATTCATATTGTCATACATATCAGTGGTTCATTCCTTTTCTCTTTCTGTCAATTTTTTATTGTGAATAATTTCAAATATAAAGTTGAAAGAATAACACAGTGAAGATCTATCAACCTACAACCTAGATTCAATAATTGATTGCATTTTGCCATATTTTAAAATGATGTATATACATAGGTATATATTTGCTGAATCATTTGAAAGTATGTTGTAGACCCTGACACTTCACCCTAAAACTTCAACATATATCACTTAAGAATGAGGACATCTATCAATCAATCAATCAAAGAATGAGGACATCTAGGAATTATCACACCTAAGAAAGTTGACAATGATTGCCAGCTATCATCTACTACCCCCCCATTTGCAAATGCCCCTACTGTCAAAAAAATTTCTCATAGCTTTCAACCCACCTGCTAGAGTTTTATTTCTAAACTTTTAATTTTGAAACAGTTATGGACTACTCATAAGAAGTTGCAAAAAGAATAGTTTCGTGTACCGTTTAACCATCTTCCCACAATGGACATGTAATATATTAGAGCTGTATTACAATATCAAAACCAGGCCATTGACATTACGTACATTACTGTAACTAGACCATAGAGCACCGAGTTCCGTTTTCACCATTCTTTAACCTGCATCCCTTTGTGTGTATTGGGGGTGGGGTGCATGCATAGTTCTATGCACTTGAACTCTGTGTCTAGATTTGCGTAACTACCACCACAGTCAAGATAGGGAACTTACCTCACCACAGAAGAACTCTTTGTTCTTCTCTAGTGCCACCTCTTTATTTTCACACCCACTCTCATGCCCCCCTGTCCCCTGGTAACCACTAATCTGTTCTCCATCTCTAAAGTTTTCTCATTTTGAGAATGTTGTATGAATGTAGTGATAGAGTATGTAACCTTTTGTGATTGAATTTTTTCACTAAGTGTAATGCCCTTGTGGTCTCTCCAGGTGGTCACTTGTATTATCAATCATTCATTCCTTTTTATTGCTGAGCATTCTTATATGGATGTCCTACAATTTATTCATCAGTTGAGGGATATTTGAATTGATTCCTGTTTGGGACAATTATAAAGCTACTATAAACATTTGTGTACAGGTTTGTATGTGAACATAAGCATCATTTCTTTCGGGTAAATACCTAAGAGTGGGATTGCTGAGTTGCCTAGTAAGTCTAAGTTTATCTTTATGTAAAGCAACCAAATGCTTTTGCAAACCAGCTGGACCATTTTGCATGCCCACCAGCAGTGTAAGAGAGTCCCTATTGCTCTGCATCCCTACCAGGACTGGGTATTGTCATTTTTTTAAGCTATTCTAACTCATGTGTAACGGTACACCACATAACTTTTAAATTATAAGTAAGAACAAGTTATAGACCTTAAAACCATCCAGTGACTTCTGAGAACTGCCAGACCTTCTCACCCTCCCACTTAGGGCTCTGCCCCTCACTGGTCTCCAGTCACAGTGGCCTCCATGTTGGGGTGTTTCTCCAACACCCTAAGGTTGTTCCTGCCTCAGGGCTTTTGTCTGTGGCTCCTTCCACCTGGACTGTTCTTGCCCTAGCTATCCGCATGGCTCAGTTTCTCACCCCATTTGCTCTTGTCTAATGTCAGTTTCCCAGATGCCTTCCTGAGGGTCACAATGAGCCCCGTCCCTCCACTCACCTTCACAATTTTCTTACCCTGTTTTATTTTTCTTCATAGCACTTATCACTGCTTGATACAATGCACATCAATGACTGAATATTTACTGTCTCTATCTCCCTTGAGGGCCGGGATTGGCTTTTTGGTGATTATCTCCAGTGCTTAGCATGATGCTCGGCACGAAGGAGACCCTCAGGAATATTTGTTGGATGAACGTGTATCCAAGACCTCTCCTGACCCTCCTCTCATTCTTCTGGCCTGTGTGTCACTCAGCTGTCACTGTGGCAGCCAGCCTGGAGCCCGTGGAAGCCTGTTGGCTCAGGGGCTTCCCATAGCTCTTGCCTCTTGCCCAGGGCTTCCATCTGGACTCCTGCACTGTGGCCGGGAAGTCTAAGGAAGTTAACCCTGTCAGGGCAACCCCAACGGATGGGGCTGGAGGTGGTAGATGGGCAGTACCGCTCTGGTACTCTGGGTCTGCAGTGTGCCCCACTTGCCTTCTCAGCAGGTCCCAGCCAGATGGAGCCCAGTTGCCCCCAGGGGTGACCACAGCACCCCATCATCCTGGCTTTCCTCCCTTCCCATTTCACGCTCCCTACTTCCCTACTCCTGGTCCCTGGGATCATGTCTAGAATTACCTTGCAAGCAAGCTTTTTCTCTGCTTTCTTACCTGCAAAGAGGTAGCAGGGATGGAAAAAGCCCAAATTAAATAAGAACAAATATATGGAGCTTATAATCTAGTGGGAGAGACAAATAATAATCAAATAAAAAGAAACAAAATTTAAATACAGGTGAAAGGACAGCATTTTCAACAAATGGTTGGACTTTTTTTCAGCAAATGGACTTTTCAATAGCTGGAATAACTGACAATCCATACAGAAATGATTCTCAGCCCCTGCTTTACAACATACTTGAAATGGATCAAAGAATGAAATATTTAAAAGAGAAAACTATAAAACTTCTACAAGGAAGATAGAAAATTTACATGACCTTGGGATAGGCAGAGATTTCTTAGATCACAGAAAGAACTAATCATAAAAGGGGAAAAGGACAGCATTAAGAACACAAAAAGGTAAGTGACAAACCACAAGAAAAATTTGCAGTTACATATTTTGACAAACTATTTTATTCTATAACATATAAAGAAATACTATAACTCAATAAGAAGACAACCAAATAAAAATATATTCAAGAGATTTTTAACCAGTACTTTAAAAAGATGATGTACAAATATCCATAAGCACCTGAAAAGTTGTTCGACATCATTAGCCATTAGAGAAATGTAAATTAAAACCACAATGAGATAACACCACAGGCCCATTAGAATGGCTAAAATTTAAAAGACCATAATGTGTTGGCAAGGATGTAGAACTGGTACTCTCATATGTTGCTGGCAAGAGTGAGAAATAGAAAGGCACTTTGGAAAAAAAGTCTGGCAGTATCTTGTAAAGTTAAACATAAACATACAGCAATTATATGCCCAGCAATTTCCACTATATATATTTACCTGAAAGAAATGAAAATATATGTCCACACAAAGACTTTCACATGAATTATCAAAACAGCTTTATTCGTAATAGCCCAAACTGGAAATGGCCCAGGTATCCATCAACAGGCAAATCCATAAGTTGTGATATGTTCATACAATAGCTTATTATTCAGTAAGAAAAAGAAATAAACATTGATGAATCCTACTACATGAATGAGCCTCCAAAACATAAAGCTGAGTGAAAGAAACCAGACAGAAGAGCACACACGCTATGATTCCATTTAAATAAGGTTCTAGCAGAATGAAGCTCTGGGAACAGAAGGTAGAGCAGTGATTGCTTGGGGTTGGCCACAGGGAGGTGGGGACTGGCTGGAAAGAGGGATCAGGAAAATTGGACAGATTATGGAAATATTCTGTATCTTGAGTAGAGCAGTGGATACATGGGTATTTGTATAAATACATCTACAAAACTCATCTAACTGTACACTGTAAATGGATGTGTTTTATGGTATGCAAAGTATATCTCAATAAGGCTCATTTTTAAAGGGATAGTACTACAGAGTGAAGAAAATATGGTATTATAAGAGAGAACAGTGGGGAAAGAAGACTACTTTTGATTGGTGGGCCAAGGAAAGCCTCTTGAAGAGGTAACATTTGAGCAGAGATCTGAATGTCAAGAGGGAGCCAGTCATGGAAAGATCTAGGGGAGGTCACTCGAGGAAAAGGTCACTACAGGAACAAAGACCCAGCACCAGGAAGGACTTTGGTCATCTTGGGAGCAGTCTGAAGGCCAGTGTGACGGGTGAAGTGGGTGGGGCAGAGAGTGTTAGGAGATAGGGTGGAGAGGTGAGCCGGTGCCAGATCTGCAGGACCTTATCAGCTCTCATAAAGATATGGAGTTTGAAATGAATAAATTGCAAATCCCTCATGGTCTAGTGGGGCAGAAACATATAAGCAAATAAAGGCAATACAGGGTGATATATTTGGGAAGTGTCCAGGGATAGAGGAGGGAGTAGTCTGCTACCTGGGAGCATCCGGGAAGGCTTCCTAGAGGAGGTGATGTTTCAGCTGAGATTTGAAGGTAGACTAGCAGAAGAGAAAGACTATTCCAGGGGAGAGTACTGTGTCTACAGAAGCCCAGAGGCATGCATGTCCATGGGACATTTGAACACCAGGGCATAATGTAAGTCTAGATGGAGTTTTCCGTGTAGGAGGGGAAGTGGCAGGAGAGCTGAGGCTGGAGAGAGGGGCTTCTGAATGCCTCATCAGACTTGATCCGAGAGCGGATGGGAAACCCCTAAAGAATTTTAACTAAGGGAGCATTAGGGCCAGGTTTATATTCAGCTGAAGACCTCTAGATGGAGCAGGTGGAGAGCAAGGCTACTGGTTCTGGTGTGAGAGATAATGGGGAAGGCTGAACAGGGGCAGGTGGGGCAGGGAGACAGGCCAAACTCTGAGGAGTGATGATTAGGACTATCCCAAACCTGCGGGACTTCCACGTTTCTAGCTTGGAGGCCTGGCTGCCCCGGAGTATGACAATCCAGTTAAGCAGGACACATGAGGAGAAACAGGTTAGGAAAAGACCTGTAGAGTTGGAGGCACCAGGGGGCCATAAGTGTTTTTACGTGCATCTGCTCCCTCAAAGAGCTTGTGACGTAGGGCTAGATTCTTAAGCCCTGGCCCCAGTGACTCAGAAGCAGTGTGGGTCTAGGATGGAGCCCAGGAATCTGCCTATGTACAGAGTGCCACTCCCACCCACACACAGGTGAACTCCATTGCTGAACAGAGCTGCCAGTTGGGCCTCTCCAGGGACCTGGACAGGAGGCAGGATGGGCACTCTCATCTGGACGATGTCCAAAGCAGCCCAGAAATTCAGGCAAAGGTAGCATTTAAAGTAAGGCTCTGGATGGAATGGGAGCAAAGGCAGCCTGTGTTTCCATCACTGCAGCTAAAGAATTGCCACAGAGTTGCCCGCTCATCACGTGTAACTCCTGATCACCAGTCCCAGGAGCCACAGGAGTTAGTGGCAGGGCCAAGATAGGCATGTATAGCTGCCTTTTAACTTGTGATGCCTCCTAGTTTGTGGACGGGGAGCATGATGAGGGCTCCTGGAGCCTGACGTGAACTGGGAGCAAGCTCTGTGCAGAGAGAGCAGCCTCTCTAGTGCACTCGGCGTCTTGCCAGTTGACCTTTGTGACAGCTCTGTGTGCTCGATCCCATTATTTCCATCTTACTGGTGAGGAAACTGAGGCCTCAAAAGGTTTAGTAAATTGTTCTGGGTCCCAAGGCAAGGATGTAGGGGAATCAGGGCTGGAACATAGGTCTCTGGCACACCTAGTCATAGCATTGCCCGGCCTCCTCCTGAGTAGGAGAGGTCACTTCATCTCTTAATGTTAAATGATTTTCCAAGCAAGTCAGGTGGGGGAGTGAGGAGGCACAAGTTTTCTTTGTCCCATCTCTTTCAGAAGGTATCTAAGTCATTACTATGCATGTTTTGCAAAGAAAAGTTTCCCAGGACCAGAGTTGGGATTTAGAGCCTCCTGGTGCTGAGTTGCAGGGTGCCAGCCAGGAGCACTTGCCTGGGCCTCAAGGGCCTCACAGCAGTGCCGCATGCCTCAGCTTTAGCCAAGCAACAGAGGAGGTGGCAGAGGTGGTGGCGGCAGCAGGTCTGTCCCAGTGCACTAAGCAGGTTTTGCCGTGATGAAATACACGTGGCATATGGCTGCAAAGTTACTATCTTGAGAGTGGATAGAAATGGGATTTTTCATGTGCCAGATTTCACTTCTCTTTTTGAAACAATTCTTATAGTAAACAGAGGTTTTCTGATCCTGTTAAGATCCAGCGGATGGGAATTCCTTTGTACTTTTTAAGTAAAACCATTGTCTTGCAGACTTTCAGTCTATATTGATGGTGCAAATAATTTTTAACTGTCGAAGCTGTTCTGTGCCCCCTCCCTCCCTCCAAAGGCCAGGAGAGGAAGAGGCGCTGCCACCACCAGGCCAACTCCATTCCAGTCCCAGGCCCCCCCAGTGATGAGACCTCCGTATGTCCTGTGGCTGCCATCCCTTGGCAAATGGGGTGGGGAAAAGGAAAGGCTGTAGAGTGGGAGAGCACAGGGCGGAGGAGGAAAGGAAGGGCCTGGAAACGCATAGAGTGTGACTTTTAGGAGGAGAATTATTTTGAACCATGTCTGGTGTGCTGACAGCATAATAATCACTATTAGGACCTCAGATGTAACATGAAGCCCGCCCTAAAGTTAAATTTTCCCTTTCAGATAAGCATGGCCTGTCAACCCACCATAGAAAAGTTCTATCCCGACCTCCTCCACAGTATGGGGGGTTGGAATGCTCTGGCTGCTCCTTTGCTGTTACCTTTCATTAAGGACTTTGCTTTTTTGGTAAACAAAGGCACTGTTTTCCTACCTTAGCCTTACAAAGCCAACCGGAGAAATACTTTGCTCAAAGGCCACAGCTGTTTTTGCAGTTTTCCATCCACATTTAGTTGTGGGGTTGCTATCTGGAATCCTACCTTCCCGAGGACCTCCCTGGACAATGTGACCTCTAATAGAGGGAAGACCCATGGCCCGAATTATGCTGAATTTTGGCTTTCACATGGTTTTAAAAACTGGTTTTCACAATCAAAATCCTGTTTGCTGGCTTCTCGTGAAAAAATCAGAAAACCTGGCCACACTGGGCCACATTTCTCCCATGGCAAGTAAGTGGCTCGAGCTGAATAATAGTGATTTCCTTTGCACAAAGTTTGTTCTCCAGTTTGCCATAGTCCCCACCACTCCCCATCGCCCCCCATCCACACCCTAAGAGAGGGTACAAGTTAAAAGGCAGATGTGGAGATATGAGTTTCAGTCTTGACACCACCACTTTTTTCCTGTGGCCCTTTGAACAGGTGTCTGCATCTCTCTGAAGCCTGTTTTTAATCCCTAGGAAGAAGAAAATAATGAGATAATGTATGCAGAGCACTGGCAGAAAGCCAAGCCTTGAGGAAGCCCTAAGAATTTGTGCTGTATGCTTATTGGTGTGTATGACTGTTTCCTGCCAATGACACAGACTCGCAGAGGCACACAAATGGGCACACTCTTCTGCAGTGCAAGAGTCATGTATGAGGATTTTCTCCATCTGTTTTGCTTATTCCTACATCCCCAGAGCTTTGTACAGTCTGGCACATGGTAGGCACTTAGTAAATGGACTGAATGATTATGTGGATTTAATGTTGCCCTTAGTTCTTATTCTTCCTATGTCATGTGCTAAGTTATTATTGGTCCATTTTATAAATATAAGTGCAAATGACTGAGTATCTCTAATTTATCTGTGTTGACTTTTTTTGTTATTCCTTCAAAATATCAAAAAGCAGGAATATTCTTCAAAGTTGATGGGAAGGAACTTCCTGGCCATACTCAGGTGAGTCGCAGCCAAGGAGAAAAACGTGTTTTCCTCCAGAGCTGAGTTTCTATTAATCTGCAGTCAAATGCTCTACCCCTGAGCTACAACGCCACCAGAGCTGAGTTTCTAAGATCAGTATCTGACTGCCAGGCCACTTCGGGACTCGATGCTTCAAAAAGTCACAATTAAAAATGCACACATTTGTGATGCCTCTTGAGAACTCAAGGTACTGTGCACACATTTAAGGCATTAAGTGCTCTCTGAAGCCTTTTCCTCCGCGATAATACTTCTTCCAGAGCAGAGAGTGCACTTAGGTAAAAACAATGACAGGTTCTGCGCCATGATCCCTATGAGGCACAACCTCTGAGTGCTGGAGTTTGCTTCCCACTGAAGCAACTTTCCTGAAAAGACAGAAGGCGAGTTGACTCCCAAGCAGATTCAAAATTCACCTACTGGAATATTATGTTCCATGTGCCTGCAGGAGCCTTGGATAACTTTGTGACTTTGGTACTGGTGATGTATAGGAGTCAGCTGTATTTTTGTCTGCTGGGCATCCATTCCTCCTAGTTATGGTAATTAAAACTTAGATTTTTCTGGGGAAGATGTTACTTCCACACTTTCAGCTATGGGATTTGGGAGAGGCTAATCTCATTCTCAGCTCCAGAGGAAAGCATGGAACTAGCCAAGGTGTCATGGCCACAGCCACCCAGTCAGAGAAAAGCAAGTTACCCATAGCCAACACAAACCCTAAGACTCCAACCTGGAGCTTTTCTTAAAACTCCTGGGAAAGAGATATGAAAAAGAGGCACAAAACCATAAGACCCACTGCTCAGGTAAAAATCAAAACCTTGAACCTTGAACTGATGACTTTGTCTCTTTCTCCTTGACATGAACCTCAAATTCTACTAGCATCAGGCCGAGCAGTGAGCTAGGAAGTAGACATGTACATTTTTCCCCTCATTTCTTTAATACCCCAACATGAGAAAAGAATCTGGTCATTCTTTTCTGGGTTTTGTGCGTGTGCTGGCTACATTCCCTGGCTATCCTTTCGCATGTGTTCATCTGTCTGCTTCCATGGGGAGAAGACCCTGAAATAAGGCCAGCTCTTAGCGGACCTCTCCAGTGCTTTAAAACTCTCTGCACTTGATTTAGGGGAATTCCACTAGTGTTTGCCATTGAGCCTAGGAGCTCCAAAACAGTGTTGTTCAATTTGCAAGGCATCTAGAGATGTTCCTCTAATAGGGTTACTGAGTGTCTCTGCCTGCCAGGCTTCAACTTCCACACATATATGAGCAAGTAGGGCAAGCTTTGTCCTTTTCAGAAGGCTGTTTCTAGGCCTCAGTCAGCCCTTTGGGGCTGCACCTTTCCTGTGGCCCTCCTTTCCTTTTTGGCAGCCTGAATTCTGCTGCCAATGATTCTTTACAAAATACTGCATTCCATGCCCATTTCCACTCCAAGTAGCTTCCCTATAGTTCTCATATTGAATCGATACTCTTCTCAGCTCTTAATGAAACTAATACTAATAACAACAGCTAACAGTTTGGTGCATTTAATACATGCCAGGCAACAGGCTTAGTTTCATATGCATTATCTGTTAGTCCTCGAAAGGGTGCCATGAAGTCCATATCAATGTTATCCCAATTTTTTTTCCAGGTGAGAAAACTAATGCACAGAGAAGTTAAGTATCTTGATCAGGGTCACATGGCCAATAAGTGATGGACTCTGAATGCAATCCTGTCACTCCAGCTCCAGATCCCATGTTCCTACCAGAAGCTTCTGCTGTCTCAAAAGCTGAATGTACTGTCTCAGTACATTTAGCAAAAATGTACTGAGCCCCTGCCCCAGGTGCTAATGTTGTCTGGGTGACATAACTAAGAATGCTCTCTTCTCTCCCCTTTTTTCTAAATCCTGCTTTTTAGGGCTCTACTCCAGACCCTGCCTTTCATGCATTCTATCTTAGCCAATGCAGCTGGCATGGCCTCCCTTTCCATGAATGCTGAGGGTACAAAAGGGCATGGCACAGTTTAGCATTCAATTTCATGGGGGCCTTATGAGGTGTCATGCTGTCTCACTTTCCTATCGGGAATCAGATGCCTGGAGGCCCAAGTCAGGGAACATGCTGCTTTGGTACCATCACAGTGTTGTGTGCATGTGAGGCTTCCAAGAAACATTTTTTTCATCCAGTTGTTGAGTGAACAAATGGGGTTCAATGAAAATACAACGGTTTTTAAATGGCTTTTTGAAAACTTATGAATCTGGGTTCTTCCTTTGACTAAGGATTCACCTAAAGGTTATGATAGTCTCATGAGGTTAGTACAGCTGACCCTTGAACAACTTCCATGTTAGGGGCAAAAATCCACGTACAACTTTTGCCTTCCCTGAAACTTACCTACCTAATAGTTTACTGTTGACTGGAAGCCTTACTGATAACATAGTTGACTGTCACATATTTTGTATGTTATATGTATTATATACTGTATTCTTACAATAAGCTACAGAAATGTTTTCTCAAATTGTCACAAATCCCCCCAAATTTTCCAATATTTACTGAAAAAATTCCACGTATAAGTGGACCCATGCAGTTCAAACCTGTGTTGTTCAAGGATCAGTTGTATTATCATCCCCTATTTACAGATAAGACTCAGGTTCAAAGAAGTAGGTAACTTCCCCAAGTTCAAAAAGCGGATAAATCTCAGAGTACAGGCTCCTGACCACTGCGTCATGCTGCCTCCTTGAACAAACCCTGGATGGAACAACGATCCTTGGATGTTTCTGAACTTGCAAATGTTCAAAATTAATTGCAGCTTCGGGGGATAATGGACTTTCATAGAGAAAATGCTTTGTTAGGGCCTTCTACACAGACATTTTTCTTTATTTCCAGGAATGGAAACTCACTGCTGTTAGAAAGAAACTTGGTGAAACTCTAGCACTATCTCCAGCTGGCGGCTGCGCAGCCTTGAGGTTAGACCCTAGAGAAAGAACCCTGTGGGATGTGCTCCCTGGCTAGTACCTGGTTCTAGGATGCTGCCAGCAACATACCCTGAGTCTGTACCCCCGGGTGGCACTCCTTCCTCGCGGTGGAGGCAGTGGGAATGTTCTATTTTTCCTTGGATGGTTATACCCTTTCAGAACCTAGCCAACCCCGTGAAATGGGAGGGGCCAGGGACGTTATTGAAAACAGTTCCTATCATCTCTCCTCTCCCAGCATGGGGCCCCAAGTGTCCCAGCTACCATCTCTAGTGGCCTTGAGAAGCTTCCCTCCCTTCCAAAGCTGTTATCCCTGCCTCCCACCCCCTTCTCACCTTGCCCTGTCCAGATTAGGGCATCAGAGGCCTGGAAAGCCTTCCAACCAAAAAGCCTTCCTGTCAGAGTAAAGGACCCTCTCTGTTCTTCCCTCAGCATCAGTGTTCTGCAAATGTTGGCTCTGGCACCCTGATGGTCCCAAGATGGTTTGGGGCTGTGCATGAATGACCTCCACTCCTCAGAGGCTACCAGGCAATGCTGTGCTCTGAAAGACCCCTACTGCCTGGTCCTCAGGAGACAGACATCAGCCTATGCCAGATTTTTCCCACCTGCTCCTCCTTCCCCTCAGTTCTCCCCTCTGTAACCTCTCAGCCAGCCTTCTTCAGTGCTGTTAGCACTGCTTCCTGGGTCTCTTTTTCCCTCACCATCCCTTTCAGCAGTGCCTCCCAAACCTCTGTTGCTCCTCCTTTCTCTCCAACCCTTGTCCCTTCTCTCAGCTCCTAGCACGTTTCCCCTCCACTGCCTTCCTCAAACCTCATGCTAGCCCAACACTTCCCCGCCCCTCTCTGATCTCCAGTTGGAGTTCCCCTCCTCAGGTCTGCCTAACACCCCAGGTCTGGCTGCTCCTGCGCCGCTCCCACCATCTTCGTGTCCACTAGGGACCTAGATGCCAACCTCCATCTCTTCTCTCCTGTTTGTACCCACTCTTTCTGTTTGGAGCCCTGAGTCTTCTCTCCCTTTCACAACTGTCTTTTTTCCCCATGTATAATGTTAGTTTCTTTTAAAAATAAATGTATAAAAGTAAAAAAGTGTCACTTAAATAAAACTATTCCGTAAAGAATAAAAGGCACCAAAAGGGGCTCACAGAAGTTCATTATAAAATAACTTTTTGGTCTAAAATCCCATAGTCTGAGAAGGACTACATACATGAAAAGTCTATAGAAGTACAGGGAATAAGAGAATAAAATGTAAATGAAAATCAGCAAGAAGTGAAGGGATGAATAAGCAGTGTCTCTCAAACTGTGACATCATGGGGCGTTAAATTTTCATTTTGCAGCTGATGGTCCATGACTGGAGACTGGAAAGTCACTGAGGTGTAGGCATAGGATTATAGCAAGCAAGGGGAGGAATTTGAAGAGAAAACAGTTTCTAAAGGAAAAAACAGAAAAAAATCTTTCCAAGTAGGATTTGCAGGTTTTGTCCTAGGTTTTGCTCTGGGAATGTTTTAGAGATTTCTCTTTCTTTTGGAACAGGAGGAGGAGGCCTCCGGGACAGGAGGTTTGGGCCTGGGCTCCAGCCCCTTTCCTCCCCTCTTCTGAATGACTGAAGTTTTAGTACTTTCTCCAGCAGAAGCTGCACTACTTGCTGTGATGTTTATAGAGGAAAGTTGCCAGAAAGCAATCCAGTTAACAGCTTCAGCCCCGGTCCTCTCAGGGGCAGCTCGGAGAGGAAACTCCCAAATCTAGTTGCGTTTAGACCGAGAAGACACGAGGAGCAGCCTCCAGCAAACCCTACGTGCCACTCAACGAGCCGGGTACAGAGGGGACGCGAGCCCTGCCTCTCAGGCACCCGCACTAGCGGTGAGAGGCTATCGTTTGGAATCTCTGAACACTGATCCAACCTGACGCGAGCGCAGCTCGGAGGCGGGGATAGGAAAGCCAAAGCCGGACTCGCGTCTCTGCGCCGCGGAGCCCCGGGCACTCCCGGCGGCGTCTCGAGGCCCCGCGGCTGGGGGCGGGGCTAGTGCGGTGAGCCCGCCCCTCGCCCCGCCCCGCCCCGCGCGCGTTGCCAGGGTGATCAGGTGACCCGGAGCTCCGGGCGCTCGGGGCGGTTGAGACGTCAGGCGCGCCGCGGCTCTTCACCAGTTCGGAGGCAGGTGCTGCGCGTCTGGCGCGGTTTTGCCTGGTCCGGTAGGGTCCCGGCAGTACCAGAGTCCAGCCGGTTACTGGCGAGGAGAGGTGAGGCGCGGCGGCCCCAAGCCCTGCCAAGCTGGGACCACGGAGGGGTGACGCGCGGGCAGGGCCCGTCCGGGCTGGGCGTCTCCCCGCGCCGTGCCCCTCGGAAGGCGCCCGGACAGCGGCGGGCGCCGGGGCCAGATGGACCCGCTCAGGAGGAGGCGCGCGAGCGCCGCGGGAGAAGCCGGGAGCCCGGGCAACGGCCGCCGCTGGCCCGATGCCCACCCGGGCGCCCCGCCGCCGCTCCCCAGGCTCCGCGTGGTCGTGCCGCCGGCGGAGGCTGGGGCTGGGGAAGGTCCCGCGCCGCCAGTCCTGCCTCTGGGCTGTGCACTGGAGGCTCCGCGTCGCAGCCGGTCGCGCCCTGCGGGGTAGGCGGGCTCGCCACACCCCGTCTCGGGGGACGTCTGCCGGAAGCTTCCGCGTCTTTTCGCCTTGGGCTGCGATTTTGGGGGCGCGGCCGGGAGCCGACTTCGTGCCCTGAGCCGGGCCTGCTGGGGACGAGAGGCTGCTCGGGAGCCCCGCGGTGGGATAGGGGCCGAGGTATTAAGAGAAGGTGTGGCGTTGTGGGGAGGAATCCTGATTCTTGAGACCTGGGAATTGGGAGCTGAGTAGTCCCAATGGGCGAGGTGAAATCCGAGCGGAGTCCTGAGCGGTGGGGACGATCTCCCGGCAGCGGTGGGGGTTTGGAAGTGCAGTGGGAGGAAAGGGGAACTCCGGGGAAGGAGACCGTGTGTGCCTGGCGCTGGAGAAGGCGGAGACGGTTGGTGACTGACTGGGCCGAGTGCGAGAGCTGTTTGGCGGGGGACAGTTTGGAAAGGGCCGATTAGGAAAACTCCTGAGTGCCCAGCTGAGGGTTTAGGTGCTGTGGGGAGCCATCGAAGCGTCGGGTGGATTGGGGTAGGGGAAGCACTGGGATGAGGAGACACAGGAGGCCATTGTGACAAGCTGGGTAAGGGTGCAATGCCTAAAACTGGTGAGATGCGGTTCTACGAACTTCCTGCTTATGAAATATTTGTAACAGGGTGGGGGTGCAGGCAGCCAGGTGCTGTACGCCCCAGCCATTGTTCGCAGATTAAAAAAAAAAATTCCTTCTTATGAGAGAAAGGAGGCTCGCAACTGCAGTTAATTTCTTTTTATCTAATTTGGACGATTTATTGACTACCCGAGAGCTTCCCCAACTCCCTATGCTCGGAGGTTGTATTGTCCACCGTGCCTGCCCTTCAGGGGTTCCAGAGTGTCTTATACCACTTATCTTTAGGGTGAAATCCAAATCCTAAGGACTGGTGGGAGATTTAATGGGGGGGATATTATTGAAGGACAGTTTCCAAAATATGAATATGGAGCATTGGGAAAGGTGAAAGGAGTCCTGTGCTTTGTTAATTTAAGAACAAAGAGTTCTCTTTCCTACCTGCTCACCATAGCTTGTGGTTTTCTCTTCCAGAGGGTGCTGAAGTGTTAATTGGCCATTTTATCTTAGTTTTCTGAGACACAGGAAGAAGACAATTTGATCATTGAAGAGGAATGATTTGGTGATTTATGGCTTTCCCAGTTTTGAAATGTTACTGATTCTGTGACCCCAAAAAATGCACAACTGTTCATTTTATATTGAACCTTAGCAACTTCTGTTTTCTGGGAGGATGTGAGATGGCTGAACCTTCCCACCAATTTGTTTTGTATTTGTTTGACTCCAGAAAACAGAATTGAACCCCCAGGGAACTTGTGCAGTAAAAGGCAGTTGAGGGAGTTGTAGAGAGCTTGGGAAGGCGGCCTCAGCTGGTTGTGTATAAAGGTAGAAACAAGCACAACACTTAGTGGGAGGGCAAATCCAGAGTGGTGGCACCTAGGTACAGTGAACTTCCAGTCAGGTCAGTGATGACGTTCTCTGTAAAAGAAATCTTAAGGTAGGTCACTTGTTTATATACAACACATTACTCCTTACCTGCAAGGTTTTTCCCCTTTCTAACCTGTTCAGTGGTAGGATTTGTTATGGTGATTTTTAAGGTTCTTTGCAGGAGTCCTGTAATATTAAGACTTGCTGAAAATTAGATTTCTTGGCCTCATTAAAAAAAAAATGTTAACCATTTTCTAAATCTAAATCCCCAGCCAACTAATCATGCCTCCTTTGGAAGGAAACAGTCAACACCATACCATACCACCGCCCCCCTGCCCCCCTCCCCAAAACTATAACTATGTGCTGTCAGGGCAATTAAGTAGGCCAAGAGTTTGGGGAAATTTTCCACTTTCATTCACCCCTACCACCCCCACATGTCTTCCCACTGGTAGAGAATTTAAGGACTTGATTGTCAGAAAAAAATGTTAGTGTGTTTCCCTAAACACAAGCTGTGATAAACACTGGGGCTGGCTGTTCTGTTAAAGAGCAGAAGTGTTCTCTGTTAAAGGGAACTGGGCTGAGGTGAGAGGCAGAGCTGGTGTATATGGTCCTGGAGCATTCCAGGCCTGTACCTTTATCACCCAAGGCCCTAGGCAGGGCCCTCCTTTCTTGGCATGGAAACTTTCTTTGACCTTGAAACAGGATAATGGTCAGTACCCCCCTTTACAATGGAGAATTAAATAGAGACTCATATGAAATTTGAGTTTTTCCAAAGTAGAATATTTTAATGTTTGGATGAATGGTGTGTTTTGAGATGTAGTAAAATAAAAAGGAGATGGTGGGCATTCTAAATTATGTAAAAGCCTCATTCAAATTCTAAGGCATTTGTGTTTTTTTCTCTGGCTTATCTGAGCTTGGTTACCACTAACTCTTTAATCAAGATCTGGAGGCCTAGGGTTAGAGCATGTTTGCATTTCTTATGTAAATCAATTCAGATTGTTCCCTTCTCTTTTTCCTGATCTTTCAGAGTGCCTGGAGTAAACCAGGAACCTAGCAGGTTTTGGGGCTTTCAACTCAACATCCTTCAACCCTAAAGGAGTTAGTTATTAAGCTCATCAGAGACAGCTTAAATTGAATGGGGAGTGATACAGCCATCCTTTAAAATCCCCCCATCCTCTGTCAGTTTGCCAGCCCTTTACACAGAGATCAAGTGCTTGCTGATGTGCCTAGGGACTCCGTGAAACTACAGCTGTCTCTTAGACTTCTGGCCTTTCTGGCTAGGCATTAGTTTCACAGGAGGGAAATTCTGACAGGAGACGCTTCCTGTTTTTCTCAGGCGGAGCTAAGCGCTGTGTGCCAGGCCTCCAAGCTCCCCACGCCTGTCCAAAGCTACTCATTGGCTTGGCTATATAATGGGAGTCAATAATTAAGAAACAGCCATAGAGAAGCAAGGGAACTGGACATGAGCTGACCCTCCAGCCAAAAAGGTTCACCGCCACATTGGGCACTATATACAAAGGGCTCTTCAAAAGAAAGTGAGCTTGTAATGGCTTCTTTTGTAGTTTCTAGGAGACATGTGGAACATTAGTACTGATTTAGGCCTCAAAAACAGAGCTAGGAAACTCTGTTGGCCCTCATGTCTAAAGCAAGGGGGACAAATGGTTTGAATCCAGTCTCTGTGGGTAGCAAGCCTTTGGCATAACTTTGCCAAAAACAAGAGATGATTTATATTTTTCTGAACTCTTTTACGTGGTTTAAGGTAGTGTTTGTAGTCGTGGTGGGAGGAGGGTCTGATCAATCTGAATTTCCTGATTGGTGAATAATTCCTTATTCACAGGTGCATGATCATTAATTAGTTCTCCGGTGATTTATACTAAAGAAGCATTCATTAGTTAGTCCCAAGAGAATTGGCCCAGAAAATACATCATAACTGAAAGCTATCAGATCAGATCAGTATTCAAAGAAAGGTGGGGATGGGAGCAAGTGAACTGCAAAGGTATTTGGGGAGAGGAAGACCAGACCCGGGAAGTGGTGCCAGACTTCTGCCACATTAAATGTCTAATGCTGACCAGTCAGCTTTCAGTATCAGGACTTGGGCAGGATCACATGGGGAAAATGTGTGAAGAGAGGGATTTTTGTGGGAACGTGCCTGTCTCAGGAGTCCTTATCATTAAGCCTAAAACTTGTTGCTTTCCTGCCACTACCTTTCAGGGGACTCCAGGAACCCCCCTTGCCCCCATGCCTTTCCTCCCCAATAACCATCCTCTCTGCAGCCAATATTATTCTTTTATCTCTGATCAACTTCTGCATCCTTCTGGCTCTTCTGACTTTGCTGAATTAAATGTTGGTGATCTTTGGTGTCTGGTGGTGGCAACAGAAACTCCAGTGTGGGACTTGGAGTGGCCGCTCGCTTTACCGTGTTTCTCACATAGCATTTGTGTTCCACCTGCATGGTTTTTGTTTTATCTGTGCCATCTATACTGTTATTTAACATTTTTCTTTAAATTGAATCCATTTTTTAAACTCCAAAATTTATTTAAAAGGGAGTCGTATAATTGCTTAAATTGACAAATATGACCTGTCACAAAAAGAAGGTAAATACCATAACTGTTAAAATTGAGTGCTTTATCCATGTTCCCCAAATCATGCCACTTACCTGACTTACGAAAATACTGCCTTCGAGCAAAAATATGACTCACTAATGGTGAATATTTTTAGGCAGCAATAGACAGGTGGTAGGGATGGTTTGGGGGTAAGCAGGACTTCAGAGAGGGCCCCCTAAGTCCCATCTTCTGAAACTCTTTGATGCCAGGAAGACAACAGAGTGAAGAATCTAGGAACTAATAAGAAATGAGTGAAGTCATTGTTTTGATATAAAGATTGCCAAAAAGAGGCCTGAGTGGTGGTGAGCCTGTAACACTATATTGAATTCTAGGCCCTTTGCCAGGGGCGTGACTTCATTGATGCTGTGTAATATTGTTCTTTGTATATAAGTGTGCTCTTGGAAAACTCAGGTTTTTGTTCAGGGTGGATGCAGTTTTTAAAAAATTTACCAATACCCCATACTACTTTGAGCTCCTTGTCTTCCACATACATAGTAGCTCTTTGTGGATGTTGCTAATGACAGAAATTTAAAGTTATCATGTAGCATTTTTCTTTCTAACCTTTGTTGTCCATAATGCTTCCTTTAAAAATCCTATGGAAATGAAGGGAAGAAAGGAGGGGGAGTGAGCTTCCCTGGGGTTGTAGGGTCTCTTAGGGTGCCCCACATGGTAGGCAAGAGTGGGGCTTGCTGGCCGGAAGTGAAATTCACTCTTGTTCATTAAGAGCAGTCCTGCAGGGCTTACTGAGCTCTTGCTCCCTTAGAGGGTCGGGAGAGCAGCTTTAATGACAGAGCAAAGCTGGGGCTGGTCTGGGATCTGTCAGGAACCAGGAGTGCTTAGTTAAATTGCCAGCACATTAAGCTGTAGGGGCCTCTTTCGAAGCCATCAAGATTTCTCCTTTCCCACAAAGCCTAATCTAATGCTTTGGGAGGGTCTGGAAAGTGGGTCTTTCAGGGGCTGTGCTAGTGGGGGACCTGACCTGGGAAGTGGCCTTGTCAGGCTTGTTGGGAGGGATGGACCTGTCTGTTTCCATGTGTCCTCTCAACATGGCAGGGGACAGAGTGCGTCCCTTTTCTCTCTTGCCACCTCTAACCTGTCCTTTCATTTCCCCAACTCTCTTTCTGTGTGAACAGCTTTCTTCCCTTTTCCTTTCCCTTCTGTTCACTGCTGCTCTTCTCTCATCCTCCCTCTTGCTGGGCCTCATTTTCCCTCCATTGTCACTTTGAGGGCTGGCTATTTGAAGTTCCAGAGTAACAATGCTGTCCTGTATCCCCCCTGACTATGTAATTCAGAGGTTCCCAGCGTTTTTTTCTGAGGAAGAGACAACACTTCCCCACTGGCTTTCTGATAGCAGCGTTGGTAGGGTATGGACCAGAGTCCCTCAGCTGATGGCTGGATGAGGCTGGAGGTGTCTCTCCCCGGACTGGGAGGCCCAGCAGTGTGGGGAGGGGTTGTGGTCAGGATGTGCTGGCATTGTGGGGAGCTGTCAGACAAGGAGCAGTTGGTGAGCCTCTCCACCCTTGGGGAGTCCTTCCATGCATCCAGGAAGACCTCTTGTTTCTGCAGAGTTATACATGACTCATAAATAAAGGCTGGAGAAGGGGCCCTTTGTGAGGTTGGCCTGGAACCCATTGGATTATTTGCAATTGTGGATCCTGCCCTGGAGCTGGGTTTTTCCAGGTGGTGACTAGAACAAAATGTCCTATGGTAGTTGGAAGCATCTAGAAGCATGGCTTTTCTGCTCAGTGAGTTAAGAAGTGGATTATTTTCTCCTAAAAGCCATATGGTAAACTTTACCTAAAGATGATCAGCAGAGTTTTAACATTTGTTGTTAAATATTTTTGGAAAAGTGTATATAACAACTACAGTTTAGTGAATAATTATTAATATCTATTCAGACCTCGAAATAGAACTTTGTTTTTAAACCCAAAGGGATAGTGGAATGTACCATGTTGCAGTTTCCTTTTTCCACTATGTTGGCGCTTTTCCATATCAGCACAAGTAATTACACCTCATTTTCTTAAGGATTGAATAGGTTCCAGGGTTTGGAAATTATTTAACCATTCCAATTCTGATGAACCTTTGGGATGTTTTACATACATATATATATATATATAATTGTGTGTGTATTCCCTCTCCTCTGACACCAAATGCAATGGTGTCTTTTTTACCTATATGTATAATAATAATATTATACACAGCAGTAATAGTAGTATAACTCAGTTTCGGTTCCAGGACCCAATTCCAATGTGTGTATGTTGGAGGGGATCTTTTCCATACAAACTAACATCAAGCAATTCTTGAACACCAGCAGGGTGTCCGAGAATTCAACTTGATTCTGATGCTATATGCTGGGAGACAGCACCAGATTCCCCAGGTTAAGGTCTCTGTTTTATGAGGCTGCTTCCCACTCCCCACTCCAGGCGCTGGTCACAAGCCCCAGGCAGTTAATCTGTGCTTTCCCAGCTACAGATTGGAGGTTCCAACGACCTTCTCCTTAGGCTCCATTAATTTGATAGAACAGCTCACAGGACTCAGGAAAACACTTTTACCACTTTAATAAAGGATATTGGAAAGGATACCAGTTAACAGCCACATTAAGAGATACATAGGGCAAGGTCCCAAATAAAGGAGATTCTATCCTCATGTAGTTTAGGGCCTGGCTCTGTGGCACATGGGAGCATTCCAGTTCCCCAAGCACAGAAGCTCTCTCCCTGACTGAGAAGCAGGATCCAAGAGAGCAGAGAGCAATAAGCTCTTCTCAGTGGTTTTTGTGAGGGGCTTCATTGCATAGTCATGATTGACTAAATTATTGGCCACTGGTGGATTCAGCATCCAGCCTCTGCCAAAAGTCTCATTAATATGACAAGACTCCCATTTCCCCTTTAAGACTGCAGTGTTTTCAGGAACTGTGGATGAAGACCAAATACGTATTTTTTATAACTCAGTATAACACATGACTTCCCCTATGGTGGGGTTATTCAAGCTTTCTCTACCCAGTTTCAGTAAACTTGTATAACTCTGAGTTGACCACCCAAAGTGAATTTTGTCCAGTCTGTATAGTCAAACTGTCCTCACTATACCCTTGACATTTGGAAAACTTTCAGCATTTTCCATCTGATGCAATAACAGACAAATGGAAAAGGTAATTTTATTTTTATTATTAGCAGTCCTGAAGGGGAAGATCTAGCCAGCTAGAGTTCTTCCTCTCATATCCCCAGTCCTGGGCCTGCCTGTAGTAGGTACTTAATATTGTTGAATAAACAAACAATGAGGTTTTCCAATGGTATTTAAAAAGCAAACATAAAGTTACACTAATCCTTTTAAAAGAAATAAAAACAACAGAAAGTGAAGCCGCAGTGATCCTGAAAGTCTACTCTTAGCAAGCTGTTTGTGAGCTGATCCTTTGGCCTCACCCCACACTGTCTGCTTCAGCCATAATGAACCTGTTCAGCCCTTCAGCCTCACTCGGCTCTTTCTGAGACTGTTGCCTCCACCAGAGTGTGAAGGCTGAGTGATCCAGATTTCTGTTTATTCTTGACTTTCAGTGTGATCATCACTTGCTGTCAGAAGCCTTCTCTGACTTCCCTGACTTGTTGTGTCTACTTGGAACTCACAGCACTAAGTGCTTCCTCTCTCTTGGCTTGGTTTCTCTCACTAGCCTAAGTAAAAACTGTCTCTTGCTTACAACTGTCTTGGTAGTTCCTAGAACCGCTAATGCTGGGTCATAGTGGATGCTTCTGGAAGTATTTATGGAATGAACAAATGACTACGTGAATGGAATAAACTAACATCAATGCTAAAATTTAAAGAAAACTGTAAACCTGAATGATAAAACAGCACAAAACCACTAACTGTTAAGCTTTTTTTTTTTAGCCCCACAAACCATACGCCAAATTATGGGTATGGGAATCAAGAAAAACTGAGGGGCCTAGAATATAAAAGAATCTATTTACAAAGATCCTATCAAAAGGCCAGCTAATCAGGGAGTTAAAAAAAGACATAGAAGAGATCCTTAGAGTAAGACTTGCTCTCATGTTTTTAAACTTTAAAGACAATTTTATAAATTCCCAAGAAGGATATGGAAGGATAAGCATGACTTCTGGCTTGGACAGTAAGAAACAGTTCCAGGGTCGGTGGAGTCTGCATGTAACCAAGAGAATTTTTTTAACCCCACATCTAGTACCTAGTCAAGTGACTTATCAGTCTGAAACAGAAATAAAACACTTAGAAAACTTTGGTTGCTGAGTGTCTTGTGAAAAAAGAACTGCAATTACAAAAACCACTGTAAAGAGCAGTGAAGAGCAGATACTAAATAGGTTGTCAACAAAGGGAAAATTCATAATAGGAAGAGAAATCAGGGTACTGGAAGTGGATAGGCGGTCTACAGAGCATGCTAGCCATTAAGGAAAGGGTGGCAGCATGAAAACATCAGAAAGCACTAAGAAACTTACTTTTTTTTTCTGACTATTTAAGTTCCCTTATTGAAAATTTCAGAACTACAAATACAAATAACAACTGCCCATAATTTTACCATTCGGGGACAACCACCGTAAGTACTTTTTTCCTTCTAGCCAATTTTGTCTGCTGTCACCTTACAACTTAAAGTGTGAAAATCTTGATGTACAACTCAGTGAGTTTACAGTATTCATGTAAACATGAATCAGCCAAGATGCAGAACATTTCCATGAGCCCAGAAGGCCCCCGCTATGCCTCTTCCAGTCAGTATCCATAGATTTGTCTTAGCCGTTCTTGAACCTCATATAAATGAAATCATACAATTCAAAGTCTGTTGAAGCTGGGCTTCTTTTGTGCATCATGTCTGTGGGAGTCATCCAAGTTGTTGCATTAATAATTACTTTTTTTCTTTATTGCCAGGCAGTTTTCTATCATATAACTATACCATAATCCATCTGTCTGCTGTTGATAAACATTTGGATAGTTTCCAGTTTAGGGCTATTATAAATCTGCTTTGAACATTCTTATATGTGTCTTTGGTAGACTTAGGCACTCATTTCTTCAGTATGTATCTAAGAGTAGAGTTGCTGGGTTATAAGGTGTAATTATTGCTAAAGTCGTGAATATTTTTTATACTTTCTTCTAAAAGCTTGCTTGTTTTAGCTTATATAAAGGTCTGTGATGTAGTGTGAATTATTTTTTGTTTATAAGGATGGGGATCAAGGTTCATTCCCCACCCTTCACCCCAAGAATAGCCAGCACTATTTATTGGAAAGACTAATTTTTACTTTCTGAATTAAAGTACCTTTCTATTAACTTAGGTGACTACTCTGTGGGTCTGTTGTAGGACTGTTTATTCTGTTACACGGATCTATTTATCAATATGAAAGAAAATAAAGGTCATGGTGAATATATAGCTTTAATTTTTCTTACACAATGTTACATAATGCTTAAAAAACAAAAATGACTGCAAAAGATGTGTATAGATGTACCATGTTTATTTAACTCTCTTCCTTTTTTGGACTTTTAGGTTGTCTTTCTTTTTCCTATTTTGTTTTGTTCTTTTCTGTTGCAGTCTTTCCTCAGATAACTGATAATCTTTGTCCATTTATGTATGAAGCAATAAAAAGTCATTAGAAGTTCTGTGTGCATGGGCTTTACTTTGGGGTGATTGGGTGAGTCATTTCTTTGGAGTACCCTCAAGTTGTAGTATCAGTAATTTCTTTTTTTTCACTGGGGCTGTTCAGTTTTTCTGAAGGGGAATTCTTCACTGTACTGCCTGCAGGGTCAATGCCAGACTACCAGGTAGTTTGTAGTTTTAAAAATAACAACAACTTCGTAAAGTATTCTGTCCTGTGTGTCTACTGTGATGAGGTCTTTTATAGTGATCTTATCTCCATAGACCACTTCCTGGAAGAGTAGTTTCAGCTCCTATTATATGGTTGAACGACTGCTAATCTTGTGACTTTGAGTTTGTCTAAATGAGATTGTTGGATAGCAGGGTCCAGTGCAGTCTATTAATGGATCCTGGCTGCTGCTTGATTTGAGCTATCTCTTTTAGAGCTCTGATTTGTCTTTAATGCTGCAATATCCACTGTCACATTGATGTTCCTCAGTGTAACACCCTCCCCTATAGTAGGCTTTACATTTCACCAGACCAAAATTAAGGGAAATATTCAGTATCATAGGTCAAAGTCAGTAATCCTGCCTTAAAGTTAAAGCTCATTTGTGCTTGGTTATGTTCAGTGGTTTGTACTAGACTGTGTCAGTGTTAGGTAATCTTTTTTTAAACTTTGGTTTGCTTCTGTACAAACTTGGTAACAGCTGATTCCCACTAGGTGAAGCCTTGCTTTTCAAGGGCCAGCTCTAGGATCTTTGATCTCGGCATAGATGCTGTTTCTGTGACTTTTGCTGTTCTCTTAAGTGACATTTTTTTGTCTTGCTTAGAGGAAACCAAAAATATATCCAGATTTTTATCCCTTTAAGATGACTGTGTGTCATGGGACCATAGGGACAGAATGTGTGTGTGTGTGTGTGTGTGTGTGTGTGTTGTGGGGTGGGGGCACTGTGTGCCATGGCAGCCAGAATACCTGGGTGTTTCTGCTCTTTATAAGTGCCTCTGTGAGTAGCATGTGGGATTTCCCCTCCAGACATGGATTCCTCAGGCTCAGGGAGAAGGGTACGCACCAGAAATGAGAGGGAAGTATGACTAAGGGAGAAGTGGTAGGACACATAAATTAAGAGAGTTTGAGAGTCCCAGGGAGAGAACTGCATGGATAATGGGGAATAGAGGCAAACGGACGGACCACAAAAAGTCATGGAACATTGAGGTCAGAAGTTATTCTATACACGTTGTTCTTTTTTCCTTCTCACTGCTCACTGTTCTTAGAAGAACAATGTCTTCAGAGGAATATAGGTCCAGACTTTGCTAGAGTGAGAACGATCATTACGACAAGGGTCTAGTTGGACTAACCAAGTTCTACTACAGTTTTGAAGGAATTAGGTCAGGCTGGAGGACTGCCCCCAGCCCCCCATACGCACACTGAATTTCAGGAAAGGGTAGTTATGATGGCTGTGTTCTACTTCTGTGACTGACAGAATAAATAGTGGAATGGCCATAGGTAGGGTAAATGAGACTGATTTCTGTTTAACTGGGGCTTACTAGGCTTTTCATAGCCTTTTTGGTAAGAGAAAGGAAATGCAAAAGTGGTCAGCAGTTAACGTGTGCTCAAATCCACATGATGTTTGTAGTTAGTCACCGTGAGCCTTTGCAATAATGGAAGGGAAAAGCCATTCCCAGGTCACAGTATGATGCCATGTTGGTATAGACCAGAGAGAGAAAGGAATGTACTCTAGTTCTCTGAATCTCTGTCAGGCCCCTGGAAATGTACGACAGTCTCAAAAATGAGGGTCAGAATACAGACCTGGTCAAAATAATGGCTCAAGCTATTCTCATTCCCTATTATAAAATTTTAATTTATAATTGCCTTTTCAGGTGACCCTCTCCTGACTCTCACCTCCTCCTCCTGGGCTTGTGTCCCTGTTCTTACCCGGAAGTCTATTTACCACCTTTTCTAAACATCACTATCTTTATGTTTTTTGAACCAGTTTTCTAAGGGAAGGGTTTGAGCCCTATTTTTCTCTATAACCCACAACTTAGGACAGTGCCAGGCAGTCAAATGGCAACCAGTAGGCTTGGAATATCACTCAGAGGGGTTCATTAGCTAATATTATTGGTTCCTAGGACTAGAAATTCTACAGAGGTAGTTTGGATTAGCCTGGGTTTCAGTCTGATTTATCAGCTTGCTATGAAGTCATCTGGAATCCCATTTCTTTCCTCCTTTCTTGAACTCTGCCCTTTTGAAGCGCCTCCTTCATCTTAAGGGTGGCTCCCTCGGGGCTGCAGATTGTCAGCAGTTTTGTATCCCATGTCCTTGCTAGACTGTGTGTTAAGGGGAAGGGAAGGTTGGGAGTGTGTTTGGAGAGCCTGAAGCTTTCAACTCATCAAACCACTTC
Organism: Smutsia gigantea; assembly: GCA_032199065.1. Classification (NCBI taxonomy): domain Eukaryota; kingdom Metazoa; phylum Chordata; class Mammalia; order Pholidota; family Manidae; genus Smutsia; species Smutsia gigantea. The sequence continues at coordinate 52,899 of JAVSCE010001136.1, forward strand.
AGAAAAATCCTGGAGGCCAAGGGCTGCCCTTTGTGATTGGCTTAGTCCAGGATTCCTTGCATCAGCCTTTGAAAGAGGGGGCAGGGCTGACATGGATTGGCTTAGTTTAGACTGGGCTCACCCTGGAGTTGGTACAGAATGACCTTCCTCTGAACTACATGAACTGCAGGAAGAATGGATGGTACCTAACTGGAAATTTGACTTTTATTACGAAAGGAGATACAGTTGTTTTGTGGGAAACCAGCAAAGTCCACTGTTATTTTGATCCAGATTTTTTAGGGAACCTTACTTTATGTCTATTCTGTTCTTCCTATGGAATCGCTTGTGAATTCATTAATTGCATGTAATGAAAAAGAATTAATAGTGAAATTATTAAATTTTGAGTGTGATACTCTTCCTTTTATTAACTTACTACTTAGGGACAGAAGACATTCAAATAGGTAAAAAGTATCAGTACAGGAGAAGAGGAACAGTACAAGGCTGCAAGGTGACAGATACCATGTTTATCCAGAGTATGTTCTTTGCATTCTCCACTGATGCTTTTAATCTGGAAGTCATTGGGTTGGGCACTGTGGAAGGAAGGTTCCGGCTCTCCAGTCTTCAAGCCCAATCAAGAGAATGGTTAACAGGCTTTTGGTGCTGGAAAGCAATGGCCTCCCTTAAGAAGCAAGCCATGGAGAAAAGGAACCTGGGAACACAAGTGGTGGGAGGAGAAGCTCAGCATCCTCCGCAGGCAGCTCTGCCCTCTGTCCAGTGATGACAGAGGGCACAGCTCAACTGCCCAGAGCCACGGGGCTGCCCAGGGCAGGGCAGGTGGTCACAGTGTTCAGTTGGTTGCTGATGGCGGTGCTGCCCGATGGAAGGTCCCCATGGGGCCTGGCCCTCGTCATTGAACGATTTCTGGTATGGGGTCGGCCTCCACTGAACTGACTCGTAATTAGTGCCGTTAGACTTTCTGCCTTCCTAGAGCTATCCAGTCACATTTATGGACATTTCAGAGTAGTAAAGAAACAAGGTAATATCCTTGTGCCAGGTGCTAAGGTAAGCTCTAGGGTCAGGGTAATGATCCAAAACTGACCTGATCTGTGCTGTCAGAGCCTGCGGTCTAGTGCAGGAGGCAGACAAAAGGCAAATACATACATAAGATATTTGCCAATTGTGGTAATGAGGAGAAGGCAACAAAATGGGCAGAGCTGAAGATTTGCAAGAGGTTTGATATAACTTTAAGGCATTTTGTAAATGGTTCTCATGGTTGAAATTTTTTTCCTAATGATTTTCACAGACTTAAATGCAAATATTTTTCATTGTTTGTCTCTTAGGTACACTCTGCAGGTCCCTGATGAATCAAGGGAACCCTCCACCATATCCAGGCCCCGGGCCGACGGCCCCATACCCACCTTATCCACAGCAACCGATGGGGCCTGAGGTCTACCCTCCAGGACCTATGGGGGGCCCCTACCCACCTCCTCAGGGGTACCCCTATCAAGGATACCCGCAGTATGGCTGGCAGGGCGGACCCCAGGAGCCTCCTAAGACCACAGGTACTGTGAACAGGGGTGTGTGTGTGCATGTGCTATGCAGCCGCATGTCACCAAAGGAAATGTCCGCATGTTTTCTTTGGCAAAGAAGAAACTCTGACCTTTGTATGCCATGGTTGATGTTCCCAAAGCTTGGGGATTGCTCAGGGTAGCTTCTACTCCTGAGAAGGACTTCTTTCTGAGGAGGCCTGAGTCAGTTCTGCCTACTGCTTTCATGCCTCTTGTCCTCTCTGGGGCTGATGACTTTCTGGCCGACATGTTTTCTGACTGCTCCTCCTGGAGCACTGGGGGGAAGTACCAGTTGGGTTCTTGCTCTGGTAGCCAATTCTCTTTTTCAGGTTTAGCCTGTTGGGATTATTTTCTCTCTCAGCTTGTCGACCCTCAAGTCATCCTCTTGCCCCTGTTATTGGGATTGGTTTTCTTTACGAATGTCTTCATAATGCTGTTTAATCTCCTAGCTGAGTTTTCAACAGGCTTATGAGTCCTTGCTGTGTGCTAGAACAGTGCTACTCAAAGTTAACTCTGCAGACAAATGCCAGTCGTGAGCAGCCAGCAGGCTACACTGAGATAAGTACAGAAATGAGTAAACATTTAAAAACTTGTAGAGCAATTTGACATTGCTGTGATACTCCAGCATGCAATATTGCATTTTACAAAAAATGTCAGTCTGTGAAGTTAGAAAGAAAACATCTTGAGAAGCACTGTGCTAGATGTCCTGATGCCTGTTAGGACTTTTACAACCTTTTGGTTTGTGGAACAGTTGCTTTTTCTTTCAGCACTTTCAGCTTTTAAAATAGCTCATTCTCACTGAGTGCCTATTATATGCCAGGTAGTCACCTAAGAGCTTTATATATATTAGCATTTAATCCTTGCAACAATCCTATGAGGTTATTCCCATTTCACAGTGAAGTAACTGAGGCACAGAGTAGAGTAATGACTTGCCTGTCACCCACCTAGAAGTTGCCAGTCGCAGATCTGAATTCCTGATACTTTGGCTTAAGATTCTGTATACGTGTAACTTATTCCTGTACTTGTCGTCGCTCTCCTGTCTTGTCTGAGCTGACCTACATTCACCTGAATTTAGGGCTTTAGGCTGCCTCAGAGATTTTCCTACAGTTAAACCCCTTCCTAGTCAAAAGTAGTAACAGAATTGATGGTTTATTTTATTCCCAGATTTGAGGATTCCTTACAATAGGTGGATGCCGTGGAAGAAAAGTATAAGAGGAATTTTATACTTATTGTAGGAAAGATTATACTCTTAGGGTGTCAAATCAGAGCCAGTGTTAAGATTGAATAGATTCAAATACCTTTAAAATATTTAGTTTTATGTCGAAGGAAAACTTTTACAATCTAAGATTCTGTTTTGTTGGGTAACACTTGCTCAGCAAAGCTCAGGGAGGGTAACCAGTGTCATCCAAGTAGTTGGCATCCAGGCCTGTGACATAAGGGGGGGATTTCCTAAAAATAAATCTCAGTCTCAGGGCTTTCTCCTTCAAAACAAGATAACCCTATGGTGAATGAAAGAAGGGAGGCTGAAAAGACCACATAATGTGTGATTCTTTTTATGTAAAATTCAAGAACAAGCTAAACTAATCTGTGGTGATGGAGATGAGAATAGTGGTTACTCCTGGTTGTGACATTGGGGCTGGGCGGGATGGTTATTGATTGGGAACCTTCGTGAGGCGTTGTGAATACTCTTTATCTTAATGTGGATACAATTCTTTGAATTGTACACTTACTGTTAGTGCAGCTGACTATGTTATATGTCAGTGAAAAACCCCAGCATTTGGACTGTCCAGTAGCTTCAGCCCAGTGCCGCCTGGGGTTAGGTCTTTCACCTACAACCCTCAGGGTCTATGGTATGTAGGCCATTTCCTGGCCTGTGCTGATTATACCAACTGTAACTAGCATTCGGTAGCCTTGGATCTTTATAAAGCTCGTCTGCAATAAGTGCCTCCTGGGGTCAGGGGACTTTGTCTCCTCAGGCAGAAAATACCGATTAGGTACTCTTTCTTACCTTTAGTGTAATTTTAAGTATTATGAGAGCCTTTCTGAGGAAAAAATAATATCTTAATTCTTCTTAGGAGAAAAAGGCTCTCTGTCTTTTATTTCAGTATGTCTTTTAGGTCAGTGTGTGTTCAGTATCAAATCAGTTCATCAGATTTCATAAATGCAGTTGAAAGCTGTTTAATGTCCTTCCCTACGGGATTTCTCTCTCTGTCTCCAGCTTGCGCACTGTTAACTGCCTGTACCCAGACATGGCAGGTGATGCCAGATGGTCAAGTTCTTCTCTCACCTGGGGTGGAGGTTATGTGAATGGGATGCTTTGATCCCCTCACTAAGGGATGCATGCTTTAAGGACCCATTTCATTCCTCTTTCTTTGTATTGTATGTGGGATCCCCCGTCAGAATAATTCTTTGGGCTTGTATTCTGTGCACATGTCTCTGAGCTCTTCAGATGTCTCTATAACTGCAGATACCATCTCTCAGCTGAAGTTCAAGCATGTAGTCCATTCTGTTAACAGCTCTGTAAGTAGGAACTTTCAGAGGAGGGAGGGTCCTAGATATTCTTAATTGGTGTCTGGTAAGTAGTGAGGACTTAATAAAGGTGTGTTGAATGGACAGTAGGTGGGTAGATGGCTAATCTAAGCAGAAACCTTTGTTGGCAATCTATTTATGGCTCAAAGTTCATTTTTCAGGAATTGTAGTAAAAAAACCCTTTGTTTTTCTTAGGAAACCAGCTTTTTGGAAACCAAGGGATTGGAAGCAGCAGGTACTTGTGGGAATGAGGCTTCCTTGAGAGCATACCTGTAGTCTGTCATGGGTCTCCTGGGGTGACTTAATAATCGGAGCAGTAACAACTAGTATTTCTTGAGCATGGTGCCTGGTATTAGCCCCATGTAATCTTCACAGCAGCCCTCTAGCATTAGTCCCATGTTACAGATATGGAATCTGAAGCTCAGAGAGGTTGTCTATTGGATGATGTATCACCCCAAAACTCAGTGGCTTAAAACAATAATGATTTATTTGTCATGATTCTGTGAGTTGGCTTCATGTGATCTCTTCCAGGGTCACTTGCATGATTAATTCCACTGTTGCTGGGGCTGGAATGGCCACCATGGCCTCACTCTCAAGACTAGGGTCTTGGTTTACCTCTATGAGGCCTCTCGCTACACACATCTCTCATGTAGCCTGAGCTTCTTTACATGACAGCTAGCTTCCAAGAGGGTGAAAGTAGAAGCTGCCAGCCTTTTAATGGCTTGGTCCAGAACTGGCACAGTATCACTGTTCAAAGCAAGTCATGAGGCTGGCCAGATTCAACAGGAGGGAAAATAGATGTCATCTCCCCTTCCTTTGCTTTTTTTCCTTATTATTGAGAGACAATTCATATACCATACAATTCACCCATTTAAAGTGTACAATCCAGTGACTAAAAGTATATTCACAACTTGATAATAGGGGGAGTCTAGTAACCATAATGTTGCTCATGTAATTGTATATTAATAATAGCAAAAAAAAGTATATTCACAAGAGTTATGCAGCTATCCCACTGTCTAATTCCAGAACATTTTCATCACGCCCAAAAAATAGCCCTTAGCAATCACTCCCTATTTCCTTAAACTGCTCTCCTCCAACCAGTCTCATAGATTGGTTCTGGACACTTCTTATAAATGAAATCATATAATATGTAGTCTTTTATGACTGCCTTCTTTCATCTAGTACATTTGCAAAGTTCATCCATGTATTAGTATTTGTTCCTTTGTATTGCCAGGTAACATTTCATTGTATGGATATGTCACCTCTTATTTATTCATTCATTAATTGATGGACATTCCGGTTTCTGTTTTTTTACCTATTATGAGTAATAAATAATGGCTGTGATAAGCAGTCATATAGAATAAACTCTGTCTTGCTAGGAAGAATGGCATGTGAATAAGGGTGAGAGGAATTGGACCATCCTGGCAGACAGTCCACTATATTCCACTCTCTGCTCTTAACAATTCACATCTCTCCCATATGCAAAATACATCCACCCCTTCCAAGACCACTAAATACCTCATCCAAATAACTATCGGCTTGAAGTCCACATGCCATCATCTAAGTCTAAGTAGTCTGTGTGCAGATAAGGCCTCTAACCTGCTGTGCTGCTCTCTTCACTCCCCTGCCCCAACCCCATTCCAGTTCTGCCCCCACCTAACATATCTGGGAGATCAAACAGAACATCACCTCTTCCATGAAGCTTTCCCTGAGTGTCCCACACTTCCAGTAGAAGTTACCACTCCCTTGTGCTTCAGCTGCCCCCAAAATGGACTTCTTTCAAAGCACCTCCTCTCTCCAAATTCAGGTAGTTTTCACGCTATGTCTAGTTTATGTCTTTAATGTCTGACTCTTAGTTGAGGCTTTCACCATTTGTGTTAGTTAAGACTCTTGAGGCTGCAAGTGACAGAATCTCAGCTTAAATATTAACGAACAACGGAGGATCACCAAAGGCCTGAATAAAGCCTCCAAAATGGTAGATGGTGACCTTTTCAGGCAGGAAAAAGAAACTCTGGGGGAACAGAGACAATGCAAGAAGCAAAAAACCCTGCTGCGAAACAGGAAAATAGCCCATCGTATTCCTAGATACATGGGGAGATAAATCTTATTGAAGTAAGAATAGGGATGCTGTATAAAAGGAACTTAGGAACAGAAGCCAAGAAGAATGTGAAGCTGACCTCAAACCAAGGATCCTTACACTTAATCCTTGAATAGCCAAATCTTGCCAAACCAGAATTTAAGGCTTTTTGCCACAAGTGAAAGGTTGACGGATGCTTTGGTTATCTATTGCTATGTAATAACCCACCCCAAACCTTAGAAGTCCTGTAGTTTGAGCGGGGCTTGGCAGCAAAGGTTAATCTCTGCTACCCCTGGCATCTACTGCAGCTGGAACATAGATGATAACTGGTGTGCTGGGTTGAGTATGTGTACTTTCTACCCTTGAATGAGATTTATAAACTTTCCTCTTAGCTTTATATCTATAGTGTGTCCAAAGGGATACTATCAGGTTGGCTTACACCTGTAATAGAGAGGAAGAAGCCATTTGGTCTACCAGATGCTTCAGAAGGGAGAGAGGGATGGGAGCATTATTGTAATCCGACTGCTGGGTGGGGTCAGAAGATAGTCATGCTGAGATGCCATTATGCTTTTGTGTGTTCCAAACCAGTCTTGGGCTTCTCCACTCTTTTTATTTTTTATTTTGGTATTATTAATATAAAATCACATGGGCAACACTGTGGTTACTAGATTCCTCCCATTATCAAGTCCCCACCACATACCCCATTACAGTCACTGTCCATCAGCGTAGTAGGATGCTGTAGAGTCACTACTGGTCTTCTCTGTGCTATACTGCCTTTCCCATGCCACCCCTACGTATGTGTGCTAATCATAATGCCCCTTATTCCTCTTCTCCCTCCCTTCAGACCCACCCTCCCCAGTCCCTTTCCCTTTGGTAACTGTTAGTCCATTCTTGGGTTCTGTGAGTCTGCTGCTGTTTTGTTCTTTCAGTTTTTGCTTTGTTCTCATACTTCACAGATGAGTGAAATCATTTGATACTTGTCTTTCTCCACCTGGCTTATTTCACTGAGCATAATACCCTCTAGCTCCATCCATGTTGTTGCAAATGGTAGGATTTGTTTCTTCTTATGGCTGAATAATATTCCATTGTGTATATGTACCACCTCTTCTTTATCCATTCATCTACTGATGGACACTTAGGTTGCTTCCATTTCTTGGCTACTGCAAATAGTGCTGCGATAAACATAGGGGTGCATATGTCTTTTTCAAACTGGGATCCTGCATTCTTAGGGTAAATTCCTAGGAGTGGAATTCCTGGATCAAATGGTATTTCTATTTTGAGTTTTTTGAGGAACCTCCATACTGCTTTCCACAATGGTTGAACTAGTTTACATTCCCACCAGCAGTGTAGGAGGGTTCCCCTTTCTCCACATCCTCGCCAACATTTGTTGTTGTCTGTCTTTTGGATGGTGGCCATCCTAACTGGTGTGAGGTGATATCTCATTGTGGTTTTAATTTGCGTTTCTCTGATGATTAGGGATATGGAGCATCTTTTCATGTTCCTGTTGGCCATTTGAATTTCTTCTTTGGAGAAGTGTCTGTTCATATCCTCCGCCCATTTTTTAATAGGGTTATTTGCTTTTTGGGTGTTGAGGAATGTGAGTTCTTTATATATTTTGGATGTTAACCCCTTGTCGGATATGTCATTTACAAATATATTTTCCCATATTGTAGGGTGCCTTTTTGTTCTGCTGATAGTGTCCTTTGCTGTACGGGAGATTTTTAGCATGATATAGTCCCATTTGTTCATTTTTTATTTTGTTTCCCTTGCCTGAGGAGATGCGTTCAGGAAAATGGGCTTCTCCATTCTGGCTTTGTTTGATCTTGTTATTTCCCTTGAAGGTTTAAGTTCAACCATATTCTGTCAGTTGTTTCAGTTTCAGTGAAATTTTGTACTTCTGGTTCATTATAACAAGAAATTGTTCTTTGAAAAAAAAACAAACCACACGTCTGGCATCTCTCTTTCTCCCTCCTCCTCCCTCTGCGTGGCCTGTCAGTGAGGCTAGCTTGGGCATCCGCACAGCCTGACAGCCTCGAGTAGTTGAGCTCCTTCCGTGCTAGAGTACAAAAGCAGAAAGTGTCAGGCATTCCTTAAAAAAAAACAAAACAGGAAAATAAAAATTTTTTTGATTTAACTTCTGATTTTGAAACAATTTCAGATATACAAAAGCACTGCAGAAATAGTACAAACAATTCCGTATACCTTTCACCCAGATTGCCCTAAACCTTACATAACTACAATATAATGCTCTTCTCAGCTTTTTTATTGCCCAGGCTCAGCAGACTAGGAACATGGCTTCCATCCCGCTCTACCGGTCAAAGCAGCCACCCGTCTCTCTAGCCTTTCAAGGAGGGGGAAACAGACTTCACTCTGTGATGGGGAAGTGGCAGAAGCACACTGCAAAATGGTCTGTGGGTTGGGAGATCTTTGGAAACAACCACCTCAAGTCCCAGTGGTGGTGGGCGAACTTCTGGTTAGTGAAGCATTCTGAATAACAAAACTACTTCTAGGTGGCTGTGAATATGCCATAGAAATAGGACTGTTTAAAGTGAAAAAGTAAACATGCAATATCTCCAGTCTTGTATCAGGAAAATCCTTTTAAGGTGGGTTCTGTGAATTTTTTTCACAGTCATGAAAGAAGAGGTTTTTAAAATTCTGTCACCAAAATTAAAATGACTCCCACTCAGACACCTCAGATACTCAGAAGCACAGGAGTACTCGGGTCGTCACCCAGGTCAGTCACTCATCAGCTGTGGCTCCTTCTGCTCAGCCCAAATGTGGCTTTGGAACTTAGGTAAGATGAAGCCATTTGCCATTCCTTGCTGGGCTAACCCATCTCATTTTAGAGATAATCAAACTGAAGCCCAGAGAGGTTTAGTGACTTGCCCAGAGTCAATGAGTTTTGACTAGGATATGAGTCCAGATTCCAAGCTAAGTACATTTCCTCTTTCTGCCCTGCTGCTGCAATCCAGCAGAGGGTCCACAGTTATTCTCAAACACCCACCAAAGGAAAATAGCTTCTTTTCAGACCATTTCCTCCCATCTCCCCCCCACAACATCCCTACCACCAAAACAAACACAAAAGCCTGGTAGTTGTAGCAGGGCACCAGTTTCCCAGTAGACAGAAGCAAAGTGGAGTTGAGAAAGCTGGATTCAGATCACCTTATTAACACAGATTACTAAACTTCCGTGATCTCTGTGCCTGCCTCCTCTTATAGGCTTCATGAAAGCAGTTTTCCTCTGCTTCCACGGCACCCCAAACAGTGCTGACACATGGTACATGCTCAGTAAATGTGTCTTAGATGAATGGGAGTATCACCATTTTGAAGGGTGGCTGTGAATCCATGTTAGTTGTCTGGTCCTCTTGCCCTTTCAGACCCTTCCCTTTCTATTTAACTCTTACAAGTACAGATATTGGGGTTTTATACATGTTCTTCTGGGTTTAGACTGTGATATCTGTCAACGTAGTGATTTAAAATAAATTCTACTTCAGCAGAGTCCTTGGGATGTCCGCATGCAGTTCAGAAGCCCAGTTGGCCTTTGAACTGGGTTTCTTAGCCTGTTATGTTAAGTCAGGAACTAAAAGTGGCCCTATTATGGTTCTTTGTAATCTGAAGCCGCAAAAAGGGAGCGCCTTGCTTTAGGAGTGCCCTGCCAGATCATTGGCCACTCCCAGCCTCTCCTTTCGTCCAAGGTTAGAGATGGGTGTGTGTGTGTGTGTGTGGTGTGTGTGTGTGTGTCGGGGGTTGCGGGGGCGGTTCTCCCTCTGCACACTCTTCTTGGAGTCTGACACTGCTCTCATCAGTCAGCATGAGGATAGAAGAGGAAGGAATTTAATGGTCTGGCATATGGCTAATTGGCTTGAGGTACGGAACCACGGTTTGGCTTGGTTGAGCCTTTTATGTCTTTGTTTCATCAGAGGCTCCGATCAGGCGTTTTCAATGCCCTGGGAAGCCTTTCCAGCATGAAGTCCGGCTCAGTACTTTCTTTCTTTGCCAGGTGTCAGATGACAGAATGTCACAGCAAGGACGCTGTGTGGTGGCACCAAAAGCCACATTGGCTCAGGAATCTAGATGGAGTTTCCCTAGTTCCCTGGGCTTCTGTTTCCTTATCTGTAAAACTAGGCTTACAGGACTGTGGTGAAGAATAAACAAGGTAATACACCTTGTACGTGGTGCCTTGATTGGCAATGAGGAAGTTAGGACCCTCCCTGGGCCTACCCAGAATTTCTGAATCTTTGCTTGTGGGTAGATGGAAATGGTAAAGGCAGAAAGCCATCAGGGGAAAGGTGGGGAAACCCGTTGCCGATGGTCATTCCTAATCTGCCCTGAGAATCCCCAGTGGCCTGAGGCAGTTGTGGGGTGGCTCCAAAGTCATTTCATCTGCAGATGAAGCCACATCACTGGTCTCCTTCCTCCTGCTCTTGCCTCTATTGCCTGTTTTCTACCCAGACCCCCTAGTAGCTTCCCATGTCACTCAGAGTAAAAGCCAGAGTCCTTACAGTGCCCAGCAAGGCCCTCTATGAGCCGCTGCTTCTGCCCGCTCTGCTGCCTCTCCTCAGGCCGCCCACTCACTCACCAAGCCCACTCCTACCCCAGGGCCTTTGTATTTGCCAGTCCCTTTCTCTCTGCCTTTTTCTTTCCTCCAAAACCCATGCAGCTTATGTCCTCTCTTTTGGTCCTTGCTCAGCTGTCTCCTACTGAGGAGGCCTTCCAATCACTTGCCCTCCCTCACCCCCCATTTAATGTGGCAGCCCAGCTTGGCACTCTGTCCCTGTTCTCCTGCCTCTTGCCTCCCTGACATACTGTTTACATGTTCCTTGGCTGCCTTTCTTCTCCCACGGGACTGTATGCTCCTTAAAAGCAGGGACTTCTGTGTGCTACTTGATTGCAAGTGCTTGTTGAGTGGTTGAGCATCCCCTCCCCCAGGATCCTCTGCCTGTACAAGAATCTTGTGAGGCCTTCTCCTTAGGCCTTAGCTGAGGTTCCTTTCCTCCCGCCTCCTCTGTGCAGAATCCTGGAGTGGCCCTAAGGAGCTGCTACTGAGTTAGTTGCATGTCAGCCCTGGAGCTGAACACCGTATTGTCCTTCATCATTTAACTGGTAAGACCGCTCCATGAGGTGGGTCCTATTAAAGAAGAGAGTTTTCCCAAAGTCAGAGCTAGTAAGTGGTAGAGCAAGCATTCCAAGGCCAGGTCTGACTTGAGAGCCTGTTTGCTGCTTCAGATACCTGTTCCTGCCAGTGCCGCTGGGGAGGGGGCGGCAGCGGGCTCTGCTCTGTCACTGCCTTCAAATTGGCTGAAGTCTGCGCTTGGTGTACTTTGTGCCTCTTTGGTGCCCCTTCCTTCTTGGCCTTCTGGTTTATCCTGGTCCCTGCCTTCTTCATGGCAAGAGTTGGCTGTTTTGCAAAATACTCCTTTATATCTTATCCTCAGTTTCTCTGTGTTCTATCCATGTGAACTTTGTCCTTCCTCTTCCATCTTTCAGCACATACCCTGGGACAGTCATCTGAATCTTCTAATGTCCAAATAGCGTTTTCATGGAATTCCTTGGAAAAGTGCCCTATGTCTCATATGGGCCTGGGCTATCATCTTTAAGACTTTAGCCAGGCCTGTCAGAATTGAGGAACTTGTGGTCTGTGACCCAGCAAGTCAGTCTGGTCACATATACTCTTCACTACAAGAGGGGAGAGAGATGGCCGCAGTGGGGAGGTCTGTAGAGAGGGAGGAAGAAGAAGATGAACAAGGAAGGGGAATAAGATGGAGATCATACAATTCCCAGACCTAGTACAGTAGCTGTTAGTAGGGCTTCCAGAAAGATCTACTGCAAGATGAATCCCAAGGGCCTGTGCAGATGAACGCACAGAGCCTGGAGACAGATGGGGGAGTTAGTTATGGTCCTATCCAGCCTCAACTTGGGTGCCCAGCGAGAAGATGGGCTGCTTATGGGGTCCTCCTGGATCTGTGGCTCTTGACACAGCGGTTTCTCTCAGCCACCTTGAGGGCCCCTCTTTCCTGCCCCAGGGAGAGCATAGACCTTCATGGTCCATTGGGCTTAGAACTTGCTGATACTTGCTTTAGAGGGGACATTCTCTTTTTTTTTTTTTTTCAGTGTTCTGTTGGCTTCCATTCAGTTTGGAAACTTTGCTGCTAGCCTGGGTTTCTGTGTGATGGGCCAAACGTTTTGATTTACCTGAGGATAACGAGGCTTTTTGGTGGGAGTAGTTTCCTACCTAATCCTTGGGTAAGCCAGAATAGGAACTAAACAAGTTAACGGTTTAAACGTTTCTTTTACCCTCCTTAATAGTTTTCTATTATTCCTAGAATAAAGACCAACATTCCGAAAGGCCTCCAGGCCCCTCACAGTCAGCCCTGACACCAGATTCCATGGCAGCTCTCAGTCTCACCAGGCCTCTCCCACATGGCTTTGAAAATGGATTTCCTCTGTATGGCTTGGAAAATTCTTCACACCTCTCTTGGCTCAGTACAAGTAACCCCTATTAATTCTTCCCATCTCACTCATATGTTACTTCAATGACACTGAGTAGTATCCGCCACCCCAGTCAGGGCAGCTTTCTGTCCTTCAGAGTGCCACCTCGGTTGTCATTTTACAGTCTTGCCCCTAGTTACAGAATTATGTGAGTGCTCCAAGATAGCAGAGACCTTGTCTATTTTGACCACTTGATGCCCTAGTAACTACTTGTTGAATGATTAAAGGTAAATGAGAGTTTAAAGATATGCAAGAGAGAGGGCAGGGTGAGAGTCTGGAATAAGCTTTGTTAAGTTATTAAATTCTGAGCTTGACAGTGAAATAAGCCAGGCAGAGAAAGACAGGTACCAAGTGATTTTCCTCATTTGTGGAGTATAACAACAAAGCAAAACTGAAGGAATAAAACAGCAGCAGACTCCCAGACTCCAAGAAGGAACTAGTGGTTACCAAAGGGTAGTGGTGGGGGAAGGTGGGTGGGAAGGGAGGAGAAGGGGATCAAGGAGCATTATAATTAGCACACATAATATAGGGGGGTCATGGGGAAGGCAGTATAGCATGGAGAAGGTAAATAATGACTCTACAGCATCTTACTACGCTGATGGACAGTGACTACAATGGGGGTGTGAGGACTTGATAATATGGGTGAAGGTTGAAACCACACTGTTGCTCATGTGAAACCATCATAATACTGTATATCAATGATACCTTAATTAAAAAATGAATTTGCAGAAAAGACTGTGCTCCTTTTCCCACCCTCACATCACTCATCTTCTTGTCTGGGGGCTGAGCAGAGTTCATTATGTGTAGGGATTGGAGCACTACTACAATGCCGGCAGTCACAGATGTGTGAGTTACTGCAGCTTGGGTCATTCTTGCCCCCACTGAGCCCTCACTTTTTCTCTGGTCCCTAAACATAGTAACAGATCTTGTAGAAACAAATTTTTTAATTCCACTTGTGGTCTGGATAGCCCATCACCATAAATCATTTTGTGTTCTTATTTCCTAGGCAGTTCTTGCTTCCATGCACATGCTACCCATTTGTACCTGCTGCCATTCTGTGTAGATACTATTCATTGTGTATTCTGTCTCCCCTGCCACTTTGTCATAAACACCTTTCCCTGTAGGACAGTTTCTCCGCTTCTTCACTGTTGGCATTTGGTTGAATAATTTGTTGCTTGGAACTGGGGGGTGTGTATGTGTGGGATGTCCTGTGCCTTGTAGGATGTGTAGGGCATCTCTAGCTTCTACCCACAAAATGCCAGCAGCATCTGCTCAGCTAAGACAGTCAGATTCCCAAGACGTGACCAGATGTCCCCTAGGGGCATAAATGACCTTTGAGAACTCCTACTATAGAGGTTCATAATGAAAAAATTTAAGTTGGACATTGCTTCTGAGCTCAGTGAAGGAAAAGGCCTTCTAAGCAGCTTCATCAGCAGTTGAAAAATACATGACTTTTTCTAGTGACCTGCCCAGGAAGAAGGCTCCAGGAACTTGGAACTATAAAGCACTCCTTCATCATCTCTGACTGGACAGGTTTTGCTTCTGAGCCTCTCTGCATTCTGGGACTGAAGAATCTGGGTGTCTGATACCAATTCCTTGATTAAAACCAGCAGAACTAGAAGAGTTTAGGCCAATGGTCCCAGTTTTTTAACATTTAATAATATTTAATTACTATTAAATAATAAATACTAGCTATATAATATCAGGTGGTTATTGTGTGTCAGGCACTCTTATATATTAATTCACATAGTCCTGAGACCGAGGTGGGTCTTTCATGATCTCCATCCCACAGATGAAGAAACGAAGCATAGAAAAGCTGACTTGTTCCTGGTCACACAGGTAGGAAGTGGTAGAGCTAAGATTCAAACCCACCAGTCCAAGCCCCAAGCCCATCCTCCTCAGCAGCTACCATTTACTGATCACCTTGTGAGGTGCCTGTCACTGGGCTTAGAGCTTCATGGGCATGGCTTTGATTCTTACAAATAGTCCTTCAGGGTAAGGAGTATTATCCGAGATTTTACCGAAGTGGAACCAGACTGAGAGAAGCTGTGATGTCTTGCCCATGGTCCGCTAGGTGACCAACCCCAGAGCCTGACATGCTTCCATGTGTTGTGTGGCTCCCCCCATGAATGAAGAAAAATTTTTTATGACTTCGTCCTCTTTTTTCCCTTGGAATCACCATTCGTTCAGTAATTGCTAAATGCCATTTAATTGCCTTCTGTAATTCAGTGCCAGACACTAAATAAATGTTAGTGTTTCTAATTAGATCTTACTCAGATACTTTTTATACATTATCTTATATGCCATAGAGTGGTCCTGGTGGTTTCCTATTTAGAGATGAGGTTCAGAGAGATGAAGTAATTTGCCTCATGTCAAATAGTAACTCACTGAGCCATGAACTGAACCTAGGTCTGTCTGATTTCAAATTGTATTCTTATTCTTACCTTTTATGCTCTTTTGCATTCTGTTAGGGGATGTCCTAAAATACTTCAAAATTAGCAACAACATGCATTGTTAGTAGTGGTAGAAAAGGCAGACCCTATGAGTAAGACATGTTCTCTCTGGGAGAGAGTTACAGTCATCCTGTGTCACATCCCCCTCTGTAGAGCATCTCAACTCTGGGAAGCCACAATATAAGCAGACTATATAGATCCTTCCCCTGTGGCTAACCACACTGACCTCTGGGAAGCACACGCAGGCCTGGCGCTGGCCCCACCAGCACACCTAATGCCTCATTACTATTTGGAAGGGTGTCTTAGGAAAAGATCCCTGCCACCTTTTTCCTTTTCATAAAAGCAGATGAGATTGGCCTTTAGTGAGTGTATTGTGCCCCGAGCATTAACTTTGACTCTCATTCCACATCCTTCTAACTTTAGGCTTTAACTTGAAAAATCTGCTCAGCTAGGCCAGCGGTTTGTTAAAGTCTTCCCAGTGACTGCACTAGGTCTTGAGGACCCGGGCATCCTGTGGGGACTGTCTGTCTTGAGAACATGGGCAGTTGTTGGCTCTTAAAAATGACCTTAGCTTCAACAACAGGGATGGAGCTCAAGGGTGTTATGCTCAGTGAAATAAGCCAGGTGGAGAAGGACAAGGACCAAATGATTTCACTCATATGTGGAGTATAAGAACAAAGCAAAAACTGAAGGAACACAACAGCAGCAGACTCACAGAACCCAAGAATGGACTAACAGTTACCAAAGGGAAAGGGACTGGGGAGGATGGGTGGGAAGGGAGGGACAAGGGGGAAAAAGGGCTATTATAATTAGCACATACAATGTAGCAGAGGTGGGGGTGGGGTGGGGGGATACGGGGAAGGCAGTATAACACAGAGAAGAGAAATAATGATTCTATAACATCCTTCTACGCTGATGGACAGTGACTGCAATGTAGGTATGTGGTGGGGACTTGATAATAGAGGGAGTCTAGTAACCATAATGTTGCTCATGTAATTGTATATTAAAAATAGCAAAATAAAAAAAATGGCCTTAGCTTCTTCCATCTTCTTGGTTATAAAGATACAGTCTGTTTTGGTCAAATACTTTGTGCAAAACCCTCTTGCTTTTTCAAAGGCCTTGGCCTACCCAACTCTCAGGGTAAATGGAGTGTGAAAGGCAGTGCTGCGCGCAGATCCAGTTTACTCCGCTTGTGGGTGGGATGGGCCCAGTGCCTGCTGACTGGAGCGGGCTGGGCCGGGCCAGGGAGCAGGAGCGGTCTGAAGTCTTGCCCGTTCCTAGACTGGTCTGCTTCATTATGCTCAGGCCCTTCCACTGGCTCCGCCTGGGTGTGCTGCTCTGATGCTGCTGGTACCCAGTCTTGAAATATGACCTAGACAGTCCCTTCACTTCTTGCATCAGCTTTTTTAAGTTGGGTTTATATTAAACAGTGAGGGAATTGGTTTGGCAGGTTAGAGGAAGACTGCTTTGGGCAAAAGGCCCCGAGGGAATTTGGAGGTGTGGGTGAGTTAGAATAGGTCAGTCTCTAGGATAGGATCCAAGACCTGGCATAGTGTTGAGACGTCCCTGTGAGTGTGGGGTCACCTAGGGTGGCAGGGATCTTTTCCTAGGACACCCTTCCAAACAGTAATGAGGCATTAGGTGTGCTGGTGGGGTGGCTCTAGGGCCTGTGCAAGGCCTGCATGTGCTTCCCAGCAGTCAGTGTGGTTAGCCACCGGGGAACGATTTGCTTATATTGTGGCTTCCCAGAGCTGAGATGCCCTACAGAGGGGGATGTGACACAGGATGACTGTAACTAGAATGCTGACAATGAAGATGGTGAAGACCGGTGTCTGTCTCTGGCTGAGGGCTGAGCCCAGCAGACACTAACACAAGTGTCACCAGTCCAGCGTGGTCGAGGGCCGGAAGAGTGGCTTTCTCCAACCCTGACTAGGTGCAGCTTTGCTCTACCCTGGCTGTTGCTTCTGCTCCTGGGTTACAACCAGGTTCTTGCACAGAGAAATTTGGCCTTGTTTGAAAATAACTTTTTCAAATTACAGAACTATCTCTTCCTTATAGAAAGTAAATAAAACCCTTAATGTTGCTACCCAAAGATGGTAGTTAACATTTTGGTGTAAATCTTTTGGTCTCTGGTTAGGTTTTTTTGATGCAGTCCTTTTTAAAATTCAACTAGTATGTTAGTATGTTAGTCTCTGTCCAGGGGATATACTTGCAGCTAATATAATGCTACATAAAAGTGTTGTTGGGTGGTGGGGTTTTTTTTTTCTTCCTTTTAAATTCATCAAGTCTGTGCATCCTCGGCTGCATCTTGGCCCTGTAGAATATGCAAGTCTTAAGGAGTGGTGATCAGTTTTCATTGAGGTCTCCATTTCAGATGTCAGTCTTGCACTGCTGACTTCATGCTGGGTTTTCTCCCCACCCCCAGTCTAAATTATTCTTGTTTTCAAAAGCTCAGTACAGTGCAAAGCTCTACAATATAGATAGCTTTTCCTTGTGGTCCTTTATTTATTTAGCTTATAGAGTAACAGCAATAGTTACGGGCTATAGTTTATTGTCTAAACAAACAGATTTTGTTCCTGGTACTGTGCTAACTGCTTTTTGAGGAATTAATCTTATAATCTTTATAACAATCCCAAGAGGTTGGTGCTGTTAGTGTCTCCATTTTTCAGATGAGGAAACAGCCACAGAGAAGTTAAGGGATGTGTATTTACTTCAGTGACTGTGCTAGGTATAGCAAGCATAAGCCCCGAATCCAGTGAACCTGTGTGCACGGCCCCTGAACCTTGGGTAGTACAGGAATGAGGAGGACCCAGCTCCTGCCCCAGCCAGCAGTCTGCTGGGGGCTGAGAGACCCACAGAGCCAGACCAGTGAGTGAGCTTGGCTGTCTGCGCAGCCTGCCCTGATCTCTCCTCCAGAGTTGCCTTGGCTTCCTCCTCCTGGAACTAGGACTTTCCTATTGACTCTTAAGGAAAACCTTATCAGCTCACAGCCAGGAAGCTTGCTGCTGTGTGTGTCAGGGTGGCAACCCTTTTGGTTTTGAGAGGCCATTACTGCTCCTCTCCGTTTCCCATGCTGGACTCAGTGTCTTTTTCCTTGCTTGATCAGAGGCGTCTTGCATGTGCAGGCTGGGATCTGGTTGGGAAGGTGGCACGCTCCCTATGGGGGCCCTCACCCAGCCGCAGCCTTCCGGACTTGGAGGCTTCCTGCAGCGGGAGAGGGGAGTGGAGTCCCCCACCCCCACACACGTGTGCACGCACACACATTCTTCTAGAGCTTTACCTGGGGTGTACGTGGTGATGTGGAGAGCTTTCTCCTTGGGGTCCCATGTGTCAGACCTTTTTCCCAGCAACGTACCTGCTTAAAGATCTTATGGTGGGAATAGCCTGGGAAAGATTTCAATGCCTTTCAGTTGCATTTTCCCAAGGGAAAAATATCACCATCAAACTTTTTTTTCAGTAGTGTTCTTGGTTCCCTCAGAGCTTCTCCATTTGTCCTTGAAATGTGTCCATTTGGTAGCCTGGGACACCCTGATGGCCTGGAGGGTTTTAGAGAGTGTGCAAGGTTATATTTGAGTTGTTAGTGGGTGAAATGGATTACTCGTGGGGATATGTGTATCATGGACAATTTACGAAGAATCAATATTCCTTTCTTCCCCTGCCAAAAAAGCCCTAAGCCCCTCAGTTAGCTGTGGGTAACCATGAACTCCTCAAGGCTGTGGGCAGGATGTCCTGGGCCTGCAGATCTGAAGGAAAGGCCCAAGAGGCCACTCTGGAGAAGGTGTTTTCTGTGGCTGTGGACTAGACAGGTTCAAGACCCGGAGCTCCCTCTGCTCGCTGGACTCTCTCACAAGATCTCCTCCTAGTCAGGTGGATCTCTTCTGGGATAAAGTGGTGGCCCCGTATCAGGACCGCCCTCAGCCATTTTCGGAAAATTCAGGATGAGTCAAGGTTTCTTGAAGGGTTTGAAATGACAAATGGGAGTGACTTCCTTTCTTAAGAACTTAAGACTGATAGGGTTTTTTCTTAGCAATCTTTGCTGTTGCTTCAGAGAAGAGCTAGCTAAGCCTATATCTGCAGCTGGCTTACAAGACAGGCAGGAAACAACTTTTCCAGCCGAGGTAAATGGTGCAAAACAAAGTGATTATTCTTTTACTCACTCATTCATTCCCTGTCTCCTATGGCTCTGTGCTAGGCTAGAGGAATGGAGTGGTAAGTGACATTGGCGTCCTCGGCATTTTTATCCAGGTAGACTCAGGAGCCAAAGGTCACCAGGGTTTATCTTGGAGACTAAAGGAATTCCTGAACAGGCCCATTCCCCTCTTCAGGTATGGGAGAAGAGAGACGAGGGGCGGGGTGGGGGAAGGAGGTCGCCAGCTCCAGCCTGCTGATACTGCAGGCGTCGGTGATCGGGGTGGCTGTGTGAACGTCATTAGGAGGCAGTGCCCCTGGCTTTCCTGAGTCATCGCCCTGCAGCCTGGCATCCACAAAGACATGGGCTCAGGCAGTGCCTGAGGGAAGTGGACACCTCTTTTACCCCATTTCCTGTCTCAAAAGACCTTGATTGATTGTGTAAAATGGGAAACTGTCTCTAGAATCCCCTACCAGCTTTACCTGACGCTCGCGTTGCTTCTAGGTGCTCAGCAGTTAGGGAGCCCTGCCTTGGGTCCTGCCCCCTGTGTCTTGGAGGTAGTAACGGCAGCTAACATACGCTGAGTACCTGCTGTATGCGAGGCCCTGGCCTGTGGTAATGGTCAGCTCATTCGGCCTGGAGAGCCCAGTGCTGGAATAGGTGCTGCTATCCCCACCTTACAGGTGAGGAAACTGAAGCTGTGAGAGGCGGTCACACCCTCAAGGTGGCACCAAGAGTAGACCTCAGGACACCTGACTCTAGAGCACCTCTCCTCATCTCCAGGGTGTTCCTTGTGAGCTGCTAGTGTGTAGCACAACTGTACCCTAGGTCGAGTGTGCTGGGCTGTCCTTCTGTCCTCCAACCTAGTGGTGCTATAAATAAACCCACCGCTCTGGGTGGCTGAACGCTGCTCAGTGGCCGGGGAGCATCAGGTGCCTGCTGTCATTCCTGCCCTGTTGGAGGCTCCCTGCATGTCCACTCCTCTTCCAAGGCTAAGCCCACTTAGAGCCCCACCTTTGGGTGGTCAGAGCAAGGACTGGCCTGTCTCTTCCTGTTTCTGTGGAGAGGTGCTCAGTTGTGGTATTGGAGACTTGTTTTGATAGGCCTTCATTGACAAACTGGCTTGAACTGGTAGAACTGACCATGGAAGGGAGTTGTTTCCCAAACTCCGGCCCTGTCTCGCAGAGTTCTAGTCACCATGCTGCAGGCCAGGCGTCTCTCCTCTCTATCCAGGAAGTCTCTGGCCTCATAATTGCCAAATGACACATCTCAGTGGGGGAGGTGGTGGTTCCAAGACCCTTTGTTCTTGACTGTGGCCTGTGGAAGTGTTACAAAACAGCAATTGTGGATAACTTGGTGGAGCCCAGGCACCCCGCAGAGTTCTTTCCAAATGTGTGAGGATCACCTTTGTTGCTCTGAAATGGAGAGCAGTGCTGCCCGGAGTAGAGGGGAGGGTGGGGGACGGGCCTTTCAGACGAGGTCTGCCTTGAGTCACCTTCTCAGCGTTCACTGAGCCTGGTCATCCTGACCGCAGCACTCCCCGTGTACCAGGGCTCTAAACTGAGGGGCATTCAGGTAAAAACACAACTATTTTTACTGTTGAAAAATTAAGCCTGACCGTGGAGGAAGAAAACAACCTGGGGTGTTTCGCATAAATATATCTGCTGAAACTGTTGGTCACTAACAGGAATCCAGTACGTGTAGAAGCCAGCTGCGGTCTGTATACCTAAGATAGAAACATGGTTTGTGTTCAGCAAAAACAATACAGCAGTGTTTGCTTTATTAGAAAATGCAGCCAGTATCATTTGAATGAGACTCCTGAGGCTGGCGCTCGCCGTGAGTCAGGCTGACATTGCCGATAAGGAGCAGCTTGTGCCTGTCTGTGCCTGGACACTAATTGGTAGGACCCAACAGCTACGTCCTTGGTGATCTCTGCCCACCTGGGCAAGTTCCAAAGACCGAGCTTCTCTCAAAGTAACCTCTCCATTTTGTTTTGTAACCCAGTACCTGAAAAAACAGGAAAACAGTAGTTTTACTGATTTCTGTTTAGCTTCCAGAATCATAGCAATCATTGTCTTCTATTCAGGGGACAAATGCAATGGTTTCCGAGTGTTTCTCTTCTGCTCTCACTTTTCCCCTCCTTGCTTTGTTCCGTGATTCCCTGGCTCCGGCATCTTCCCTGCTGTAGCAGAGGGTGTGAAATAACAGGCCCTGCATGGGTCGCCATCCCCGCCCCTCCCTGGGGTGAGGCGAGCCAGGCCGTGGTGACTCTCCGTCAGGAGAAGCCCAGGCTGCAGCGCTGGGCCAGTCTAGAACGGTGCCCACTTCTGGATGAGCCACTCACTAGTCACCGTTTCTTTAACTTTTCTTGTATTAGCATAAGGCAAGAGAAACGAGAGCAGGGAAGCCGTAAGACTGGCATCCCTCTCTCCTTAGCTTATTGAAAGGATGTGTCCTGATCCTGAATGCCAGTTGTGCTGATTATTGGGCCCACCCAGTGTGGCATGTCACCGTCATTTCCTCAGATAATTCGCTGGCCCTTCTTCCCAAGGAGTGTGTGAGCTGCCTGAGTCAGGGACGAAGTCTTTTATTCCTGGACTCCCCTGCAGGGTTGGCTGTGTCAGAAAAAGAGGAAGTGAGCGTATGAGGTAGGAGGGAAACTGAGCAGTGTCAGGAGCAGCAGCCTTTTCTCCTTCAGCACATGCTCTGTTTGTGAGACGGGCTCGCAGGGCAGGTGGGCACAAGGGCAGGCCGAGCAAGTGGACTTACTGTTCTGATGACCAACACGTGCCTCTAGGTGGTTGGAGTCCACACGTCCATGCTGGCCCCCGGGGACTGCAGGACTGGTTCTCACCCCCAAACTGCAGCAAACCGAGACCACTGCTGGGCCAAAGCACCCCCGAGCCACCAGCTCCTGGCACTGCGCTGGCCGCGAGGGGAGGCTGTGCTCTCTCCTCCCCTGGCTGTTGAGGTGTCTGGAATCCTCGTGAGTACGCAGAGGATTAAGGAATGTAGGGGTTGTGTGGTGATAAAATATGCACAAGATTTATCATCTTAGCCATTTTTAAGTGTAAGTTCACATTAAGTACATTCACATTGTTGTGTGACCATCACCACCATACCTCCCCGGAACTTCTCACCTTTCCAAACTACAACTCTGTACCCATCCAACAATAAGCCTCCTCCCGCCATTCTACTTTCTATCTCTGAATCTTCTCCAGGTACCTCAGGTAAGTGGAATCATACAGTATTTGTCCTTCTGTGACTGGCTCACTTCACTCAGCATAATGTCTTTTAGGTTCACCCATACTGCAGCATACGTCAGACTTTCCTTCCTTGCTAAGGCTGATGCGAATCCACTTGTGTATAGATCATGTTCTGCTTATCCATTTATCCAGCGATGGACGCTTGGGTTGCTTCCACCTCTTGGGCACTGTGAATAATTCTGCTGTGAACCTGGGTGTGCGGCTACCTGCTGAGCCCCTGCTTTTTCAGTTCTTTTGAGTAAGAGTTTTAAAGCACAAGGAGCAAGATGTCTTTGAAGGGCAGTTTCTGATCAGTCACCCTTTTCCACCAAGGGCTAGACTTGCACACCAAAAGGCAGCTTTCTCACCATCTAACTTTAGACTCCAGTGTAACTCGTTAACATCAAGCTTCATTTTGATAGTTGATAGGCTTTCAGAACATGTTACAATTCTGGTTCTACATACTACTTGTCTTTGACTCCACTTAGCTGGCTCCTTCCTTGTGCCGGGGGTGCCCTTGTCACTTGGTAGCACTGGCACCAGGCAGTGCATCTTATCGCAGCTGGGGGATAATCCCACGCCTGCCTCTGCTGACCTGAGCTGGGCTGGCCTTTTGGCCTTGTCCCCAGACCCAGCTCTATCTGGGACCTGAAACCCTGAGCCCACGGACAACTGAGGTGTCTTGAGGCCACTTGTCTTCCACTCCAGCTCTGGGCAGGCACAGTATTAACCCCCGTGTCTGCTGGCTCCTGTAATGTTTCCATTTCATCTAGTTCTTACACATTTAGCATAATCAGAATTATATGTAAATTTTTTCCTAGGAAAGTAAGATATTTTCCTGAAATGCCTTGACATTTGGAGGTGCCAGAAAACCTGGTTTTCTGTGCACCAGGTGAGAACCAGCCTCTCGGGAACTGGTAAGGTATACACACCTGGGGGGTAGTGGGCTTCTGATGGATTCACCTGTCTGGTCATGGGTCTCTGCCTCTAGGTGAGACTTGCTTTGCCATTGCTCCTCTGTATCTGCCAGATCAGTCAAGAAGTGGGGATACCTGGTTGTGGAATTCTTGTCAATATGGGCATATGGTTATTCTCTGTGTTAATTTCTTACTAGGAATTCTCCAAACCCACACATGAGCCAACTCAGACCTCTTCTGCAGAGCCAGCAACACTAAAAACAGTCACCTGTGCCCTGGGAGACCTTGGGCCCATGGCATGGCCCTAGTCTATGGGCCGTGGGGCAGGAGGCCTGTCACTGGAGGAATCGTAGTCCAGCTAGGGCACGTAGAAACCCTGATGATAAATCAGCCCTTTCTGAGACAGTCCTAGCTTCTTGTGCTGTTCCAGTGACACAGATGAAAATGAAAACATTGCTGGCAAACAAAGAGAAAGTTCTTACCCGCAGGCTATCCTGGGCACTCTACACATTTCAGGAAAATGCAGGATGAGTCAAGGTTTCTTGAATGGTTTGAACTGACAAGTGGTAGTGACTCCCTTCCTTGAGTATTTCAGATTGATAGGGTTTTTTCTTAGCAGTTTTTGCTGTTGCTTCTGTCCTGTAGCCTACCCTTCACATCTAAGACTTCTTGCGGGCCCATCTCTGTCTCAGTCTGCATTCTTCCTAAGGACTGCTTGATATTTCTAGGGCTGTTTTCAAATGATGGTAATGGTAGTGTGGTGGCAACAGTTCAGAGTCAGAAAGATCCTTGATGGCTGGGGTAGCTCAGGAAGCCTCTTGGTGGAGATGCCCGGAGCCCCCAGGCGGTGGTGGTCCCATGCGGCTCGCAGGCGGCGGTCGCGCCCTGGCCTAGTTCTCTCTGCTCTGCTTGGGCTGGGACTGACCTCACTTTCTGCTGCTGCTCAGGGGTGGGAGGGGAGCGAAGTGACATCTTGCTGTGAACGCATTTTCATCTCATTGGGGCCTCACTACAGACACAACTATCAACCCCACACAACTATCAACCCCGCTTTTTGCAGGCGAAGATAGGTTCGGAGGTGACGACGAGGCCCAAGTTGGGGGCTAGCTGATCTGGAGCCTAAACGAGGAAGCAAGGGCGGTGTCAGAATAGTCTGAACTGGAGATGAGTTGAGAGAATGCACTGGTACATGCTTCATGCTGTGGCCGTCGCTTTAGTGCCCTGACGTGGTGCCTTATTTGGGTTTGTTACAGATGCTAGGGGATGAAGGGAGGGGTTTTCCAGACAGCAGGTCAGCTGCTTCTCAGAGAATCAGAGATCGTGTGGGCTGTGGGGGAGCAGCCTTCCACACTGTAACCCAGCCTCGAACTGGGGCTCTGCCTAAACCCTGGGAGGACAGCTAATGAATCAGGCAGCTATTTCTGGAGCTGACATGGACAAGGGGGCACTTTTCCGCCCTGGGGCAGGCAAGCCATTCCTCGGGCAGGAAGAGAAGAAATAGGTTGTTCAAGGGGGGCACGGCCAGAGATCCTGGAGGTGGGCTGCAAGGGAAGGCCGAGGCCCAGCAGACGGTCTAGGCAGGCGCCTGTGATATCCGCTGGGTGGCCCCAGAGCCCAAGGTGCTTGGGCCTTCAGTGGATGGGGTGGGTTGTCACTAGGCATGGATACAGGTCTGTCTATGGCCCTTGGGCTACAGCTTTGGGCTGCTGTTGTCTTGTTCCCATGCTAGCCAAGTCCCTCTTCTGTCCCGAGCTCAGTATACTAGCTCCCTGTCCTCTGCCTTCAGAAGCTGCTCTGTCCTGAGCCCTGCCTGAGCATCCCAGAGTCATACTTCCCACAGGTGTGACTATGAATCCCCGACCCTGGGCTCTGATGCCATGTGGTTGGTTGAGGCCAAAGGAAGAGTGACAGGGACTGTGCATGTGTGTGCATGAGGGGGCCGAAGGCCGGGCCCTGAGTTCCTGGCAGTTCCCTCCACACAGAGTTCTTTCACCTTGGGTCTGCTGGGGGTGGAGGCCTGGCTCTGTTCATTTGCCCCTTTCCCTCACAGTGGCTTGGGGCACACCTCTCCCTCTCGCTGGACCTCTGTCACCTCTCCATACAGTGACAGGCTGGCCGATCTCTCAGGCCCTTTGCTCCTGGAGCAGCCTAGGACTCTGCCTCCTAGCCTCTTGTTTATTTCTGAGGCTTCTCCCCAGAGCCTGGGAGAGCCACCCTTCTCTCTAGCCCTCTGGTCTGTCTGTAAGAGGCCTGGTCTTTGCTCAGTCCGGGGAGCATCTGCCTGATGGGTCACAGTTGCTTGAATATCAGTAATAACATCAGTGAACGTTCATTGAACTTCTCACAGTGGGCTGTAGCGTATAGATCACTGACGTTACCACTATCGCACGGCAGAGGCAACTGAGGCTGAGAGAGATCACCACCTGCCTGAGCTTACATGGCCCCATGAGTAAATGAGCCTGTATTTAAATTCAGTTTCATATGTCTGACTAAAATCTGTTCTGAAATCCTTATCGTGGTGCCTCCCACTAAACTGGAACAGTATCTTTGGGAATTGTGACCTGGGTCGGGGTGACAGCATCAGGGAGGCTTCCTTCCCTGCTTTCTCCGAACTTCCCGTCTCCCGAGTCTGATGGGAACCCGCTGCCTACCCCCGTACTCCTCCACCGCACGGCTTCCTGCCGAGCCTCAGGTCCCTGGGAAGAGAAGGTGAAGTGGCCGAGGCCAGCTCTGGTGAGGAAGTAGGGCTGGGGAAATGGGAACAGAGGTTGTCTGACCCACAGCTAGTGCCCCCTGCAGGGTGTCTTTTTGGTGTTGCCGGCGAGCAGAGAGTGCATTGTCTCAGCCTTGGCCTCCCACACGCAGGCGCTGCTCTCAGAGCCCTCATCCCACCAGAGGGAGGCACTTAGGCCCACCTTGCTCGCTGCAGCCGTCAGCACTGATGGGGCTCAGGGCGGCTCTGCCCTCTGCGCTGTGGACGCAGCTGGAAGTGGGCTCCTGCCTCCTCACAGCAAAGCGGTCCCCACCCAGCTTTCCACAGACGCCAGGGCTCCGCAGCCAGCAAATTCAGGCCTTGGCGCTTGAAGCTCAGAGGAGTTTCACCACACAGAATTCACTCTTCCTCGGACTCCCATCAGCCAGTCGGAGCCTTGGCCCTGTGCATGTGCCTAGCACTGCGTTCACCGACTCCAGAGGAGCAGGCAGCAGCCCCGCCTCCCGGAGTGGCGGTCTCCCTGTGTGAGGCTGGCCCAGTCGGGCCTGTGTTGTGCTGAGAAGCAGCCTTCCTTTTGGGGGCAGGTCGGACTGATCTGGGTTTTAGAAGAACCCAAGGCCATTCCAGCTGGGGCTGGGTAGCGTGCTGAGCCTGGTGGACATGGGACCCAAGCACCTGCAAGCAGTCTACGCAGCCAAGGAGCATGTGCTGTAGGAGGGAGAAGCCTGGGTGTTTGGGGGCGAAGCAGTGACACGACAGCAATGAAGTGCACAGCGGGGCTGTGCGGCAAGAGGCGGCGGGGAGCAGACGGGTGGGTGCTGCCTGGCCTCCTAGTCAACTCTGGACAGAGCACAGAGCCTTCTCCCCAGCAGCTGCCGCCTCTGTGCAATGGGACCGCTCTGCCTGTGGCCGTGCAGGGCTCTGCAGACTTGGGTCTGATGATGATGAAGAGTAGGTGAAGGCTGAGCCTGAGAGCAGCAGGCAGGAGCCTCGGCCAAGGAAGCAGCAGCCCAGGTGCTGTGAGGACCCCAGAGGCAGAGCAGAAAAGCCCAGGGGCTATTTCTGGGACGGAGGAGAGGATGGGTGCAGGGACAGTGCTGCAGCAGTCAAGAGAAGGCCAAGGGGTGGGCAGGCCCGACCTCCGGGGCCAGAGGAGTAGGCACTGAAGGTCCTGGCGAGGCCCCTGCTGAGGTCACGCACGGGCTGGTGAGAGCTCTGCGGAGGAAGCAGCCAGAGGAGGAAGAGCCGAGGTTCACACTCCCAGGGGTGAGCGGGACGGGGCCAGCGAGGGACACAGGTGGCCCCTGGAGCAGCATGAATCCTCGGGGTTGGGCGTACAGAGACAGACTGTTGCTGCTCCCTTGGTGCCCTCTTTCTCCAGGACTGAACTCAGGTGGGCTCCTGACTACCTGCCCAAACCTAAAGGCAGACCCAAAGGGGAGGAAGAGAAGAGGCTGGGCTTAGGGAAATTCTGAGGCGCGGCTGGCGAGGGAGGAAGTGTGGTTGGCAGGGGGCTGTTTGGATCCTGGCGTGGGGGGAGGGGGCATGGGTTTCTGGCGCCTGGGGCTCGGTCTTAGGATCGCCCCAGTGTGGGGGTGCTCACTGGTCTCCCAGCTCTTTGGCGGATTTGATCTGTCTGCTGCTCGCCAGGTTTGCCCAGTAGAAACTGTAGCGTCTGCCCAGGGCCAGAGTCGGCAAGGCCTGAGGGGAGTCAGAATGCACTGGAGGCACATCTGATGGGTGGAACCACAGGTCACGGGGGCCACGTCAGGCTGCGAGAGCACTGAGAACAGCTGGGAGCACGGCTTAAGTGGATTTGGGCCAAGGCGGCATCTAGGTAACAGTGACGTGGGAGGGTAGTCCAGGACCGAGGCTGGTGCCACCAGGGAGCCCAGGTCGGTTGTGCTCGCTGCCCCAAAGCCCTTGGAGCTGGCACGTGTGTCAGAGGCTAGAAGTCCCAAGTGTCCTGAAACTGGTCAGCCCGCCCTCCTGCCAACAGGCCCCTGGCAATGACAGCAGAGGAGAATTTGAGAAAAATGTAAAATGCTAAGTAAAAGCCTGCAACCCCTCCCTATCCCCTGACTTTTAAGTTTCTTGTATTATTTCAGAACCTTGTGTCTGTGTTTGTGTGTGTATACCCTTTTCATTGTACAGATAGAGCAGAACACTGCTGTATACTTACTTGCTTTTACTGGCAACACGGAAGAGCCACCTAGTTCTTTTCAATGCCTGCTCAGTATTCTACTATGCGACACACGTTGATTTGGCTAAGCAGCCTCTAGTTGACAGACATTAAGGCTATTGCTAGTTTTGGAGTTATTCTGATATTATATTCCAGTAGCAGTCACACCACATGCATATGTGAACACTGGGACAATTATTTCTCTAGAAAAATCCTAGATAGGGATTTTCTGGGTCAAAGTTGCATGGACTTCTCCCCACCAATTCTCTTTCAGAGGGGTTCTACCTATTCACACCCTGCTAACAGTGTTTGAGAGTTACAAGTGATAGTAACTGAGCTCTTGTGAGGATTAAAAGAGATAATGTGTAAAGCTTTCAGCCAGTGCCCGCCACATCAGGCTCGCTGCAAACTGGATCGCTATGGATGAGCCTCAACTAAGGGCAGGGCTGGGCTTCACCTTGGGGAAGGGGAGGTAGTAAGAAGCAGTTCTGCCAGCTGCTGAGCAGGTATCACCTTCACTCACTCGTTAAGAAACATCAGTGAGCACCTGACACCTGGTGGCGATGGAGCGGAGAAGGAGCCGGACTCCGGCCTGGACGCTGCTGCTGCGGGCCGGCCCCTCTGACCGGGTCTCTCTCTCCCCACCCCGCCCCCTGCCCCAGTGTACGTGCTGGAACGGGAGAGGAAGAAGGACGCCGCCGGCTGTCAGGCAGCCCTGGCCGCGTGCTGGGCGGCTCTCTGCTGCTGCTGCCTCCTGGACAACTTGGACTGAGCGGCCAAGACCCAAGTGCTGCCTGCAGGCTGCTACCTTCTGCCTCTGGAATAAACACCTAGTGCTGTGCAATTTCCATTTTCTCTGTCTTTGAAAAATACTTATCTACAGACTTAGATTTTAGCACCTATGATAGGTGTGAAATGGTATCTCACTATTTTAACTTACCTTCCCTGATTACTAGGGACCTTGAACATAAAAATATAAATTTTTGTGATTTGCTTTTACAAATCTTGTGAATTGCTTGTAAGTACTCTTAGCTCATTTTTCTTCTATTGGTTTCTTAATGATTTGCAGGGAATATTTAAATATTCAACATACTAATATTTGTCACTTTTATAGGTTACAAGTATCCTCTCCCTATTTGTGTCTTAACCTTTTTTATAGTGTATTTTCTAGTATGGAAGTTTTAAAATATCACGTTATCAATCTTTCCCTTGTGTTTGTGCATTTTAGAAGTCTTTGAAAAACCATGCCCTATTCCAAGATCATAAAGATAAGCCTATATTTTCTTCTAAAATTTTTTCCACATAGTCTTTAGACCACCTAAATTTACTTTTGATCATGGTGTAGGATAGGGTTCTGGGTTTTTTTTTTCCATTTTGATAGTTTCCATGCTGTTTATTGATTAGGTCACCTTTTCTTCACTGATTTGAAGTGATATTTGTCACATACCGAGTTCCCAGACATGACTGGGCTGGGGTCAGGAGTCTGGTTTGATTGGC
Organism: Smutsia gigantea; assembly: GCA_032199065.1. Lineage (NCBI taxonomy): Eukaryota > Metazoa > Chordata > Mammalia > Pholidota > Manidae > Smutsia > Smutsia gigantea. Next base: position 82,676 of record JAVSCE010001136.1, read on the forward strand.
ATCTGCCCTATTCCCAGCACATGCATACACACATACCACTTTTTCTTCTTCAGAGTTTTCTTGGCTTTTCTTGGCCTTTTCCTCTCTAATCTAGGCTTTAGGATATGTCACTTACTATGTAAAACCACCATGTTTGGCTTTAATTGGAATGGTGTGTAATTTACAGAGTATTTGGGGAGAAGAGCTGACACATTTACAATCCTATCTTCTTGTCATGAACATGTTATCTCTCCATTTATTTTTTTTCTTTTATGTCCTTAAATAAAGTCGTATGATTTTCTTCACATAGCTTTCACATGTCCTTTATTGGTTTTTAAAATTGGGTTTCTTCTGAGGTATGTTAGCTTTAATGCTATTGTAAGTGGATTCTTTAAAAAAAAATTACATTTTTCGTGAAAATTTCTTCACTCCAGTGGGGTCACAGATAAGATTTTTAACCCAGTTGTATCACAGCATTGCCTTGGGCACTTTAAACTAGGAGGAGCAGTTCTCCCATCTGCCCCATGGCACTCCCAGGAAACACCCTCTGTCTACAAGGACTGACATTCATTCAGTAAAGGCTGAAAGCTCCAGTATGCTAGGTGATGGACCGCACAGAACAGACCCCATCCCTGTCCTCGTGGGGCTTATTTATAAACTCGAGGGAGAGAGCCGGATGCTAAATAATCCAACAGGTAATAACAACAATTTACCTGCCCAAGAAGAGAAGATAGGTATTGCTATGAAAACATATAAAGGGGGGAGAATCTTGCACATACTGGGAGAGAGCTGAAAGATGAATGGGTGTTAACAGGCAAAACAGTTGTAAGAGTAGGCACAAAGACCCAATGACGGGAGAACATGGCTCATTTGAGAAGAGGAAATTTGTGTGGTAGAAAGCAAGGGGATGTTGTGAACAGAAGAGAGACAGGCTGGGGCAAGACAAGGCGCTTGCTCATAGACCCAGTTAGAGATTTTGGGCTTTTCCCCATCATCAGTGGGAAGCCACTGAAGGATTTTAAGCAAAGAGATGCAATGATCATATTTGCATTTGCATATTTGCATTTCTAAGAGATCCCTTTGGCTTCCATGTAAAGAATGGTTTGGAGGGGGGACAGGTTCACATGGTGACGATGGAGAGACAGGCTGGAAAAGACAAGCTGGCAGTGCAGCACTGAGTTTTAAGGAAAACTGACTTGGACCTATGGACAATGAACCTGCAAAGGAGTCAGACATGGAAAATCAGGAGAATGGGGTGTCTGAAAGTGGAAAGAAGAATTTGTATTAAGAAGAAGGAGGTGATCAGTAACATCAAGTGTTGCCTGGAGGTCAGGTAAGAACTCAGAAATGTCCACTGGACTTACCCACGCTGTTGTCACTGAGGGATGGACTTCTCTCCAGTCCCTCCTATTCAGTGAAGAACACCCACAGAGGGAAGTCTGACCATTAGAACCAGAGAAGAGGACTCCTCAGGGCTGGAGAAAGGCAGGCATTTATGTAGGCATGGACGAGACAAACTCAGAAAGAACCAGCTGGGGCAGGAGGGCTTAAAACCCCTGCTAAACTGAAGAGAAACATGCAACAAAACATCAGGCTCCATAAAATCCAGGCACCACATAGGGGGGATTAGGCTGATGTCACTCTGCTTTAAGCCTGGACAGAGGAGATGCCGTGGCCTTGGGTGGCTTTTGGAGAGTCCAGCACGTAGATAACCAAGCATCTGACTATCCATGTTCTGGGAGGGGGGGAGGGGGCCCTTAGGAACAGCAGCAACAGTATAGATCCTTCATGACCACTGTTTCAGACTTTCTAATAGTGTTCAGATTTTCCTAGTGTAAATCTTATCAAAGAAACTTTACATGCAGCTCCACTATGGAACTGCGGTTGAGGGAAGGAGGGACCACCTTTGCAGGGAACCTCAGGGACCTGAGGAATACATTTGAAAGCCTTTGGGCTCTCCAGATTTTTCCAGTACATTTGGCTAAGGGAGATTTTGCTGGATAGGTTTTGCCCTAGAATATTCTTCTGGGATACTGCCTCACAAGCAAAATCATCATGTTGTAACTGCTGGCGTATTCTGGGATGAGCTGGTGGGCCCTTCTTTGATGAGTAGTACTCCATTGCGTGGAGGTACCAGTTTGTTTATTCATTTAACCTGTTGAAAGACATTTGGGCTTATTTCCACTCTTTGGCGGTTATGAATTTATGTAGTTTTTTTGTGCGAGTGTTTCTCTAAAATGAATACCTAGGAGTGGAATTTGTGGATCATATGATTAAGTGTATGTTCACTGCTTTTTTTTCCTGGAGTGGCTGTACCATTTTGCGTTCCCATCATCAGTGAATGAGAGTTCCAGTCGCTCTGCATGCTCATCAGTACTTGAATTTGTCCGTGGTTTTTATTCTAGCTATTCTGATAAGTACGTTACAGATTCTCACTGTGGTTGTTGCTTACATTTTTTAAATAGCTAATGAGATTGTCATTTACTTTTTGCCCTCCTTATATCCTCTTTGGTAGAGTGTCCAAGTCTTTTGCCTACTTTTAAACTGAGCTATTTTCTCACTGTGGAGTTTTGAGAGACTTTATAGTCTAGATACAAGTACTCTGTTATTTGCAAATATTTTCTTCAATTCTCCAGCTTGTCTTTTCATCCCTTGACAAAGTAAAAGTTTTAAAGTTTGATTAAGTCCAATTTACCATTTTTTCTTTTCTAGAGTGTGGTTTTGCTGTCAGATCTGAGAACTCAGCCAAACCACAATTCATGAAGATTCTATGTTTTCTTCCGGAAGTTCTATGATTTTATGTTTTACATTTAGATCTGTGATTCATTGAAGTTAATTCTTACATAAAATGTGAGGTTCACAGTGGCTGAGGTTTTTAGTTTTTTGTGTGTTGTGTTTTTTAACATTTGTCTGAAAAGACTGTCCTTTCTCCATCGGATTCCTTTTGCATGTCTGCCAAGCGTCCTGTGGCCGTTCCTCTGCAGGTCTGTCACTGCCTCTCTGTTCTGTTCCTTTGATCTGTGTGTTGGTGCCTCTGCCAGTACACCGATTCTCACTACTGTAGCTCTATATTATATCTTAAAATAAGATAGTGCGATTCCTCTGTTATTCTTTTTCAGAATTGTTATTCTAGTTCTCTTGTCTGTCCACCAATTTTAGAATCAGTTTAATCTACAAAAAATATTGCTTGGATTTTATTAGAATTATATTACATCTATAGATTGTTATGGGACCTGATGGGTATTTAATGGTATTGCTTGCTTGCTCTTATGTGCCGTAACTTTAATGACACAGGCAGCCTGCTCCTTCATTTGCTGTGTTGTTATTATTCCAGAGTTAAACCCTCAGCTTATGAATGATTACATTGGTGTCTATTGAAGTTTGCTAGTGAATGAGGTGTGGTCTATGTCAAATTGGGTAGGAATAGCTATGAAAAGATGACCGGTGTGTTGAGGGACTTGTGGGGCAGGTCAGCCACCATCTTTTACAACCTTGTTCTCCGTGTGTCTCACTGCTGAGCAGGTTGTGAGCCAGATCATGCACCCTTTGCCATTAGTGGGGGTCATAAAACTGTCATACTGGGTGGGCATGGTCATATTTTTTTCTCTAGATTGCCCTTGATTTCTTCTGCCTAGCATAGGAGCCCCACTCATATTTCTCCAAAACACTGCATTAGAAGTATATTCATGATATGTCATGATATAATGAGTGCTTTCTCCCTTCTGTAGAATGTCATCCATGATATTGGGGCATCTCATACTTGTAGGCCCTCCACCCTTTGATCTTTACAGTGCCACCCTCCCCTCTCATATCCACAGCCCCTCTGGTGTCTCTGAGGCAGTGGCAGACAGGCTTTGGGGTGGGTGCTGAGGAGTGCCTACCATTAGGTTCCCATCCTACTGTCCTGCAAACCCCACCCTAGCCTCATGGCTGACTTCAGGATGAAAGAAAAACTGCTTTCCACTCTGGAAGCCAGATAAGGAACACAGGTATTGCAAGGTGTCTCTTCCCCTCCGGGTATGTGAGGTCACTTGCTAAAGTCTCGTGCAACAGAAGTGGGGCTGTCACCCTCGTAAAACATTTTGAGTTCCCTTCTGCTGGCTTCTTTTCTTCTCTCACCAGCATGAAAAGCTCTTGGTTATCTCCTCAGATTTACAAGAAAACCTAAGTTTTTCATTTTATAAACTCATCTGGATAGAACTCCCGCCCCCAGCTGTTCAGCCCTCCTGTCAGCTTGGGGCATCACTGGCTGTGCGCCCTGCCCCGCGGCCTGGGCTGCTCGCTGTGTCTTGCAAGACCAAGCGTTGCACATGCTGCTGTGCCAGCAGACAGGTGTGTAGATGCTGCACTGGAATGGCTGGCACCTCTGTTCTTTGGTTCTATAACAGAAACAGTGGAATGTCTATCAAATTGTAGAAGATGTTTGAAATAGACTATATATATGATCTATTTAATAAAGCCCATGATGAAACCTCCCTGTTTGCAAATTGAGATCTTTTCTTGACCTGTCATGATGACCCCTTTCCTCACCACATTTTCCCACATCCTCTAAGGCAGTAGCTTCCACAGCTGTCTTTCCTTCCTCTAGAGAAGGAAGCAGAGGCTCCAAGAGGCCCAGGGACTACCCGAGGTCACCAGCTATGGAAGAACTGAGCCAGACCTCAGCTTGGGTCTGCCTGACTCCCAATTGGTAACAATGTGGGCCCTGGTTTTGACCTCTTCTTTTAATAATGGAAGAAAAATAAAAAGCCCCTATTTTCGATGTTATTTAAGTGGGGTCCACTCTACTGCTTGCAGAATAGCATGGAAAGTACCAACGCTTCTGGATCTCTAGCCACATGCACCCGAACGTCAGCTTCCAGCACTGCACCGAGTCCCCCATGAGGAAGTGACGTGCACTTGTGCCGTCTTTCACATGCCCTGTTCAGGCTCCTTGGCAACCTTCTTGCCTTCTGCAGCATCTCCAGTGGGGAATGGGTGGTCCTTTCACGTCAATGTTCTGTGACTGTGGACAGAAAATGCCGTCAGCTCTCATTCCATTTCTGCACTTTGCCTAGGCCAAAAAACAGACTGGAGGGCGCTGCCTCTCTAACTCTCTTGTCCCCAGAGAATTCAGTCCCTTCCCTGAGATTCAATGAGCCAGGCCACCAGACTGTTGGAATTTTTGCCATTCAGTTGTGGGCTGATCACATTTGACTGGCCTTTAAATTTTTTTTTTAAGCATAAGGACAAACACCTTACTCTTCAGTTTTTTAGTCTTTTAAATGTGACTAAAAGACTTCAAGCTTCTAACCTGACCATTCTCTTTCATATGATGCTTCGGCAGACCTTAGTATCTGTGTTGTTGCCTTAGTGATAACCACAGACTCATGACACCTAGGCAGATGCTCCCATATACATGTTTAAGGGTTCCCTTTCTCTCTTCCTCTAAGGAAATGGGATGTTTCCTAATATTTCATCCTCTCCAGTCTCTGAGGGGTCTCAAAGCTAAAGTTGTTTATATTCTACCTCCCAGGCCAACATACACCCAGCCCCTTGCCTCTCCCCTAGGGTTGTTTCTTCTTTCCTCTGTGAGCAGCTGGGTTTCACATGGGCTGCAGTTGCTCTGCTTTATCATCCCATGATGGTTTGGGGCCACAAGGACAAGTACCAATCTGAACGCGGGTTGGTTAGAAGAGCCCCTCCCCACACACAGACCCATTATAAGAAAACATTGACTTTTGGTGATTTCTTCTGCAGGATGTCATCACATTGTGGCCCTATGTATTAAGTTCTTCTCATTTACATTCTTTTTTTTCATTTAATTACTGTTTTTTTTATTTTTTAATTAAGGTATCATTGATATACACTTTTATGAAGGTTTCACATGAAAAACATTGTGGTTACTACATTCACCCATATTATCAAGTTCCCCCCACACCCCACTAAGGTCACTGTCCATCAGCATACCAAGATGCCACAGAGTCACTACTTGTCTTCTCAGTGCTACACTGTCTTCCTCGTGACACCCCACAACATGTGCCAATCATAATGCTCCTCCATCCCCTTCTCCCCCCTCCCCACCCGCCCTCCCCCACCCCTCCCCTTTGGTAACTGCTAGTCCCTTCTTGGAGTCTCTGAGTCTGCTGCTGTTTTGTTTGTTCGATTTTGCTTCATTGTTATACTCTGCAAATGAGGGAAATCATTTGGCACTTGTTTTTCTCTGCCTGGCTTATTTCACTGAACATAATATCCTCTTGCTCCATCCATGTTGTTGCAAATGGTAGGATTTGTTTCTTTTTTACGGCTGAATAGTATTCTGTTGTGTATATGTACCACCTCTTCTTTATCCATTCATCTACTGATGGACACTTAGGTTGCTTCCATATCTTGGCTATTGTAAAAAGTCCTGCTATAAACATAGGGGTGCATATGTCTTTTTGAATCTGAGCAGTTGTGTTCTTTGGGTAAATTCCAAGGAGTGGGATTCCTGGGTCAAATGGTATTTCTATTTGTAGTTTTTTGAGAAACCTCCATACTGCTTTCCACAATGGTTGAACTAGCTTACATTCCCACCAGCAGTGTAGGAGGGGTCCCCTTTCTCCACATCCTTGCCAGCATTTGTTTTTCTTAGTCTTTTGGATGCTGTCCATCCTTACTGGTGTGAGGTGATATCTCATTGTGGTTTTAATTTGCATTTCTCTGATGATTAGCGATGTGGAGCATCTTTTCATGTGTCTGTTGGCCATCTGAATTTCTTCTTTGGAGAACTGTCTCTTCATATCCTCTGCCCATTTTTTAATCAGGTTATTTGCTTTTTGGGTGTTGAGGCGTGTAAGTTCTTTTATATTTTGGATGTTAACCCCTTGTCGGATATGTCATTTATATATTCTCCCATACTGTAGGACGCCTTTTTGTTCTGTTGATGTTGTCCTTTGCTGTACAGAAATTTGATGTAGTCCCATGAGTTCATTTTTGCTCGTTTCTCTTGCTCGAGGAGATGCGTTCAGGAAGAAGTTGCTTATGCTTATATTCAGGAGATTTTTGCCTATGTTGTCTTCTAAGAGTTTTATGGTTTCATGACTTACATTCAGGTCCTTGATCCATTTCAAGTTTACTTTTGTGTATGGAGTTAAAGCCAGTTTCATTCTCTTGCATGTAGCTGTCCAGTTTTGCCAATACCAGTTGTTGAAGAGGCTGTCATTTCCCCTTTGTATGACCATGGCTCCTTTATCATATATTAATTGACCACATATGGTTGGGTTTATATCAGGGCTCTCTAGTCTGTTCCATTGGTCTATGGGTCTGTTCTTGTGCCAGTACCAAATTGTCTTCATTAATGTGGCTTTGTAGTAGAGCTTGAAGTTGGGGAGCATATAATCCCCCCAGCTTTATTCTTCCTTCTCAGGATTGCTTTGGCTATTCGGGGTCTTTTGTGGTTCCATATGAATTTTAGAACAATTTGTTCTAGGTCGTGGAAGAATGCTGTTGGTATTTTGATAGGGATTGCACTGAATCTGTAGATTGCTTTAGGCAGGATGGCCATTTTGACAATATTAATTCTTCCTATCCATGAGCATGGGATATGTTTCCATTTATTGGTTTCTTCTTTAATTTCTCTTGAGTGTCTTGTAGTTTTCAGAGTATAGGTCTTTCACTTCCTTGGTTAGGTTTATTCCTAGGGATTTTATTCTTTTTGATGCACCTGTGAATGGAATTGTTTTCCTGCTTTCTCTCTCTGCTAGTTGTTAGTATATAGGAATGCCGCAGATTTCTGCGTATTAATTTTGTAGCAACTTTGCTGAATTCAGATATTAGGTCTAGTAGTTTTGGAGTGGATTCTTTAGGGTTTTCTATGTACAATAGCATATCATATGCAAACAGGGACAGTTTAACTTCTTCCTTGCCAATCTGGATGCCTTTTACTTCTTTGTGTTGTCTGACTGCCATGGCTAGGACCTCCAGTACTATGTTGAATAGAAGAGAGGAAAGTGGGCATCCTTGTCTTGTTCCCAATCTTAAAGGAAAAGCTTTCAGCTTCTCACTGTTAAGTATAATGTTGGCTGTGGGTTTGTCATATATGACCTTTATTATGTTGAGGTACTTGCCCTCTATACCCATTTTGTTGAGAGTTTTTATCATGAATGGGAGTTGAATTTTGTCAAATCCTTTTTCAGCATCTATGGAGATGATCATGTGGTTTTTGTCCTTCTTTTTGTTGATGTAGTGGATGATGCTGATGGATTTTCGAATGTTGTACCATCCTTGCATCCCTGGAATAAATCCTACTTGATCATGATGAATGATCTTGATATATTTTTAATTCGGATTGCTAATATTTTGTTGAGTATTTTTGCATCCATGTCCATCAGGGATATTAGTCTGTAATTTTCTTTTTTTGTGGTGTCTTTGCCTGGTTTTGGTATTAGAGTGAAGCTGGCCTCACAGAATGAGTTTGGAAGTATTCCCTCTTCTTCTACTCTTTGGAAAACTTTAAGGAGAATGGGTATTAGGTCTTCACCTAAATGTTTGATAAAATTCAGCAGTGAAGCCATCTGGTCCAGGAGTTTTGTTCTTAGGTAGGTTTTTGATTACCAATTCAATTTTGTTGCTGGTAATTGGTCTGTTCAGATTTTCTGTTTCTTTCTGGGTCAGCCTTGGAATGTTGTATTTTTCTAGAAAGTTGTCCATTTCTTCTATGTTATCCAGTTTGTTAGCATATAATTTTTCATAGTATTCTCTAAGAATTCTTTGTATTTCCATGGTATCCTTAGTGATTTTCCCTTTCTCATTTCTGATTCTGTTATGTGAGTAGACTCTGTTTTTTTCTTGATAAATTTGGCTCGGGGTTTATCTATTTTGCTTATCTCAAAGAACTAGCTCTTGCTTTCATTGATTCTTTCTATTATTTTATTCTTCCGATTTTATTTAATTCTGCTCTAATCTTTATTATGTCCCTCCTTCGACTGACTTTGGACCTCATTTGTTGTTCTTCTAGTTTCGTTAATTGTGAGTTTAGACTGCTCATATGGGATTGTTCTTCTTTCCTGAGGTAGGCCTGTATTGCAATATACTTTCCTCTTCGCATGGCCTGTGCTGCATCCCACAAATTTTGCAGTGTTGAATTATTGTTGTCATTTGTCTCCATATATTGCTTGATCTGTTTTTATTTGGTCATTGATCCACTGGTTATTTAGGAGCATGTTGTGAAGCCTCCAGGTGTTTGTGGGATTTTTCATTTTCTTTGCATAATTTATTTCTAGTTTCATACCTTTGCAGTCTGAGAAGCAGGCTGGTACAATTTCAATCTTTTGGAATTTACTGAGGCTCTTTTTGTGGCCTAGGATATGATCTATTCTTGAAAATGTTCCATGTGCACTTGAGAAGAATGTGTATTCTGCTGCTTTTGGGTGTAGAGTTCTGTAGATGTCTGTTAGGTCCATCTGTTCTAATGTGTTGTTCAGTGCCTCTGTCTCCTTACTTATTTTCTCTCTGGTTGATCTGTCCTTCAGAGTGAGTGGAGTGTTGAAATCTCCTAGAATGAATGCATTGCATTCTATTTCTCCTTTTAATTCTGTTAGTATTTGTTTCACATATGTCGGAGCTCCTGTGCTGGGTGCATAGATATTTATAATGACTGTATCTTCTTGTTGGACTGACCATTTTATCATTATGTAATGTACTTCTTTGTCTCTTGTGACTTTCTTTGTTTTGAAATCTATTTTGTCTGATACAAGTACTGCAACTCCTGCTTTTTTCTCTCTATTAGTTGCATGAAATATCTTTTTCCATCCCTTCATTTTTAGTCTGTGTATGTCTTTGGGTTTAAAGTGAGTCTCTTGTAGGCAGCATATAGATAGGTCTTGTTTTTTTATCCATTCAGTGACTCTATGTCTTTTTTTTTTGAAATGAAGAAACATTATTATTAATAATTTATTTTGGTATCATTAATCTACAATTACATGTGCAATATTATGGTTATTAAACTACCCCCTTCATCAGGTCCCTCCCAGAAGAAACATTATTTATTTTAGTAACCTTGTCCAAATACTGTTAAATCTCTGGCATACAATAAAATGATAGGCAGAAGGTACAGAACACTTTTTAAATATATCCTGTGGGTATTTTTAAAAAAGAATGCATACATTTGTTTGTTCAAATACACATAGTCTCTCTTTAGCAGGATATCTAAGAAACTGGAAATAGAAATTGTGGAAGGGAATAGGGAATCCTTTCTTCACTTGAAATTTTATACAGAACTTCAATGTACAAAATAGTTTTTAAAAGATAAAATAGGCAAAAAGCTGCTGTGGATGAAGTGGGGGTGGAGATTATTCTAGGGCCCATGGAGTGTTTTCATGGTACCCAGTAACTGGCAGAATGTAATTGGAGAACCTTTGATGTAATGAAGTGAGCATGAAGTTTGTAATAGATTGCCTTGGTTTTGAATCTTGGCTCTACAACTTGTTGCTCTGTGACGTTGGGAAAGTTGCTTTTTCTCTTGAGCCTCATCTGCAAAACAATGCTAACACTTATGTCTTTTTATTGGTGCATTCAGTCCATTTACATTTAGGGTGATTATCGATAGGTATGTACTTATTGGCATTGCAGGCTTTAGATTCTTGGTTACCAAAGGTTCAAGGTTAACTTCCTTACTATCTAAGAGTCTCACTTAACTCACTTAATATGCTATTGCAAACACAATCTAAAGGGTTTTTTTTCTTCCTCCTTTTACTTCTTCCTCCATTCTTTATATATTAGGTGTCATATTCTGTACTCTTTGTCTATCCCTTGATTGACTTCAGGGATAGTTAACCTAATTTTTCATTTGCGTATTAATTAGCTGTTCTACTTTCTTTACTGTGGTTTTATTACCTCTGGTGACAGCTATTAAACCTTAGGAATACTTCCATCTATAGCAGTCCCTCCAAAATACACTGTAGAGATGGTTTGTGGGAGGTAAATTCTCTCAGCTTTCGCTTATCTGGGAATCATTTAATCCCTCCTTCAAATTTAAATGATAATCTTGCCAGACAAAGTATTCCTGGTTCAAGGCCCTTCTGCTTCATTGCATTAAATACATCATGCCACTCCCTTCTGGCCTGTAAGGTTTCTGTTGAGAAGTCTGATGATAGCCCGATGGGCTTTCCTTCATATGTGATCTTATTTCTCTCTCTGGCTGCTTTTAATAGTCTGTCCTTATCCTTGATCTTTGCCATTTTAATTACTATATGTCTTGGTGTTGTCTTCCTTGGGTTCCTTCTGTTGGGAGATCTGTGCCTCTCCATGGCCTGAGAGACTATTCCTTCCCCAGATTGGGGAAGTTTTCAGCAATTACCTCCTCAAAGACACTTTCTATCCCTTTTCTCTCTCTTCTTCTGGTACCCCTATAATGTGAATATTGTTCCATTTGGATTGGTCACAGTTCTCTCAATATTCTTTCATTCTTAGAGATCCTTTTTTCTCTCTGTGCCTCAGCTTTGTATTCCTGTTCTCTAATTTCTATTTCATTTACCGCCTCCTCTACTTCATTTAATCTGCTTTTAAATCCCTCCATTGTATGTTTCATTTCAGATACTATATCAGAGTTTCTCTCTTTCTCTTGAATTCCTCTCTGAGGTCTTGAATATTTTTCTGTAGCTCTGTGAGCATGATTATGATTTTTATTTTGATATCTCTTTCAGGAAGATTGGTGAGTTTAGTTTCACTTGGCTGTCTTTCGTGTTTGTGGGATTTTGGTTTGAACCAGGTTCCTTTGACGTTTCATATTTGTAGGTGGCGCCCTCTAGTCCCCAGAAGCTCTAGTCTCTGGAGCTGCTTAGTGCCTGGAGCAATGGCAGGCGGGGGTCACAGGTGAGTAGCACTGGTGCCTGCCGTGAAGAAAGAGATGTTTCCTTCTTCCCAGCTGCAGTGCCTGACTCCACTGCCAGGGCCAGTGGACCAAGCATGCACGGAGGAGTCTCTATGTTATGCCCCTTTAGATGCCATAGGTGGGGCCACTCTGGCTGGCCTGGTGCAGTGGCAGGGGCAGCAGGTTAGAGAGCCAGTGCTGGCTGGGAGGAAGGAGCAGCAGGCTGCGTATCGCGGTGCAGGGCCTCGGGGCTGTGTTGCCAGCCAGGGGGCTGGTACACCTGAAGCTCCTGAAGTTCCCGATCTGCTGGGCTGAGTGCACTGGGACGATTTTGTCCACCTGTCCTTTCTCCTGAGCAGCAAGCTCTATGCAATCCTTGCGCCTTTAGCAGCCCTCTTGCTGTTGGGAAGTCTCTCAGAGTGACCACCTTTCTTTTGTCCCAGAGCGGCCAGTTGTGCGTGCCTGTTATCTACAAGCAGCTGGAATCTCAGTATGAGTATTCCACCTGTCATAGTTTTCTAACCCCACTAATCTCCAGAGCACAATGTAATGTAGGTTCGTGCTCCCAGAGCAGATCTCCAGGGCTGGGTGTTCAGCAGTCCTAGGCCTCCAACCCCTCCCCACTCTGTTTCTCTTCCTCCCGCCAGTGAGCTGGGGTTGGGGGAGGGCTTGGGTCCTGCCGGATCACAGCTTTGCTACTTTATTCTTTTTCGTGAGGTCTTCTGTTTTTCCCAGATGTAGGCAGTCTGTCACAGCGTTCTTTCATGTTGCTCTTTCAGGATTAGTTGTATTTATTATATTTTCATAATATATGTTGTTTTGGGAGGAGGTTTGTATCTCACCTGTCACACCGCCATCTTTAAGCCAATCCAACCACATTCTTATGTTTGGTCACAAAACATAGGCTCATAGACTCTACTTTTCCCCCATTTTGCAGGCGAGAAGACTGGGGCTCCGGGAACTGACTTGTGCAGGGCACACAGCCCGTCAGTGCAGCATTAGATCAGAGCTTGGGCAGTGTGTCTCTACAACCCCTGTACATAACCACTTCTTAGAAAATGAAGTGACCTCTGGGGTGGGGTGGCCCAGGAGATTCTGAAGCAGAGCTCTTGAGGGCGAGGGTCTAGCCCCCAGGAGGTGCCATGCCCTGGGCCTGCCTGGGGACTGCTGGGCCAGGTCATTCTGAGGTAATGGTCTGTGACTCTTGGGGACACACTGTGAAGTGGGGCAAGGACTAGATCTTGCCCTCCAACACAGACCTTGTATTTCAAGGGAAAATGAGGCAGAAAGAGAAGAGAGGCCATTTATCCCTCCATACATAGCCATATTTCAGGTCACTTGCCGCCAGACTGGTTTGAAGTGAGCCTAATCTTGCCATGTAGAGAGCACTGGGCCAGAAGGCCAGGATGGTTGGGTGACAGGCCAAGACCTGCTTTTAATTCACTGTGACCTAAGTCAAGTCACTTACCTTTTTGAGCTCAGCATCCTCCTACCAAAAATGACTGGCCAGCATGATTCCTCAAAGCAGTTTCATCTGCAGGTATAGCACCTAAGATGTTCTCCAATTGTCCCAGTGTCTACAGTCAACCCTATCCTAGTGCCCCCAAGAGGTCCATCCCTAGGGCCACAGGAGGTGGTGGCAGTGTCCTAGTCAGAGTGGCACAAGTTTTATGAAAAAACTTCACTCTCAAGCCAAGCCTGCTGTTACAGGACTGAGACTAATGTGCTTAATGGACTAATGGACGGGCCTAATATGCAAGCTGGCCTTGTGACTGAGGAGGGGCATCTCTCCTCTGGACACTGTGGATGAGATGGGCCAGGGTTCCCTAGCCCATCATCAGCCTCTTAGGCCTGGTCTTGGCTGAGATAGCTGCTTGGTTTTGCCTTGCAGCCGGCCTCCCTTACATGGTGGTGGCAGCTGCACTTCTAGAGATCTCAGAACAGGAACCCACGCATAGGTCAGTAAGCTCTTACCCTTTCCAGGCCAACCCACTTCAGCACTTGACACTCAGTGTCTGCAGAGTGAGTGACGGCAGGCTGAATGGTCAGCGGGTGGCAGTCAGCAGGAGAATTGGTTGGCCAGCTCCCCGACTGCTGTTCTATTCTGGGGTGGGTATCTTGGAACCCTGAAGCAGAGAGAGGGACAGAGACCTGGGGGATGTGCATCACGTGACTCACAGCTTCACGGAAGAGATAGGCCAGAGCTGAACCTGCAGGAGGCGGTGGCATGAGGAGCAGCAGGGTGGGCAGAGGCCCAGGAGGCCCAGGGAAGACCCTGGCAGCAGGCAAAGGCAGGTGCTGTGGCAGAGCCTGGCCACAGCTGGGCCAGTGCTGCCAGCCCCCCTCCCGCCTCCCTGTGGAGGAGAAAGTGGAAGACACCCCTGCCTGCCTTTCCTGCTCCCACCCTCCAGGTCCTTGATCACCTCTTCCGTTCTTGGCCACCCTTCACCCTGTCACTCTCCCCACTCAGCATATTTACCTGGTGCTCCTGGGCTTGAGAGCAGGTGGCATAGTGGCACTGCCCTTAGGACATCTTTTCTTAATATCTCAGCCCCCTTGTGCTAAGTAATAAATGATCCCACCACACATGCATATACAAGGAAAGATGAAGTGAAAGCCTCAGCAAACTGTGCACTCTCCTCTGTGCCCCACGTGGAAGGGACATAATCCACCTGTGGCCTTTTTGGTATTTCACTTACTCCTAAAATGCTTAAAGGTTTTCCCCTTCCTTCTACCTCTTGGTCTGAGTAGTCGGAGCAGCTGTCCAGCATCCTGATACCTCCTGGCAGGCACACCTGGCCAGTCTTCTGCTGGTCTAGCTGCTGAAGGTGGGGGATGGTGGCTGTGTACACACCACGGGCCTCCTGCTCTGGGCAAAGCTGGCATCTCCCCTGGGGCACTTCTTGGGAGGTGCTGCGGCTGTGGTGGTCTTAGTGATGGAGGAGCGGCCCCGGGTGTCCATCACTGGTCTGGGCTGCTACGAAAGGCCAAGGTGCAGCTTCCTAGCTACTGGAGCATGAAGGTCCCAGAAGCCAGAACCCTCTGGGAGGCCCCAGTCTTTTCGTTTGCTTCTCCTTACCAGCTCTCCTGAGACAGGACTGTGTAGATGCACACAAATAGGAAGGGCCTAATAAGGCTCTATCACAATGTCAAAGTACCTGATTAATCATTTAAAATGTCTGAGCTGAGCAAGTAAAGGTTTCAGATTCCAGGATGGGCTGACTGAGGAATTGGAGCCTTTAGCTGAATAGACCTCTGCTCACATTTCTTGCTGGGCATCTCTGCCTATGGCCTGGAGCCCCACTTGCCCTCTGCATGTCCAGATACCTGGTTTCTGAGTAGTCCATGTGAATGGCACCCTTGGGAGTGCTGGGTGGTGTCTGGAGGCCTTGACTGCAGTGGACTAGTGCGTAGGCAGTTAGCATAGGGGACTGCGTGCTTCCAAGTATCTTGCATTTGGTCTCTCTGCTTCTAGCCCAGAGGCAAGAAGGTGGGTGGGAGCCTCTACCAGAAGCTGCTCTGCACCCAAGACCTAAGACTTACCTGGGCCTTTCTGACCTAGCCTGGGGCTCTGGGTTACATGTGTGTGCACACACCCCTCCAAGCACATTCCCCCAACCCCCTTCACCACCACCACCAACACACACTCCTCTCCTTTGTCCTTGCATCCATGTGGCAAAGCTCTAAGTGTCTACCTCTCTGCTGACTGCCCCCCGCCCACCAGGGCTGAGAACACCGATGGTGCCCAGGGGGAAAGAGAGACAAGCTGGCGAGGAACCCCCTGGACCTGATCTCCAGCTCAACTAGTTTTCTGAGAATAGAGTCCCTTCAGTCCTCTCTTGTTTGGGGCCAGGCCGCAGGCTCTTGAGACAGCAGCACATGGGAGGTTAGCCATTTGGCTGATGTATATGTAAGCCAATCCATAAGGTCCTCTCTGCATCCATCAGAACTGGAGCCCAGGCCAGCTGCAGGGGGCACTCGTTCTCCATGGAGGAGCTCAGTCTGAGCAGCCCTGCAGGCATCAGAACCCCTCTCCCATCCAGGCACTGACAGCTGCACCACCTGGAAGGCCAATGCTTGCTCCTCTCCCCACCCATTGCTCTTCTGACCCCTTCCTGCTTTTTTCCTTTTTTTAAAATACTTTTATTTTGAAATAATTTTAAGCTTACAGAAAACTTGCAGAGGTAGATTTTGTATACTGTTCACCTAGCTTTCCCTAATGTTTAACATCTTACATAACCACGGTTCTGCCTCCTTGATGCCCTGCTTGCCAGCACAGGCAAGTTCCAGGAGGCCCATGTGGCTGGGTGTGGAACCTCTGTACTGGGATCATCTATGTCTATGTCCAAGCTCCTGCTGGGTGACCGGCAACCAGGACTGCCAGTCCCCTGAAGCTTCAAGTATCAGGGAGGGCATCCCCGCCCAGGACTCGGGGGGCATGGGCCGCATATTGGCTGGCCAGCCAGAGCAGCCAGAGCAGCCCTCAGGCAGCTTCACCCACTGGGTGGTAGGGATGGTGGGGGCAGAGGAGGTGAGGGGCAGTGAGGCCTCGGGCGGGGCGGTGTCTATCCTGGGGTGGACTGGGCTGTGCGGCGCAGCACAGCAGGCGCCCGCCCTCTGGAGGAGCGGTGCCTCAGGCCTACAGGTAGTAGGGCATCTAGGAAAGCAGTTACAGATTCAGCCGTCACAGGGCCCCAAAATGGGTGCCGCCAGGAACTGACGCCCTCTTCGGCGCTTTCTCCTGGGTCACTCACCCCAGCTTTGGGTGATGGAAAACCAAGGAAAACACAAGTCCCACCTACCTTCAGACCTGCCCACCCTCATCTTCTCAACAGCTTGTGTGGGCAGAGGTTCTGACCTCAGCTAATGGAAAGGAGGGCGACCTAAGAGCTTGCCCACTTGAGAAGACCTGGTGCTGCAGGAAATAGCTGACTCGGGTTTCTACGCTACGTACAGCATTAACCACCCCATCAAGGTGGATGCAACTCTCTGACCTGAAGCCCCCTGTTCTGTAGCCAGACTGATTATTTCTAGCTTCTGTAAGCCTTGTCTGGGTGTAATGAGCTCGAATTCCCTACTGCCCTGGGGTTTTAGAGTATGTCATGTGAAATAAGCCCTGGCAAGGAGAAAGGTGATAGAGGCTGCAAGAGTGAAGTGTTTTGTTTCCTACCTGCCTGAGGTTCAGTGGTTCTGATGGGCGGGAAGGGCTGGGAGAAGCAGAAGCCGTGAGGAGACAGTGATCGGATGCCTGTGCCACAGGGCTGTGAAGACCAAGGGGCGCTGTGGTTGGAGGCTTCAGCATGCGCCTGCCCATCTGTGAGCACCACTCTAAAGGGCAGCTTGAGAGAGACCACAGGACCTCACACCTCGCAACTGGGCTGGCTCTCGGGCCTGAATCAAGCAGGCTATTTCTGTCTCTGGCAGGGGCGGGGAGCCCTTCTGCCCAGGGGCAGCAGGGCCAGTCCTCTGGCAGGGGGACTATAGGAAGGGTTCTTCAAGGGAGTTCACAGCCAGTTGTGTCCTCAGTTTCCTTGTCCAAAGCTGCCCATGCACGATCAGGGGAGGCTGGGGACTTGTGCTGGCCATCGGGGCAAATGGCAGTGATACTCTGCCTGGAGTTTTCCTGCTCTGGTGACCCCAGGGTCTGGAGTGCCTAGGCCTCCCATGGGAGGCGTGGGCTCTGGCTGGTTAAAAGAGGTCTGTCCCAAAAGCTATTCGCTCCTGTAATCCTCCTGGTCCCTTTTTTCTTTTGAGTTGGGCCTGGACAAGACTGGCTTGCCAAAGGCCTCGGTTTAGATTCTGCCCCTGCCTCTGGTTGGTCATGTGTGCTTGAACAAGAGACAACCTCTCTCAGCCTTGAGTTCCTTACCTGCATAACAGGAAGGAGGGTAATGTCTCAAAGTTATTGTTAGGATGATAATCAGGTAATGAGCCTCACCAGTCCTCAGAATAAACGGGTTGTCTTCTCCTCTTTGGCCGGCTTCCCTGGTGGTGGGCCTTGTCTCCCAGACCCAAACAGCTTTGCCTGTTTTGCTCAGTGAGGCCCAATGAAAGCAGGCTCAGATTAAACCTGTGCCATGAGAGGAGGAAAGGGCTGTGTCTGTGGAGGGGAGCTGGTATGGTGGGAGGACTTGGAAAAGCTCACCACTAACCCACCATTTCCTCACTACTCTATCAGGCTCCAGAGAGAGAAGTTGCCAAGAGAGGAGATATAAAAATAGGCACCCAAAAATAGAACTGAAAGAAGACTACCCCAGGACTGGTTCAATTTTTAAGACTCATGTATTCATGAACTTTCAAAAAGTTTAAAAATCCTCACTGCTTACAACTGAGTTTGATGGTTGTTGAGATTTTTCTTAAAAGGGGCCACAGAGCCTCTGAAGCCAAAGCTGACCAGCAGCCATTTTTAAGTGTGTGCTTACGGGAAGAGAGGCTGATGCCAACCGCAAGTCAGCTCATGAGTAAAGGGTGGTTGGGATCCTTCCTGCCCTGTGAATTTGTCTAGCACTCAAATCTCTTATAGAGCACTTAGCCCTGACAGGGCTCAGATTCCCAGCTCCGTTCTGAGGAAAAGCAAGAGTGCCAGGCCCCAGTCAGCCCTCCCACTTGACCAGGTTTTCATCCCTGCCTTCTGTTGCTTTGGGTGAAAGTTCAAAGGTTGAGCACATTCTTTTTGTGTTGCTGTGTATGAAAAACCAAGATTCTCAGTTATTCTTTTAGGACCTAACTCCTTTTCAAAAGCTTTTAGTTACTCTCTGGCTGTTGGGAGATGGCTTAGCTGTATCTGAAGAAACTCCCTCCAGTTTCCCCCCGGAGTATGGGGCACAGAACTGCCTGGTTTCTAAACCAAGGTCAGTCAGCTCTGGCCAGACAAGCTGGACATTTCTTACTTTTCTCTAGCTGCCTTGGGGGGAGGCTATTGTGTCGGTTCCCTAGTGCCTGCCCCTGCAGGGATTAGCATCCTGAAGAGGAGGAAGGCAAGTAGTGGGCAGCTGAGCCAGCCGCCTTCCATTCATCATCTGCAGTGATGTGAGCAGAAAAGCTGCACCAGATCTGCCCTGTGGCTTTCAGCTGCCTCCCCATCCCTTGGTCTCGAAGGCACTGGCTCTGTAGGGCCAGGGGCTGTGACAGTGCGTCCTCACCCTCTCTGCTCTCTCCACCCCCTGCAGTGTACGTGGTGGAAGACCAAAGAAGGGATGACGTGGGCCCCTCCACCTGCCTCACAGCCTGCTGGACAGCTCTGTGTTGCTGCTGTCTCTGGGACATGCTCACCTGACCGGCCCAGCCTTCATGTCCTGCCATTCCTGCCGCCTGCCACCTCTGACAGGTGGGCCTGCCCCATCTCTTCTGATTGCTGAAATAAATGACTAGCTCTGCACAGACACTTCTACCTTCAACACAGTGGGATTCTAGATTAGCAGGGGCCACTGCTGTTTAATTCAGTGACTTGATCTTTTAATGTTCAAAATCCATTTCTTATTGGCCCTTCACAAATGTGCTAAATGACTTTTATTTTTTTGGCCAAAGGCTTAGTTATGAAATATATATTTATAATTTTTAAATTATACATTCAAGGTAGTGGCATGGTATGACATACCACTGAATGATTTCTCTGCTAACACCCTGTAAGGTTCAATAAATGTGTCTAAACCTCAATTGTCTGAATTATTCCAGATAGAATCTAAGCCCTGGGTATCAGCTAGTGGCCACTATTCGGTACAGGATGAGGGGTATATTTACCTTTTCATTCTGGCTGCTACACGAGCAGTGTGGGTGTATTAGGAACACAGGTTCCAGGGCCAGGTATCCTTCAGCCACGTCATGGGGCCCTCACCAGGCTAGCTACCTCTCCCTAGTCCCACTCAGAGGTGGGCTTGCCCCAGAGCTGTACCCACATTTCCCCAAAGCCTAGGAAAGGGCCTGGCACCCAGACCCAAGGCTTTCTTTGCCTGCTGGCCCTTCATGATACCTCCCTTCCCATGACAAACCCACACAGCTGAGAAGAGCCGCCAGAGCACAAACAAGTCAGCCAGGCCGCCCATCTCAGGTTCGGCCACAGGGTGGCGCTGGGCCGCCACAGCAAGTCCGATTTCCTTTCTCAGCTGGCCTGCCAGCCCCGAGAGGCTGCAGTTGACAGCTCTCTGCCCACCTTACCTCTGAAGCAGTGATGTTCTGACAGAAATATAACTACCAGCTCCCTCTCTTCAAAACACCAGAGCCATGATTTTGTAACATCACCTACTTCTGTGGAGTAAATGGTCCCACAGCTGATTTCAAGCTACCAACGTGATACACTGAATGTGAAGTTGGGAAGAACAGCCCAGGAGCATGCTGTTGTGTAGTATTTCTGCCACCCAGATACAACAGGCTTTTAACCTCAAAAACATAGATCATGGCTAGATTTAATAACTAGGAAGGGATAAGTTCTGAATATTTATTATCCTTACTTTTAATGTAGTTTCATTGAAAATTTTTAATAATGGCTGTGTTTGACTGACTTGCAACAGAATTCCTGAACACTGCATGACTGGCTCTCCCAAGGCGGCTGCAGTGCCCCGCCCCTCCTGTGCCTCTAAGGAGGCCTCGGGGTCACGGGGCTGCCGCCCCACCCGCCCCCCACCTCCTCACACTGGCCAAAGGGAGACCGCCCTGGAGGTTGCTGATTTATTACTGAACTTTGGGAGGAAGGCGGAAAGGAACCTCAGATCGCCACTAAGGAACCTCTATCC
This sequence comes from Smutsia gigantea, assembly GCA_032199065.1. Taxonomy (NCBI): domain Eukaryota; kingdom Metazoa; phylum Chordata; class Mammalia; order Pholidota; family Manidae; genus Smutsia; species Smutsia gigantea. Next base: position 103,214 of record JAVSCE010001136.1, read on the forward strand.
TGTTCACTTAAAATTCAGCTATGACCTGGTCTCCTTTCCTCATCTGCATGCTACATGGAGGCTCACAAGTTTGAGGGGATTACTTAACGGAACAGAACGGGAAAAAAGACGAGGGAAAGGTTCCCCTGCTGAAGGAGCAGAGCCACCAGCCCTGGAGAGGGAAGGGAGGTGCTGGGGTGGAGACGGCCTTGGCCACACAAACCCTCTGTTCTCACCCACCGGCTCAAGAAAAGCAGACTTGGCAGCGGGGGAGAAATGCCTTTTATTGGTCTGACCAGCACGACTAGTAGCAGGCTCAGGCAGAGCGCCCTGTGTGTGCTGGGATCCCTTCCTCCCTCCTGCGTGTTCATGGCTCAGCCCCCGGGGGAGAGGGGTGTCCTGGGCAGGGGTGGCAGACAGAGCCAGGACGAAAAATACAGGGCCTTAGGGTGATGTAGAAAACATAGTGTTACCAGACCGTCCAGAAAAAATGTCCATCAGAGCAGAGGCTGCTTCCCCACACAGGCCCCTCTGCCCCTGCCGGAACAGGAGTGTCGAGAGGAAACACTTCCCATAGAGGCCTTCTACTGCGCCCTTCGTGCCATAAGCATTTCTCGGATGTTGTCCTCAGCTTCCTTCACGCTCCGCTCCAGGTAGGACTTTTTCTGCTGCAATATGAAAAAGAAACAAGGGTTTAGGTGAATGGGCAGGCTGTCAGATGCAGCTTTCCTGCTCAATGGTTATGGTTTCCCCTCAGACCAGTGACTTCCAGGAACACAGGGTCTGCTGGAAGCCAGGCACACACACCTGCCCAGGGTGCTCGCCTACCACACGGGAGGAGGGCGGCTGGTGCAGGAAGCAGAAGTGCTCTGGGGAAGGCAGCCACACTCTTCCCCCAGAAGGAAGTAAACTAAAAACAGGCGTCTCAGTACACGAAGTTATACCAGACAAAGGCCAGGAAATTCCAGGACAAAGCCCCGGCCCCATACAGACTGTCTCTCAAGGTTTTCCATGGCCTGGGCCAGGCGCCTGTGGCTGCCACTGCTGCACAATGGACAATGTAGCCTCTGCTCTGTCCAGTAAGACGGGAGACTGTGTGAGTGTTGAGAAGCTGTGTCACTTGTCTTACTGAGGCAGATGAGTCAAGATGAAATCTGCTTTTCTAATGAGATGCTGCCTGCCAGGAATCCAGGAGAGTGACACACTGAGTAAAACAGACCTTTTGGAAGCTTACCTCCTACCCCATCTGGGCCCTAAATTAAAAATCTCGACTTAGACAACGAACTTTAACTACTTTCAGGAGGCCCATCTGGACCAGGATTACACAGGATTAGTCAAAGGAAATGACGTCTGTGCATGATCTGCCCTGTGCATGATGTGGTCACCCCAGAAGTATGGTGGCTCACCACTGGTCCCAGCCTGAGGACAGAGCTGTGGCTGCATTCGCACTTAACATGAAATAAAGACTCCCTTTCGGAGGAGTACTCAAAATAAGCCCCTCCAAGGGTGCAGTGACTGAGCCACGCTGCAGCCAGTGATGCAGAGGCCTCACCCAGCAGCCTGCCCTCCCCTCACCCCGGGCCCAATCACCTGGGCAGCAGCTGTGGACTCACTTTGCCCATGAAAGTGCCCAGGTGACCTGGGAGGAGAACAGGTGAGCAGCCAAGCCAGGTCTGATAGGCCTCACTGGGGAAGTGGTCCCCAACCACTGAAAAAGGAAAACTGAAATCAGTGTGCCTCTATTGCTCAAGGCCTTCACTATTAAACCTCTGGTGCCCCCCACATATTCCTGCCTCTGACTTCTCCCACTTTCTGTCCAGATATTTGTTAAATGATACATTTAGAGACTTTTTCCTATAGGTCCCAAACTGTGGCATCCACAAGTCCTTCTCAGTTCTTGTGTGAATTTATGATTCTTGTTTGTCTTCTCCAGACTTCACAATTTCCAAAGGCTAGAGAGATCTGTCTCTCTTTATTCCTCTCCCACCTGTCCAATTTGCACACAATTCCTTACAAGACAACAGGCGCTCTATAAAAACTCAGAGTGACCATGATAATTTGATGGCCACAAATGTATACTGTTTGCCAAGGAATTTTGTTTAACTACATTACTAAGCCTGATATAGTCCTATCACTGTGATATCAGAGTGGGAACCCAAACTTCCTTTGATAAACAACCCTTAGACTTTACTAGCGGTGAGTTAAAAAGAGGGAAATACTAATAACTCTTGACACACCACTGAAGAATGCACATGTACTGGGTATTGCACAGAAGGGGAACAGCAACTAGATAGCAAGTGCCATGTACCGTCTGGGCACCTTCCCAGCTCCGTGGGAACCTAAGGGGAAAGGCGAGCAGAGCAAGCAGGGTCCCACTCCTGCACAGCCCGCTGCGCTCGGGAACCCTGGTCTGCTGCCCCAGCTGGCATCCCTGATGCTCCATCACTTTGGAACACCAGCAAGAGGTTTTCTAGCTACTGCTCAGGCCTCTGGACAATCGAATTCCAGTTGTAACTCTTCAAAATTCTTCATTCTAACTTCTACATCCAGTTTCATGAGTTTTACCACTGCATATCCTAAAATCTTCCAAGTTTCAAGAAATGGTGCAAAATGAACTTGTCTGTCTTTACTGTTTAAATAAACTTACTGGACACCAAAAAAATTTTATTTCATCCCAACACATGGGGCATCGCTAGCACAGACGTACCCGGTTCTCATTCAGTAGCTGCCATCTCATCCCCAAAGCCACGTCTAAGCATGGAAGAACGTCACAATCAAACCCAGACCAAAGCATCTGTTGTGGGTTGAATTGTATCTCTCAAAAAGGTATACTGAAGTCCTAAACCCTGGCTCCTGTAAATGTGACCTATTTGGAAATAGGGTCTTTGCAGAGGTAACCAAGTTAAGGGGAGATATTAGGTTGGGGGGCCTAAATCCAATGAGAAGCATCCGTATAAGAAGGCCATGTGACGACAAAGGGACACACAGACACACGGAGTATGCCATGTGTCGACTGATGGAGGCAGAGTGGAGGGATGCATCCATAAGCCCAGGAAGGTCACCAGAAGCTGGGAAGAAGGAAGGAAGAAGGTTTCTCCCCACTGGACCCTTCAGAGGGAACACGGCCCTGCAACACCTTGATTTTGGACATCTAGCCTCCATAACTGTGAGAGAGTGCATTTGTGTCGTTTTAAATCACCCAGTTTGTGGCAATTTGTTATTATGTAGGCCTAAAAAACCAACACAGCATATGAAGGATGTCCCTAGAAAGAGAATCTACCCCAAGGTTCTTGGACGCGGGGCTTCTGACCACACTGAGTCACAGGGCCTCGATAAGGGCTCTTGAAAGTCAGTGCGCTAGGACTTGTACTTCTCCCTCCAAAAATTGTAGAACTGACCCAAATACAAATGAGACTATCAGAGAGGATACAGAAAATTCAGGAACCAGTGATTAAGTCAAGCTACTTCTTCCTTGGCTCTCCGGTTTCCCAAAACTAGTAGTCAAATGAGAGATTCTGGGGACCCCAGGGCTCCCCATTTCTGTGAAAGACAACTCCATTCTTGTGATTGCTCAAGATGAAAAACGTTGGCGTCATCCTTGAATCTTCCATCTCCAAATACATCCAGAATCTGACCTTAATGAACAGCCTCCTAAGGGTCTCCTTTCTTCTGCCCTTTGAGCCCTGCCAGTTTCTTCACATAGTGGCCAGAGTTACCTTTTCACACTTAAAACCATGCAATGGCTTCCCATCTCAGAGTAAAAGACAAAGGCTTTCAAAAGCCAGTCTCGCTCTTGGCCGACTCTGAGTTCCCCTGGCACAACTCGCTGTCCCTCGTTCAACTCCAGCCACACGGGCCTCAGAGCTGCCCCGCCCCGCCCACCAGCTGCTTCGGCTTGGCCTCTGCCCTTCTTCAGCTCTCTGCAGGCACTCTCTCCCCCAGGTGTCTGCAGTACCTGCTACTTTGTTGCTTTTCTCAAATGCCACCCGGGGAAGGCCTTCTTGATGACACTGCAGAGCCCCACTCCCTAGTCTCACCCTGCTTTTCCTCCACAGCACCACTGGAAGCAGTGCCCATCTGTCTTCTTTACAAGAAGAAAAGGCCCACAAGGGCAGGGTTTCGTTGTTTGCTGATATAGTTCCAGTGTCTAGAGAAAAGCCAGTACATAATAGGAACTCAATACCTGTTGAATAAAAGTGCATCCGTCTATTGTGGAAAATGATGCCTTACTGGTGGACCTATACACTGATTTACCTATTCTCCCTGTCAACTTGAATGAGCGGGTAACACCCACCAGAGGAAGCCAAGGCAGCAAATGAGCATTGTCCTCCAAGGTGGTTTTCCGTTTTTGGCACTGCCCTCACTCTACCTCCGCATATACACATGGGTTTAAAACTCAAACCTCACTGAGCCCAGTGAGGACATCAAAGCTTTGTTCACACAAACAGAATAGGCCCTAAGGGTCAAGCCCTTCCGCATTATCAGGTCAACTTGTAAAACTATATACCATCCGAATTTCCCATGTCCTGGAATTGGAAATCCTTGAAAAACTGCTCCATCTGATGTCAGCATCAAGGCTGCTGTGAGCCACGAGGGAACTACAATTGCTGTGTTAACTCCAGGAGGCGTTAAACCCACACCTTCCACAGGAACGCGGGAAGGCATTTGCTGGCCTCACTACAGCAACTTCTGTCTTGCTGAGCAATCTCCCTCAGAACACTTTCCCCAGGAAATTCTCTAGTGGCATCAAACCACAGAGCTCTGGGTGAGGCTGACATTCTTGCAGGGCCTTGTCCTAACATGAAATTCTAAGGTTTCCTGTGGGGCTCCGCATGGCCAAGGAAATGACAGTCAGAGTTACTGCTCACCAGCCTGAGCTGCTGCTCTCTGGGAGTCGGACTGAGGGACTGTGTTTTAGTCTCACCCACTCATGAAGTAAAGAGGCTCATGTCCCTAGAACTTCTCTGACGTTGACACAATCTCTCAGACTCCTGAGGCAATTCACCTTGTGACACTATCTCTTTAGACTTTTTTCTGTTCTTAGGAATTTTTTCTCCCTCTTTCTCTAAATTACTGTTTTTCCTGTTTGTCATTTCTTGCGGTATAGGAAGAAATATGTATGTCTCACCCTCCTTTTCCCCATTTGTAAAATGAGTATTTGGACAATACCAGTGTCCCCTCTCCTCCATTTTTCTTGAGTCACAGAACCTTGCTTCAAATGAACTCTTATTAAAGACAAACCAAATAAGAAAGGTAAAATGGAGCTTGGGGACAGGGGAAGACAGCCTGCTTCCAATCTAGGCTATAAGAGCAGTAGACATGGCATTCTCGCTTCCCTTCTGCCCATGATATTCAGTGAGATCTGTGCGCAAAGACCCGCTGTTTCAAAGTTCATGTTCAGACCCTGAGTTTGACCTACCCTGGCCGCACATTTCTTCCTTGTGCTGAATCCATTTCCTCACACTACTACCAACTTCAAGCTCTACTATGAATCAAAAACCAGAAACAAAACCAGAGACCTCTCTGTCTCTCCCATAACTTCCAAATTAAAAACTCAAGAGCCTCACTCATTCTCATGTTCACTCAGTTTGTAGAACTGTAAAATGGCCAGAGGATGCCAGCTGCCCACAAGGGGGAAGTTTAGCAAGAGGACAAGAATTTACTAAAGGATGAGGAAGCATGTCTTGGCGGACAGGGAGTAAAATGTGAAGAGGGCAGGGAAACAAGAGGAGGAAGAGAAAGAAAGTAAGGCAATGACAGCACAATCAGAGAAGTCAGAAAGGGAAATGCAACTGAAACGGCCAGAGCTGGAGCAAGCAGGAGGAGTGTAGAGCTCTGCAAGGGCAAGGGCTGTGCGGCCTGAATGCGTGGGGGGCACTCCCAGGTGGAAGAGGCAGGCCACCCGGACCAGGAATGGACGGCTGAGAGACAACTGGTCCAAAAAACTCAGGTCCACTTGTGAATTCATCCGGCTACATTTACCTCACTATTAAGGACACAACTAGGCTACGAGGTAACTTCTGAGCTATAATACATGACTGGAGAATAGCTCAAAGAAGGAGAAAACTATTTTAGGCATACTGCAGGAGAATATAAAGAAAAATATAAGGTGTTACTGTCTCTACATTTTTTAGAAACTGCTTTCAAACCCTTTCTCAGAGTACCTCCTCTAAAAGACAGAGGCAAAAGACTTGGTTCAGCTGAGGACCGACCTTGTTCTTTTCCCAGGTGTTCTTTCACCTGCCGGAAGACCCTGACGCTGCTGTCATTTGGGGACAGACTCCCAGCTGCCATCTGTGATCCCATGCTCAATCTGCCCAAGACAAACCTCTACACTACTCAAACGCTTCAGAGCAACTCAACTCTGGAAATAAGGACAATTCTTATTTCCTCTGAACAACAGTGGTTAGCTCCTTAGAGACCCTAGGGTTTCGGTGATCTCTACCTACTGTTGCCCTAACACATCAGCTTCATTTGAGTCCCAGGGAAAGCCCAGGCTCTCAGGCAATCCAGGAAAGAGAGTAGAAAGCAAGCTCACAGGTAAGCACCCAGCCAGGAGGGGCAACTGTTCAACACACGTGGCTCTGATGAGGCTTTATCCAAAGAATAACTGCATTTGTGGGCACCAGCCTTAAAGGGATGAGACAAGCCAGCGAAGCATGGCAAGTGACAAGCAGCTGGGGTAGCTGGGCACATTTGGCTCAGAGAAGACTAAGGGGAGAAGGAACCTACCACCACCTTAAGCTGCTAAAGCAATGGCTCTTCATGTGTGGTCCCCAGAAATCTGCGGCACCAGCAGCATCTGAGAACTTGTTAGAAGTGCGTGTTCTGGGGTCCCGACCCAGACCCACTGAGTCGGAAATGGTAGAGGTGGAGCCCAGTCCTCCAGGGGATTCTGAGGCGTACTAAAGTTTGAGAACCACTGTTCTAAAGGGAAAGTCAGCAAACTTTTTCTATAAAGGGCAAGACAGAAAATATCTTAGGCTTTCTGGAGTTCTCTGTCACAACTATTCAGCTCTGCCATCTTATTACAAAGGCAGCCGTGGGCAGTGCACAAACAGGCGCAGTGTAAATGAATGGGGGTCCTGTGTTCTAAAGCACAAAAATGGGCAGCAAGCCGGATATGGCCAGCAGGCTATATAGCTCGCCAACCTGTTTGCAAACAAGGGGGTCTTAAAAAGTAGAATGGAGTCCAGCAGGCAGAGATTTCAGAGGTTTTTAACTTTCAGTGAAAGCTGTCTAATAAAAGTGTAAGTTTCCATCCATCCATCCTTCCATTCATTCAATACCAAACCATTTCTCCTTTTTTTTTTCTCCCCAAACCTTAAATTCTGTGGCATCATCCTCTTTACCACCCCCTTCCCTGCCCACTGCTGCAATCTATCAATATCTGGGTACTGTCTGTCCCTCACTCATCACGGGCCCGATGGCTTCCTCCACCACTGCCATACCACTCCAGGTGACTTTAACAAGGACACAGATGACCATGCCACACCATGACCTCCTCCCCCTCACCACTTCTATCTACTCTACCCCATCTCCCCACCATGCCCATGTTATACTCTAGAGATCTTGTCAATACTGGTAACCGTACCACCTCTGAAATGTCAATTTAACTGCCACTACTTCATCTTTTTCCAGGTCACTTCTATCTGATAACTCATTCCAGCACTCCTTCAATCTCACCACTCAACAAGTTTTTTATTAGCCATTATTCTTTCGTGGCCTTCCCCATCCTACCCAGCTTAGCTTCCACAGTCCATCACTTAGATTTATTCCCCTTGCCAACACCCCATTCTCCTTTGCCTTTCTCTCCCTCTGTTGCACTTGTCTGGCAAAATGCCAACCCAAGTTAAACCCAAATCTACCTACTCTTTGCTTATACCTGAACCACTGAAAGTCACTTGAGAAAGCACTTATCTGCACTGAATCATTTCACTTTCAATGCTGGACCATGAATCTAAATGGGCACTCAACACTGTCCAGTTCACTTGTCTGCTGACCAAAACAACTATTTCACACTTAAATCTCCTCAAATCTCCTGTGCTCTCTCATACCCAGCTCACTGAGAAAATACAAGCAATCTGATGAGAAATCCCTCTTCTTCCCACCACAAAATCTACTACCTGACCTACACGTGTCCATAAGCTCTCTTCTTTCCCTGTGGTTAAAACGGCGAGAGTGTCCCTGCTTCTGTCAGAACACGACCCTTCCACTTGGGTGTCGATTCCAATCCCACTCTTCTCAAACATTTCACTCCCACAATTATCCTTTTTTTTTCTTTTTAATCGTTGATTTCTCTTTCTCTGCAAGATCCTCCTTGGTGAGTAAATCATTTTACAACCCCTTCCGGACTTCACATTCCCCTGTAGATACTGCCCCCTTTACTCCCCGCCTTCTTAACATAACGTCTTAAAAATCAACCGGTTTTAGCAGCTGCCTCCACTTGCTGCTTCCCATTTGCTCCGCAGACCTCTCCAGTCATGCTTCCACTTACTCTACTGAACGGAGGTCACCAGTGGGCTCTGTTGCCCAAAGCAGTGGTTACTTTTCCATTGCCTTCTGACTCTACCCATTCTTACTCATCAACACCACTCAACACAACTATTAAAATACCTTCTTCTCTTAGCTTTCACGACACCACACTCCTGTTTTCCTCCTATGTCACTGGCTGCTCCTTATAAGTTTTCTTTTGCTAACTTCTTCTCTTCTGCTCAACTTCAAAATGTTGACATTTTCTAGGAAGCCGTCATGGAATTTCTCTTCTACACTCTCTCTCAGTGTAGTCTCATCTAATGTCTCGTGAAACTCTCATCTAGCCTCACAACTTTAAACACTATTATTATTCCCAAACTTCTATGTCCAACCCTGACCTCCCCTTTATTCCAGATTTACACATGCAGTTGCTTACAAACGTCTTGGATATCAAACCCAAACTTAACATGTCTAAAACAAACACAACTGATTTATTGTCACCTCACCACCACCCCCAGCGCCGTCTTCTCCACCTCAGTGAATAGTACTCATCCAAATGCTCAATTTAAAAACCACAGAAACATACGAACACACAAATACAGAAGCCTTCCCTGATTATTTCCTTCTCCCTAAACTCCCTATCCCCAATCCAATCAAACTGCAAATTGCAAATTTCAAATATATCCCTAAACCATACTCTTCTTTCTACCCAGCTTGACTGCTACTATCCCATCAAAGCCTCCACCATCCTAGCCTGGATGTTTGTCATGCATATTTTAACACATAAATCAAATTACTTTCTGCTCAAAACCCTCTATGTCTTCCCATGATACTTAGAATAAAATCCAAACTCCTTTACCTGGGAAATAAGGCCACGCACGATCTGGTTCCTATCAACTACTCAAACTTTGTTACCACTCTTTTCCCTTTCACTTGCTTAAACTCCACCAAACTTATCACAACCTTTAGACATTTGCACCACCTGTGCCCTCCACCTGAAATGTTCTTACTCTTCATATTTTAAGTGGCTGGCTGCTGCTTCTCATTCATATCTTAACTGAAACTTTCTCAGAGAGGCACTTTCTCAGAGAGGCCTTCTTTGACTACTAAAGGAGGTCCCCAATACCTCTCTAAAGTATCACCTTTACTACATGATTTCTTCTTTCTTTGTTATCTTACCTGTAGCTTTCATAAGAATAGCGATCTTCAAGGATAAAGACAGACTTTTAAAAGCAGCTAGAGAGAGAAAAAATATCACATACAAAGGGAAACCCATCAGGCTATCATCAGACTTCTCAACAGAAACCTTACAAAGGCCAAAAGGGAGTGGCATGATATATTTAATGCAATGGAACAGAAGGGACTTGAACCAAGAATACTCTACCCAGCAAGGTTATCATTTAAATTTGAAGGACGGATTAAACAATTTTCAGGTAAGCAAAAGCTGAGAGAATTTACCTCCCACAAACCACCTCTACAGTGCATTTTTGAGGGACTGCTATAGATAGAAGTATTCCTAAGGCTAAATAGCTGTCACCAGGGGAAATAAAAACCACAGCAAAGTAAAACAATTAATTACTAAGCAGATTCAAAATCAAATCAACTACCCACAAAGTCAATCACGGGATAGACAAAGAGTACAAAATATGATACCTAATATATAAAGAATGGAAGAGGAAGAAAAAGGAGGGGAAAAAAAAGAACCTTTAGATTGTGTTTGTAATAGCATACAAAGTGAGCTAAATTAGACTGTTAAGTAGTAAGGGAATTACCCTTGAACCTTTGGTAACCAAAGGGAAAGGGACTGGGGGCAGGGGGTGGGAAGGGAGGGAGAAGAGGAATAAGGGGCATTACGATTACCACACATAATGTAGTGGGGGGACACAGGGAAGGCAGTATAGCACAGAGAAGACAAGTAGTGACTCTATAGCATCTTACTCTGCTGATGGACAGTGACTGTAATGGGGTATGTGGTGGGGACTTGATAATGGGGGGAATCTAGTAACCACAATGTTGCTCATGTAACTGCATATTAATGATACCAAAAGAAAAAGAAAAAAAACTACAGATAAGTGGATATATATTAGTATGAGGGTTCAGTGAGGTGATAACAATTAGAAAGTGGTTACAGAATAACATATTGAAATAACATGCAAAATATGAAAAAAAAAGAATAGTGATCTTGTCAGACCTGATTAATACTTCATCCCTAGCACTAAGAACACATACATCATTTAACCAACATTTATTGAGCACCTAATACATATTAAGCTCCCAAAGCACTATGATTAGAGCAGTGAACAAGTCACACTTACAGAGATTACACTGATGCAGGGCACATGGACATTTATTTAACTACCATTGTAATAGGGCTCTAAGAGTAAAGCACAGTGTCTAATAGAGGAAACACCTGGTATAATCAAGGGAATAACAAGGACTTTTATGTGAATAGCTAGTAATCTTTTTTTTTTACTAACATATCATTGATATACACTCTTATGAAGGTTTCACATGAAAAACATTGTGGTTACTACATTCACCCTTATTATCAAGTCTCTCCCATACCCCACTGAAGTCAGTGTCCATCAGCATAGTAAGATGCTGTAGAGTCACTACTGTCTTCTCTGTGCTATACTGCCTTCCCCATGACCACCCTACATTATGTGTGTGAATCATAATGCTCTTTAATCCCCTTCTCCCTCCCTCCCCACCTACTGTCCCCAACCCCTTCCCTTTGGTAACCACTAGTCCCCTTCTTGGAGTCTGTGAGTCTGCTGCTGTTTGGTTCCTTCAGTTTTGCTTTGTTGTTATACTCCACAAATGAAGGAAATCATTTGGTACTTGTCTTTCTCTGCATGGCTTATTTTACTGAGCATAATACCCTCCTGCTCCATCCATGTTGTTGCAAATGGAAGATTTGTTTTCTCCTTATGGTTAAAAGTATTCCATTATGTATATGTACCACCTCTTCTTTATCCACTCATCTACTGATGGACACTTAGGTTGCTTCCATATCTTGGCTATTTAAATAGAGCTGCAATAAACATAGAGGTGCATATGTCTTTTTCAAACTGGGATCTTGTTTTCTTTGGGTAAATTTCTAGGAGTGCAATTCCTGGGTCAAATGGCATTTCTATTTTTCGTTTTTTGAGGAACCTCCATATTGCTTTCCACAATGGTTGAACTAATTTACATTCCCACCAGCAGTGTACAAGGGTTCCCCTTTCTCTGCATCCTCGCCAGCATTTGTTGTTTTCAGTCTTTTGGATGGTGGCCATCCTTACTGGTGTGAGGTGGTATGTCATTGTGGTTTTAATTTGCATTTCCCTGATAATTAGCAATGTGGAGCATCTTTTCACGTGCCTGTTGGCCATCTGATTTTCTTCTTTGGAGAATTGTCTATTCATGTCCTCTGTTCATTTTTTAATCAGGTTATTTGCTTTTTGGATGTTGAGGCATATGAGTTCCTTATATTATTTTGGATGTTAACCCCTTGTCAGATATGTCGTTTACAAATGTATTCCCCGGTACTGTAGGATGCCTTTTTGTTCTACTGATGGTGTCCTTTCCAGTACAGAAGCTTTTTAGCTTGATGTAGTCCCATTTGTTCATTTTCACTTTTGTTTCCCTTGCCCGAGGATATGTGTTTCAGGAAAAGGTTGCTCATGTTTATACTCAAGAGGTTTTTGCCTAAGTTTTCTTCTAAGAGTTTTACAGTTTTATGACTTACATTCAAATCTTGGATTCATTTCAAGTTTACTTTTGTTTATGGAGTTAGACAATAATCCAGGTTCATTCTCTTGCATGTAGCTGTCCAGTTTTGCCAACACCAGTTGTAGAAGAGGCTGTCATTTCCCCATTGTATATCTATGACTCCTTTATCATATATTAATTGACCATATATGCTTGGGTTTATATCTGGGCTCTCTATTCTGTTTCATTCATCTATGGGTCTGTTCTTCTGCCAGTACCAAACTGTCTTGATTACTATGGCTTTGTAGGAGGGCTTCAAGTCAAGGAGCATAATTCCCCCAGTTTTATTCTTCCTTCTCAGGATTGCTTTGGCTATTTGGGGTGTTCTGTGGTTCACATGAATTTTAGAACTATTTGCTCTAGTTCATTGAAGAATGCCATTGGTATTTTGATAGGAATTACATTGAATCTGTAGATTGCTTTAGGCAGGATGGCCATTTTGATAATACTAATTCTTCCTATCCATGAGCACGGGATGTATTTGCATTTATTGGTATCTTCTTTAATTTCTCTCATGAGTGTCTTGTAGTTTTCAGGGTATAGATCTTTCACCTCCTTGGTTAGGCTTATTCCTAGGTAATTTGCTTCTTTTTGATGCAATTGTGAATGGAATTGCTTTCCTCATTTCTCCTCTGGTAGTTCATCGTTAGTATATGAGAATGCAACAGATATCTGTGCATTGATTTTGTATCCTGCAACTCTGCTGAATTCAGTTATTAGTTCTAGTAGTTTGGGGATGGATTCTTAAGGGTTTTTTATGTACAATATCATGTCATCTTCAAACAGGCACAGTTTAACTTCTTCCTTACCAATCTGGATGCCTTTTATTTCTTTGTGTTGTCTGACTGCCATGGCCAGGACCTCCAGAACTATGTTGAATAAAAGTGGGGAGAGTGGGCATCCTTGTCTTCCTGATCTTGAAGGAAAACCTTTCAGCTTCTCACTGTTAAGTATGATGTTGGCTGTGGGTTTGTCATATATGGCCTTTATTATGTTGAGGTACTTGCCCTCTATACCACTTTGTTGAGAGTGTTTATCATGAATGGATGTTGAATTTGTCAAATGCTTTTTCAGCATCTATGGAGATGATCATGTGGTTTTTGTCCTTCTTTTTGTTGATGTGGTGGATGATGTTGATGGATTTTCGAATGTTGTACCATCCCTGCATCCCTGGAATAAATCCTAATTGGTCATGATGGATGATCTTTTTGATGTATTTTTGAATTCAGTTTCCTAATATTTTGTTGAGGATTCCTGCATCTATGTTCGTCAGGGTATTGGTCTGTAATTTTCTTTTTTGTGGTGTGTTTCTCTGGTTTTGGTATTAGAGTGATGCTGCCCTCATAGAATGAGTTTATTCCCTCCTCTTTTACTTTTTGAAAAACTGTAAGGAGGATGCTTATTAGGTCTTCACTAAATGTTTGGTAAAATTCAGCGGTGAAGCCATCTGGTCCAGGAGTTTTTTGATTACCAATTCAATTTTATTGCTGGTAATTGGTATGCTCAGATTTTCTGTTTTTTTTTTTTCTGGGTCAGTCTTGGAAGGTTGTATTTTTCTAGGAAGTTGTCCATTTCTTCTAGGCTGTCCAATATATTGGCATATAATTTTTCATAGTATTCTCTAACGGTTCTCTGTATTTCTGTGGTTTCCATGGTGATTTTTCCTTTCTCATTTCTGATTCCATTTATGTGTGTATGCTCTTTTTTCTTGATAAAGCTGGTTCTTTGAGAAAATTAACAAAATAGATAAAACCCTAGGCAGACTTGTTTTCTCTAAGAATCAGCTCCTGCTTCAATGATTCTTTCTATTGTTTTATTCTTCTCGATTTTATTTATTTATGCTCTAATCTTTATTATGTCCCTCCTTCTACTGACTTTGGAACTCACTTGTTCTTCTTTTTCTAGTTTCATTAATTGTGAATTTAGACTGTTCATTTGGGATTGTTTTTTCCTGAGGGAGGCCTGTATTGCAGTATACTTCCCTCTAAGCACAGCCTTTGCAGCATCCCACAGATTTTCTGGTGTTGAATTATTTTTGTAATTAATCTCCATATATTACTTGATCTGTTTTTGTTTGGTCATTGATCCATTGGTTATTTAGGAGCATGTTGTTAAGCCTCCATGAGTTTGTGGGCTTTATTGTTTTCTCTGTGTAATTTATTTCTAGTTTCATGCCTCTGTGTTCTGAGAAGCTGGTGGTACAATTTCAATCTTTCTGAATTTACTGAGACTCTTTTTGTGGCCTAGTATGTGATCTATTCGTGAAAATGTTCCATGTGAACTTGAAAAGAATGTGTATCTTGTTGCTTTTCGTTGGCGTGTTCTGTAGATGTCCATTAGGTCCATCTCTTCTAATGTTGTTCAGTGCCTCTGTCTCCTTACTTATTTTCTTCTGTCTGGTTGACTGTCCTTGGGAGTGAGTGGTGTGTTGAAGTCTCCTAAAATAAATGCATTGCATTCTATTTCCCCCTTTAATTCTGTTAGTATTTGTTTCACATATGTAGGTACTCCTACGTTGGGTGCATAGATATTTATAATGGTTATATCCTCTTGTTGGATTGACCTTTTATAATTATGTAATGTCCTTTTGTCTCTTGTTACTTTCTTTGTTTTCAAGTGTACTTTGATACAAGTACTGCAACTTCTGCTTTTTTCTCCCTATTAGTTGCATGAAATATCTTTTTCCATCCCTTCACTTTTAGTGTGTGTATGTCTTTGGGTTTGAGCTGAATCTCTTGTAGGCAGCTTATAGATGGGTATTGTTTTTTTATGCATTCAGTGACTCTATGTCTTTTGATTAGTGCATTCAGAACACTTACATTTAGGGTGATTATCAATAGGTACGTGCTTATTGCCATTGCCAGCTTTAGATTCGTGGTTACCAAAGATTCAAGGGTAACTTCTTTACTATCGTAACTCACTTAGTATGTTATTACAAAGACAATCTAAAGGTTCCTTTTTTCTTTTTATTCTTCCTCCATTCTTTATATACTAGGTATAATATTCTGTACTCTTTGTCTAGCTGTTGACTGACTTTGGGGGTAGTTGATTTAATTTTGCATTTGCTTAGTAATTAATTGGTCTACTTTCTTTACTGTGGTTTTATTTCCTCTGGTGACAGCTATTTAGCCTTAGGAACACTTCCATCTATAGCAGTCCCTCCAAAACACACTGCAGAGATGGTTTTGGGGAGGTAAATTCTCTCAGCTTTTGCTTATCTGGAAATTGTTTAATCCCTCCTTCAAATTTAAATGATAATCTTTCTGTATAGAGTATTCTTGGTTGGGGGCCCTTCTGTTTCACTGCATTAAATATATCATGCCACTCCCTTCTGGCCTGTAAGGTTTCTAATGATAGCCTGATTGGTTTTCCTTTGTATGTGATCTTTTCTCTTTCTCTGGCTGCTTTTTATACTGTCCTTATCCTTGATCTTTGCCATTTTAATTATTATATGTCTTTGTGTATAAGAAGCTCTTTTGAACTACCTCTGAGTAGGAGTAGGAATTAACTATGTGGAGAGCTGAGGGGCGGGGGGGAGGAGAGTGATTCCAGGCAGGTGGAGCAGCATGTGCAAAGGTCACATGGAGCATGGCATGTTTGGGAACTAAATGACAACCAGTGGGGCTGAAGTAGAAAGAAAGAGAGAACACAGAAGGATGAGGCTGGGTGGGTGTCAGATCATGCAGGGTCTTAAGCTATATTAAAGATTTGGCATTTATCTTGAAGATAATTGGCAGAAAGGCAATGTGTTTAAACTTTAAAATCAAATTTCCAATGAAAAAAAATACCACTCAGGCTGTAACATAGAGAATGAGTTAGAGTAGAGCTTCCTACAAAATACCCAGTGAGTCATGAATAGGTAACAGACGTCCCCAAGATATCAATCCCTTCAGTCTCTAGAGTGGCTGCGTGGGTTCAGGGCCACCAAAGTCCTCCTGAGCAGCTGCCTCCAACCTTGAGCACCTTTGTCTATTTACTCCAGTGAATCATTCAAATACTATTTCCTGGGTGCTGCAATGTAAAAAAGGCTGCGCAGCATGGATTAGAGAACATAACTGGGAATGCTGAGAAACACACTTGGAGGCCACTGCAACAGGCTTGGAAAGAGATGACAGTATCTTAGCAGAGGCAATGGAGATGGATAAAAACAGGTTTAAGAAATATTCAGGAAGATTCAAGATGGCGGCATGAGAGGTGACACAGAGAACTCCTCCCAAAACCACAAATAGTACAAAAATATAGTTAAATAATACAACCCTAAAACAGCAACAAGAAAGAAGGCTGAACCAGACTGCATACAGACCTCACAAACAGAGCAGACCTCAAGAAACAGGGTAATGTAGGAAAGCCTTAATCCGGCGGGACCCAGGCCCTTCCCCCAACCCAGCTCACTGGCAGGAGGAAGAGAAACGGAGCGGGGACAGGGTGGAAGCTTGGTACTGCCGAGCGCCTAGCCCTGGAGATCTGCTTTGTGAGCGGAAGCCTATATTGTGTGGTGCTCTGGACGCTGGGGCGCTCAGAGTGCTTGGGAGACTGACATTCTGGCCGTTTATGGAGGTGGGGATCCACATCCGGCCGCTCTGTGTCAGAGGAAGGGCAGGCAGTCTGAGAGTCTTCCTAGCAGAGAGAGGGCTGCTGAAGGGGTTGTGTTTGCACGGAACTTCCTGCATGGGAGAAGGGAGAGCTGGACAAGGTTGTCTGGGCGCACTCTGCCCAGCTGGTTGGGAACTTTGGGGAGCTTCAGGTGCTCCATCCCCCTGGCTACCTACTCAGCTCTAAGGCTCCCCACTGTGACACACAGCCTGCTGCACCTTCCTCCTAGCCTGCTGGCACCAGTTCACAAACCGCCAGTCACTGTGCTGGCATCAGGCCAGCCAGAGGGAGGCCCTGCCTACAACAGCTAGAGACGCAAAGACAGAGGCTTACACCTGTGTGCTTGGCCCACTGGCTCTGAAACTGGAGACAGGCACTGCAGACGGGAATATGGAAACAGATCTTTCCTCCCCCCAGGCACCAGCTCTGTTCCCCTACAACCCCCAAACTCACTCTAGGTGCTGAGCAGCTCCAGAGACTGGAGTTTCTGTGCACTAGTGGGCACCACACAGAAACATGAAACAACAAAAGAACATAGTTCAGACCAAAATCTCACAACCCCCAGAAAAAGGAACAAATGAAACTGAACTCACCAATCTTCCTGAAAGAGGGTTCAAAATAAAAATCATAAACATGCTTATGGAGGTACAAAAAAATATTCAAGAACTCAGGAATGAATTTAAGTCGGAGATTCAATCATTAAGAAATTCCATATCTGAAATGCAACATACAATGGAGGGATTTTAAAGCAGATTAGATGTAATAGAAGAGACAGTAAATGGAATAGAAATTAGAGAAGAGGACTACAAAGAAGCTGAGGCACAGAGAGAAAAAAAAATCTCTTAAGTATGAAAGAACATTGAGAGAACTGTGTGACCAATCCAAATGGAACAATATTCACATTACAGGGGTACAGAAGAGGAAGAGAGAGAAAAAGGGATAGAAAGTGCATTGAGGAGGTAATTGCTGAAAACTTCCCCAATCCAGGGAAGGAGATAGTCTCTCAAGCCATGGAGGTGTACAGGTCTCCCATCACAAGGGACCCAAGGAAGACAACATCAAGACATATAATAATTAAAATGGCAAAGATCAAGGATAAAGACAGACTTTTACAAGCAGCTAGAGAGAGAAAAAAGATCACATACAAAGGAAAACCCATCAGGCTATCATCAGACTTCTCAACAGAAACCTTACAGGCCAGAAGGGAGTGGCATGATATATTTAATGCAATGAAGCAGAAGGGCCTTGAACAAAGAATACTCTGTCTGGCAAGGTTATCATTTAAAGTTAAAGTAGGGATTAAACAATTTTCAGAGAAGCAAAAGCTGAGAGAATTTACCTCCCACAAACCACCTCTACAGTGCATTTTGGAGGGACTCCTATAGATGGAAGTTTCCCTAAGGCTAAACAGATGTCATCCAAGGGAAGACAAAGAGTACAGAATATGATTCATAACATACAAAGAATGGAGGGGAAAAAAAGAATCTTTTGGTTGTGTTTGTAATGGCATACTAAGTGAGTTAAATTACACTGCTAGATAGTAAGGGAATTACCCTTGAACCTTTGGTAACCACGAATCTAAAGACTACAATGGCAACAACTACATACCTATTGATAATCACCCTAACGTAAATGGTCTGAATGCACCAATCAAAAGACATAGAGTCACTGAATGGATAAAAATACAAGACCCATCTATATGCTCCCTACAAGAGACTCACTTCAAACCCAAAGACATACACAGACTGAAAATGAAGGGATGGAAAAAGACATTTCATGCAACTAATAGGGAGAAAAAAGCAGGAGTTGCAGTACTTGTATCAGACAAAATAGACTTCAAAACAAAGAAAGTCACAAGAGACAAAGAAGGACATTACATAATGATAAAAGGGTCAGTCCAACAACAGGATATAACTATTCTAAATATCTAATGCACCGAACACAGGATCACCTACATATGTGAAACAAATACCAACAGAATTAAAGGGGGAAATACAATGCAATGCATTCACTTTAGGAGACTGCAACACACCACTCACACCAAAGGATAGATCAACCAGATAGAAAATAAATAAAGAGACAGAGACAATGAACAACATGTTAGAACAGATGGACCTAAAGGACATCTACAGACAATCCATCCAAGAGCAACAGGATACATTTGTCTCAAGTGCACATGGAACATTTTCAAGAATAGATCATATACTAGGCCACAAAAGAACCTCAGTAAATTTTAAAAGATTGAAATTGTACCAACCAGCTTCTCAGATCACAAAGGTATGAAATTAGAAATAAATTACACAAAGAAAACGAAAAAGCCCACAAACACATGGAGGGTTAATGACATGCTCCTAAATAATCAATGGATCAATGACCAAATAAAAACAGATCAAGCAATATATGGAGACAAATGACAACAATAATTCAACACCACAAAATCTGTGGGACGCAGTGAAGGCTGTGCTAAGAGGGAAATATATTGCATTACAGGCCTCCATCAGGAAGGAAGAACAAATGAGGCCCAAAGTCAGTAGAAGGAGGGACATAATAAAGATTAAAGAAGAAATAAATAAAATTGAGAAGAATAAAACAATAGAAAGAATCAATGAAAGCAAGAGCTGGTTCTTCGAGAAAATAAAATAGAAAAACCCCTAGCCAGACTTATCAAGAAAAAAAGAGAGTCTACACACATAAAAAGAATGAGAAATGAGAAAGGGAAAATCACTACAGGCACCACAGAAATGCAAAGAATTATGAGAGAATACTCTGAAAAATTTTATGGTAACAAACCAGATAACCTAGAAGAAATGGACAACTCTCAAGAAAAATAAAACCTTCCAAGGCTGACCCAGGAAGAAACAGAATATCTGAATAGACCAGCAAAGAAATTGAATGGGTAATCAAAAAACTACCTAAGAACAAAACCCCTGTACCAGATGGTTTCACTGCTGAATTTTTTCAAACATTTAGTGAAGACCTAATACCCATCCTTGTTAATTTTCCAAAAAGCAGAAGAGGAGGGAATACTCCCAAACTCATTCTATGAGACCAACATCACTCTAATACCAAAACTAGGCAAAAACACCACAAAAAAAGAAAATTACAGACCAGTATCCCTGATGAACATGGATGCAAAAATACTCAACAAAATATTAGCAAACTGAATTCAAAAATACATCAAAAAGATCATCCATCATGATCAAGTGGGATTCATCCCAGGGATGCAAGGATGGTACAACATTCAAAAATCCATCAACATCATCCACTACATCAACAAAAAGAAGGACAAAAACCACATGATCATCTCCATAGATGCTGAAAAAGCATTCGACAAAATTCAACATCCATTCATGATAAAAACTCTCAACAAATGGGTACAGAGGGCAAGTACCTCAACATAATAAAGGTCATACATGACAAACTCACAGCCAACATTATACTTAACAGTGAGAAGCTGAAAGCTTTTCCTTTAAGATTGGGAACAAGACAAGGATGCCCACTCTCCCACTTTTATTCAACATAGTTCTGGAGGTCCTAGCCACAGCAATCAGACAACACAAAGAAATAAAAGGCATCCAGATTGGCAAGAAAGAACTCAAACTGTCCCTGTTTGCAGGTGACATGATATTGTATATAAAAAACCCTAAAGAATCCACTCCAAAACTACTAGATCTAATATCTGAATTCGGCAAAGTTGCCGGATACAAAATTAGTACACAGAACTCTGTTGCATTCCTATACATTAATGGTGAACTAGCAGAAAGAGAAATCAGGAAAACAATTCCATTCACAATCACATCAAAAAGAATAAAATAACCAAAAAAGTGTAAGACCTATACCCTGAAAACTACAAGACACTCTTAAGAGAAATTAAAGAGGACACTAACAAATGGAAATTCATCCCATGCGCTTGGGCAGGAAGAATTAATATTGTCAAAATGGCCATCCTGCCTAAAGCAATCTACAGATTGAATGCAATCCCTATCAAAATACCTACAGCATTCTTCAATGAACTAGAGCAAATAGTTCTAAAATTCATATGGAACAACAAAAGACCCCCAAAAAGAGAAGGAAGAATAAAGCAGGGGGAATTATGCTCCCTGACTTCAAGCCCTACTACAAAGCCACAGTAATCAAGACAATTTTGTACTGGCACAAGAACAGACCCATAGACCAGTGGAACAGAATAGAGAGCCCAGATATAAACCCAAGCATACATGGTCAATTAATATACGATAAAGGAGCCATGGATATTACAATGGGGAAATGACAGCCTCTTCAACAGCTGGTGTTGGCAAAACTGGACAGCTACATGTAAGAGAATGAAACTGGATTACTGTCTAACCCCATACACAAAAGTAAACTCAAAATAGATCGAAGACCCGAATGTAAGTCATGAAACCATAAAACTCTTAGGAAAAAACATAGGCAGAAACCTCTTGGACATAAACATGAGCAACTTCATGAACATATCTCCCTGGGCAAGGGAAACAAAAGCAAAAATGAACAAGTGGGACTACATCAAGCTGAAAAGCTTCTGTACAGCAAAGGACACCATCAGTAAAACAAAAAGTATGGGAGAATATATTCATAAATGACATATCCAATAAGGGGTTGACATCCAAATTATATAAAGAGCTCACACACCTCAACAAACAAAAAGCAAAAAGCCATTTAAAAAATGGGCAGAGGAACTGAACAGACACTTTTTCAAAGAAGAAATTCAGATAGCCAACAGGCACATGAAAAGATGCTCCACATCGCTAATCATCAGAGAATTGCAAATTAAAACCACAATGAGATGTCACCTCACACCAGTTAGGATGGCCACCATCCAAAAGACAAACAACAACAAATGTTGGCAAGGATGTGGAGAAAGGGGAACCCTCCTACACTGCTGGTGGGAATGTAAATTAGTTCAACCATTGTGGAAAGCAGTATGGTTCCTCAAAAGACTCAAAATAGAAATATCATTTGACCCAGGAATTCCACTCCTAGGAATTTACTCTAAGAATGCAGCAGCGCAGTTTGAAAAAGACATATGCACCCCTATGTTTATGGGAGCACTTTTACAATAGCCACAAAATGGAGGCAACCTAAGTGTCCATCAGTAGATGAATGGATAAAGAAGGTGTGGTACATATACACAGTGGAATATTATTCATCCATAAGAAGAAAAGAAATCCTACCATTTGCAACAATGTGGATGGACTTAGAGGGTATTATGCTCAGTGAAATAAGCCAGGCGGAGAAAGACAAGTATCAAATGATTTCACTCATCTGTGGAGTATAAGAACAAAGAAAAAAACTGAAGGAACAAAACAGCAACAGACTCACAGAACCCAAGAATGGACTAACAGTTACCAAAAGGAAAGGGACTGGGGAGGATGGGTGGGAAGGGAGGGATAAGGGGTGAAAGAGGCATTACGATTAGCACACATAATGTATCAGGGGGCGGGGTGACACGGGAAAGGCAGTATTTACAGAGAAGACAAGTAGTGATTCTATAGCATCTTACTATGCTGATGGACAGTGACTGTAATGGGGTATGTGGGGGGGACTTGATAATAGGGGGTCTAGTAACTATAATGTTGTTCAAGTGATTGTACATTAATGATACCAAAATTAAAATAAATAAATAAATAAATAAGAAGTATTCAGGAGATATATCAACAAGAGGACAAGTCCTTCACCATAACCATCATGAGATATCTGAAGTTGGGTGGGGTCAAGAATCACCTCTAGAAGACTGGGTTTTGGAGGGAAGATGCAAGTGTAGTTTTAGGCATGTCAAGTTTATCCTGTGATATCCACATGAGATGTGAGAAAACTAGATTGGGTGTGAAGTGCATAGAAGAGGTCTGGGCAAAAGAAAAAATTTTGCATACAGGTTGTACTTGAAGCCATGAGAATGGCTGAAAATCCCTGGATAAAGAACACAGAATAAGAGGAGGTATAGGCTTGTAGAAAGTCACATTTAGTAAGATTGGATGGAAGAGAAGAAACCAGCAAATAACACTAAAAAGGAGGGAAACTGTGTCACAGAAACACAGATACTGTGGCAAGAGAAGAGTAGTTCAGGAAAAAGGATGAGATCACTAAAAATCACTAGACGTGTTCAAATAGGAACAGTGACAACATGTCAGAAATGGCTGACAGCATGGGAGGGGACTGCTATTGTCAAATGGCCTCTAGGATATCTTCCAATTGAAAAAAATCTATTGTTCTTTGAGACTTGACCCTAAAACTCTATGAAGGAAAATTAACTGATTTAATTGTCCCAGATGAGCCCCAAGAGCACATATACAGAAGTGTTAGTACAAATAATTTTGTCCTGTCTTCAGTAAGACACTGGGCTTTATTAATGCAGCTCCAACACAGGGCTATAGAAGCATCAGTATAATTCTGCCCAAGGAAATTATTCAAAGGGCTGAAATGCTATGTTCTGGAAATAAAGGAGCAAAAAGAATGTCCTCCAGAGACTACACAATGCTTCAGCTAAGAATTGTGTGCAATATAAATGTACTAACGGCACACTAAATATGACAAGTATTTCGACTGTTTCAGGAACTAAGTAAAAGAGATTAGGAAAAGGATCACAGGGACCACTACCAATATCACAACCCTGAGGTCTTTGATTCCTTTCTAAAACAAACAAACAAAACTTACATCCCACATAGAAACACTCTCCTTAGTTCCATGACATGTGAAAATTAAATGTACACAATACCTAATAAAGAGATCTCATGAAAATAAATTTTATAAAAGCAAGAAGGCTCTCAATATACATTATTTTTCTTCTGCTTCTCCAGGACCAGAAAGCCAGTTTTTCATCAACAATGACTATTAAAACTCCACAAGTTTTCCAAATGAGCAAATAAAATGAGAAGTCTTACTATTTCAATTTGTCTTTAGTTTGACCTAGTCTTAGAAGAAGAGCAAGAGGATCAAATCAACAGTGTTTATTGTAGTTTGGCCTGTAGGCATGGTAAAGGGGTAGGTGAATCAGTGTGTGCCTCTGAGAGAGGAAGTAAGGTCAACACCTTGCATTCTTGGAAGTCAAGGTGTAACTGACACAACCATGGGAACAAGACTAGCATGCAGGTATGTCTGACATGCAGAAGACGGTCTGATCCTATCTCCTCCAAGTAGGCCAAGAATTTCTATTGTACAACTCAACAACAAAAAGGTGAACAACCCAATTAAAAAATGAGTAAAGACTTGAACATATATTTCTCTAAAGAAGGAAGATGTATTAATGGCCAATAAGCACATGAAAAGATGTCCAATCTCAGTCATTAGGGAAATGCAAATTAAAACCACAATGAGAAACTACTCTACACCCACTAGGATGGCTGTAATCAAAGATAGAAATTAAGTGTTGGCAAAGATGTGGAGAAATTAGAACTCTCATTCATTACTGTAGGGACATAAAATGATGCAGCTGCTGTGGAAATCAGCTTGGCAGTTTGTTAAGGAAGTTAAAAGTTAAAATTATCATATGACCCAGCAATTCCACTCCTAGGCTTACACCCAAGAGAAATAAAAGCAAGTGTTCAAACAAAAACCTGTGAATGTTCACAGCAGCGTTATTCATAATAGCCAAAAAGTAGAAACAACCCAAATGTCTGTCAGCTGATGAGCAGGTGAACAAAATGTGTCATATCCATACAATGGAATATTGTTCAGCCACAAAAAGGAATGAAGTAGTGCTACAGGCTACAACACAGATGACCTTGAAAACATTAAGCTAAGTGAAAGAAGCCAGACACCAAAAACAACCTACTGTGTGACCCATTTATATGTTAATATCCAGAACAAGAAAATCTATAGAAACAGAAAACATTAAAGGTTGCCAGGTGCTGGGGGAAAGGGAAATGGGCAATAAACTGCTTAATGGTAAGGGGTTTCTTTTGGGGGTGCTGAAAACATCCTAGAATCAGGCAGTGGTGATGGCTGCACAACAGTTAATTTTATGTTATGTGTACTCTACCTTAATGAAAAATAAAAATGAATTCTTAGTCTTCTCATCTTTACTCCACCCATACTTAGTGTAACACACACACACACAGACCAGGGTAAAATAAACTGACATATTAATTTCTGAAAATTAATGTTATCAGCAAGCACTTAACATTTGATGAGTTATTAAGGTACTCTGGGAGAGCCAATGGACAAACAAGGATAAGGAAACTTCTTTGTGATCACAGTCCTACTTTCCAATCGAGTAACGTATTTGTACAACTAAAAAAATAGAGATATGGCAACCGGAAACCCATAAAAGGACCTGGAGACAGTGAAAACAAGCAAGCGCTCAAAGCCTCAGCGAGCACAGATGCATGACTCATCGGCGCCTCCTCTGCTGATCTGGATAGGTCAGCAGAGGGCAGAACTGGGGAACTACAAATACACTCCAATATCAAAGGGCTATTTATAAACCTTTCAAAAAACCTCAGCTTCTTTTCATTAAGAAAGAAAAGGAAGATGTACAGTTATACCTGTCAGTATCACCAAGAAACTGCTGGTCTCTAAGCTAAACCTCTTGATCAGACAAGCAACCTAGGGTCTTTGCTCAAACGGCTCTGAGTGTTCTGAGGGGCACTGAGAGGTCAGGTCACATCACCTTGCAACAATTCTCCATCCAGGGTGATGCAGGGGTTCATACTATGATGAAATCACTCTGTACAGACCAGACGTCACAGCTGCCACTTGTCCCATCTCCACACCCAATCAAGTTACCATGGAACTGGTACAAACAGAATAGAGTTTAAGATGCTATTAGCTCTGAGCTAAGTAGCTGACATAACACCAATTAAATCTATAATGACACTGGAGTAATAAAAGAGTCCTTGGCACACTTCTCTGCAAACATGATTCAAGGGGTGGTTTTCACTTTGCCCTTGCTTCAATTTCCAGATGCTGGCCACTTATGAGCCACTTATAACCTCTTTACTCAAAGTGTTGGTGTTTAGGGGGTTAATCATTTTATAAGAAAAGGATCACTAATATTAGAAGGTCCAGCTGCTGGGAGTATCCAACCAGGGCTAGGAATCCCTATTTCTTTCAGAGTAAAAGTGAATGATACAGTGGTTGGAATCTAGAATCTGGAACCATGGGTTCCCACTCTGATCTCCCTCTCTTGCCCTAACTATTCTGGTTTTGGCTCTGTGAAGGACACATGATCTCCATTTCTAAAACATGGGCAGAAGCCACTAAGTTTATTAAATGGCTTCACCACAGAATCCATGGCTATCCATGGAAATAAGAACAGCAGTTATCACTAACCTGCTGGCACTTGCACCCCTGAACCCATCAACCAGCCCTACAGTGGCTGGGTTTACGCTACATGTGGAAGGAGTCTTGGGGCCCTTTGGCCACACTTCCATGGTGTATACTGAAGCTATTAATAATGCATCCTTTGAATAAAGTATAGAAAGTTAAATGTTCTTATAGAATATTCTTCAGCAGTTAAAACAAGTGAACTACATATATTTATTAGTGTAGGTAGGACTCAAAGCAAAAAGCAAGTTTCCGAAAAATATGAACAATATGATGTCATCTGTTGAATATTAAGATGCTATGAAACACTAAATGGAAAGACACACAGCAAATACTTCATAGGAGCTGCTTCTGGTAAATGGGAATAAGATTGAAGTAGAGTTGCAAGGGAAATTACATAGAGACTTTGATTCATTAGTATTGTTTTATTTTTGTAAAAACAAAGATGTGTATTACAAAATACTAACATCTGTTACCTCTGGATGGTGATACACAAGGTGTTTGTTAAATTAGCTTTGTATCTTTGTTTCTAAATTTAAAAAAAACCCTTTTTTGTATTTGGTGACAATATACTCAATTGGTAAGTATCTACTGAGCAATCCACCATATGCAAATAACAAAATCCTGCACTTACCAAGTATTTACTGTGTGCCAAGCACAGTATCAAGTGATTTACACATATATTACAATATAGGTACTTTTTGTAAGAGAAATACTTAGCCTCCTCACCTCCGGTTTTCATTAGCCATAGTCCAGGCCTTCTCAATCTACTCTCTGGAAGACTAGTGGCTTTTCTGATTGGTGTATTCGGGAAAACAGCCTCTGCTGCTCTGCCAGGATCTACCTGCATGCAGAAGGTACACATTTTCCTCTTAAGTGTGACAGACAGGCACTTTCTGCCTCTGCAGAGAGAGACCTGGGGTTGTCCCATACTTTCAGAGATTTGCTGGGTATTTCATCTAATTTGTATACCTAATTCTGAATCAGTATTATAACATACCTAAGCCACATCCTTCAACCTAATGTTTATCAATAATAAAGGTAAAATACGTACGAATATTTATACAAATCTGCCTTTCAGTTGGTGCCACACAGGCAGGAGACAAAGGTGTTTTTTATTGTCCCTCTCCTGATATCAACACTGCTGTTGTTTCTGAAGAGCATATTTAGGCTTACAGACACTAAGTCATTTACCCAAAGTGGTAGTAAGTGGCAGAATTGGAGTTCAAATTCATATTCATTTGATTCCAGAATTCAGTCTTAATTATCATACCAATACATTATGCTACACAAATCAGAACAACAGACAAGCTGTACCTATTACTTGCTAAGAATCTAAGAACTCAAAAAATATTCTAAAGGTTGAGCTCTTCTCAGTACATTCTGAAAGAGGGTAGGAAAGTGTATGTATGTGTGTATCTGTGAGTGTGTATAGGGAACAGTGAAGGAACTAGTTATAATAAAATCTCTTTAGGGAACTTTTAACCTTCAAAACTAGTTCAAAACTAGTAAGCATGCTTGCTTTCGCCCATGTAAATACCCACCTCCCTCAAATTTTACTTAAAAGACACTACAGATAATGGCAGGGTTTCTGAGCCCTGTGCTCTAAGCGAACTGTGTTCAACCACTCTCTGCAGTATGGTCCCAGACAAGGGTGTTCAGCTCTGAGCCTAACTTGATGTCAGCCATTACCTTCTGCTATCCCTCCCCGAGGAAATAAAGCTACTTCCCTCAGCAGACCAGGCTTGCCCAGCTCCAGAGTCAGTGCTAGTAAGGAATGGCCCACAAAGCACTTGCAACTCATCTAAGCCACTTGTGCCACCACAAAACCAAGGGCCTGGGCAGCCCCCCAGCCATGGAGGGAGGTGGCCCCACCCCTTCAGCTTGGCCTCTTCTCAGCACAGGCTTACCAGGGGGTATTCGCCTAGTTCTCTGACTCACACTGCACACTGTCCATACCTCTGTAAAGAGCTTTACAACCCACTGCAATGCCACTGTGCTCCATCCATGAGCCTTGTTCACCTTTCCTCTAGCTCCCTTTTCTCCTTAGCTGACCTACTCCAGTTCTATGACTTTACATGTTACCTATAAATTGACAATTTACAGACAATTCTCCATTTTACTTCATTAGCCTGGAGTTCCAGATTCATACATCCAACTGTCTATTTTAACATCTCTCCTTGGGTGTCTAATAGTGTATCTCAGAGGTAAACATGGCCCAAAACAAACTTTCAATTTGCTTTTAAAATTACTTTTAAAATTTGAAAATTGACTAGGAAACATTGATCTATGAATTATCAATAGCACATCTGTTTCCATAAACATGTGGAATCTCTGTGGACCCCTGTACATATGGAATGCTGTATGGAAACCATACTGAATGAACATAATTGGCCCTGGGAATAACTACCTGCCAGAACAAGTAGTACTTACACAAAGTGAGGAAAAACAATGCTAATTTCACTCATTTTGGCCTAACTCCTTTCCCTTAGACCTCTCCAGCCTCATTTCTCACTCCAACCCTCCATTCCACCACTCCACTTCCAGACTCTGTCCACACTATTTGATTTGAAATGCTCTCTTCTGCCCCAGCTCTATCTACCAAATTTCTAACTGACCTTCAATGCCCATGCAAAACACCCTCTCTCCCATGAACAGACTCCAGATCCATCCAACAGGAGAAAGAGTGATACATGGTGGGAGGAAAGAGGTGATTCCTTAATCACAGGTTCAAAACTTTGAGTCCTCTCTTTCATCCTTACACCGAATTGTCATGGCTCTACCTTGAAACATACCCAGAGTCTAACCACCTCCACTGTCAGCATCCTAGTCCAAGACACCGCCAATCTCTCACTTGGATAACTGCAATAGCCTCTACCTTTTCCCCTAAAATCTGTGCTCAACAAAGCAGCCAGATGATCCTTTTAATATGTAAATCAGATCATGTTATTCTTCTGTTCAAAACTCTCCAAAATTCAAAACATAATCCAAAATCCTTAATATGGCCTATGAGACCCCATATAATCTATTCCCTGATGCCTTTCTGATTTCATCTCCTCCAATTCTCTACTTTGCTCACTCAGCTTCAGAGCAACAAGCCTCCTTTCTGTTCTCCCAACTCATCAATTTTGCTCTTACCTCTGGGTTTTTATTCCTGTCGTTCCCTCTGCTTAAAACCCTCTTCTCCCAGAGGCACACACAGCTTGCTCCCTCTCCCTCATTCCCTTTCGGCCTCTACTCAACTCTAACACCTGATCAGAGAAACCTTCCCTGTCAACACTACATAAAACAGCTTATACACTCCCATCATTCTGTCTCCTCACCCCATGTTGTTGTTGGGTGTTTTTGTTTTATTATATAATTTTTGTATTATCTCTCTCCCTCCATTCTCCAGAATGAAGGTCCATGCCATCAAGGCCTTTGCTAATTTTGTCTTCATTGCCTATAATAGTGTATAGCACACTGTAAGCACAAATAAGACTGAAGGTTCCTTAATGTACAAGATTAAAAGTAAGAACAAAAAGCCTCCATAGTTAGACATAACCCCAAAGTACTCTGTATAATCAAGACACCCACTAAACATTTAATGTTCTTTTAATATGCATATGCTTCTTCTGGCCTAACAATTATCAATGGCCAAAGCTTTATGTCATGAATCTTGGAATTGTTTAGTTCTCCAAAAAAGAAGAAAAAAAAACATGTTGTAAGTGAAAAAGTTCAGCCTCTCATATTGAAAGCACCAAAACCTAAAAATTTAAATAACTGGTATTTTACAATTCAGTTCAAAACTTGATCTAATTTAAGGCTTCAATTATAGTACCAGAAGCTCCTCCTTCTCACGATTTCCATCACCAACTATTGTTTGTTTCCCTCTGATGCCTTCTCTAAAGAGAGTAGACCACAGAGCCTTCATTAATGAAGGCTTTGAATTTGAATGCCAAAGAAAGTCCAGGCTTTGAGCAGAAAGTAACGAGGTTCTGTTTTTTTTACAAGTTTCTAGAGCTGATTAAACTTGACCACAATGACATCTGTCTGGGTGTTACTTATAAAAATTCAAAGTGCTGCTATATATGTCATTCCACATGAATCACAAGACTTTCTCATCTGTATAGCATAGACAGTCTTGAAGACTGTGTTCTAAATTATACATTTGAGACCGTTTAGTTCAGTTAAACTAATTATTTCATTAAATTAGGAGTAGGGTGGTGACTTAAGAAATGTCTAAAAGTGAGCACTCCCAAAGCCTGCAGTGTCCAAGTGTTCAAATCCCAAAGTTTTAGGTAAACACCAGGATCTCCATTAATATAGGCTTTCTTAAGATATGCCCACCCCACCCGTCAAGAATCTCTAATAAAAACAATTTTCTTTTGTGTGCTTAAAAGTGGTCAAGTTCAGACCAAAAAAAAATTGAGAATTGCTCAAAGGAAAGTATTTGGGGTAGAACTTTAGATACAAAAATCAATAAGCAACTTGAGAACATAAAAATCAAGAAGCCCTCTGGTGAGTCTAACACAGAATGTGGAATACCAGAAATACAACTGTAAAATCTGCTCCCAGTTTTCACATACTCCACCACTGGTAAATACATATTTAAATCATTCCTTCAGTGATCAACAGTTTTACAAACAAGCACTAGACTGCTATCTCTACAGAAAGGTATTTCTATGATTCAGAAGAAATGAAGGCACAGGAGGTTAAGAGCTAGATCCAAGTAGACCTTTACACCAGCACAGTGGGTTAAACTGCATGCAGGTGCACTGCCGTCACATGTGTGGTTACTATTACAAACAGCCTGATTCTGAGCACTGAGTTAGGGAAGAGTACTAAACAGAAAGATTTCTTTCTTCTCACACTAACTCCCCTATTTCTAACCACCATCCTCTCCCTCTCAACTCTCTCTCACAGGCTAACTGCACATTTCCACTGTCAAAAGCCACATTAAATGACAAGCAAAAGACTACAGTCACCTGGTTAACCCCTAGCATGACCACTGATCAGACGAAGCATGCTCTGTAAGCCCCTGGCTCTGGCTCTACACTATATGTGGATGTTAGTACGTGAGCCCTATGGGGTTTGGAAAAAGGGGGAGTCAAACTATGTTCTTGTCAGCACTTTAAACAAAAAATCCATTCAATGAGAATGGCACCATGTTCCTTTTGCCCTTTCTCCCTAGGAACTAAATTAAACAGATTACAGAGAGTGGTAAGAGCTGGCCTTAGAACAGCCTCCCCCTTATTTGTTATTTTTAGCAATTTAGTCTGACAACGCCTGACAACTAAACATGCCTAGAATAGCTAAAGGGAGGGGGGATTATCAGATCCTACCAGCAAAAAAACACTAGTCATCACTTCCTCCAACCCTAAGAAAGAATCATTTTCCATGTCTTTATAGTATCACACAGAGTTTGAGCTTTTAGTCTCATGTAAAAACAGAATACGTATAAAACATCAGTGGAAACCGATAATGCTTCCTGACCTGGAGTATTGTTCCACCCTCACATGTGTTTTCTTAAAAACAAAAGCAGAATAAAATGAGCTAAACTGTTTTACACAGAAGTTAGGAGTTCAAAAAATCTGTGTCCATGTTGGAAAATTTTTCTCATAAGATAATTATGTACCCAGAAGAATGGCTTCATGAAGAGTGATGGAATTCAAGCATTTTTATTATGCTGGTGATAGGTGAGAGATTTGTTTGAGAGCAAAACAAAATAAATGAGTTGGAAGAAACTCCTCTGATTAATCAGAATTAGCAAGACAGCATCACCTATAGTTATTCTATTTATAAATGAAATAACGTAGTGAAAATTCCTTGAAAAATGGCAAAGTCCTAAGTAATATAACTTAATCTGCATCAGATTAAATAAAAATTTTTAAAGAATCTTATAAAAAATAAGATATCACTTATAAAAATCTACATGTACTCTCAAGGAATTTAACAATTTATCAGCATTTTTTGTCACTATTCTAAGTGTCATGTATTTATAAGTCAGTATAGGATAAAGCACTACAAATGAATAAGATGATGTCCTCCTGGGCATGTTAATTTATGTATATGGACGCAATAAGCTATTACACAGCTCTATCCAAAATTACCTTCAAAATTGGTGATGCTTAATATAAACTACCACCTTTAAGCCATCACATGCACACCTCCATGATTTCAGCAATTTAAGTGAACACTAGAAAGGTATCAAAGGAGATGAAAATATACTACATTTTAGCTGGCAAAGGTGTAGGCAGACACCTAGTTTTATTTTCGCTTCAAAAACAGAATTCCAATTAACCTTTTAAATTAATGATCCAGACATGAAAAGAAAACTGGTTTTTATTTCGTTTTGTTTTGCCTTCCTCCATCTTTTCATTTTAAGGGGGTGTTTTTGCTATTAAAGTAGCTGTTCAGAAAAAGACCAAGGTTATAACAATAAACTTAATAGAAGTATCCCTAGATATCTTCTAATCCAATCTTCTGGTTTTACAGATAAGGATACTGAGGCTTAGAGTGCAACAAGGGCTAGAATCCAGAACTCCTAACTCAACAAAAGCATTTAAATCAGGAATTTAGGGTAATGAATGCTCTGCTATAAATCTAGCAGACTTGGAGATCTCTATGGTTCAAATGTCAGTTTGGATCTTGTTCTTTTGAGCTGACACGCACAGTGTGCTCATTAAATACAGGTGTAGCCTTGTCCAACTGAATGCTGAACAACTCACTTCTTCTGGCCAGTATCTGTGATATAAAAGGACTGGTTAGAGGAGACTTGCAATGTAAGAACTGACCAGCAAGAATTTGGAGTAAAGAAAAGAACACTGATAGCACAGAGA
This sequence comes from Smutsia gigantea, assembly GCA_032199065.1. Taxonomy (NCBI): domain Eukaryota; kingdom Metazoa; phylum Chordata; class Mammalia; order Pholidota; family Manidae; genus Smutsia; species Smutsia gigantea. The sequence goes on from JAVSCE010001136.1 coordinate 136,114, forward strand.
AGACAAGTAGTGACTCTGTGGCATCTTACTATGCTGACGGACAGTGACTGCAATGGGATCTGGGGGGGGGGACTCGATAATATAGGTGAATGTAGTGACCATATTGCTTTTCATGTGAAATCTTCATAAGAGTGTATATCAGTGATACCTTAATAAAAAATAAAGAAATAAAAAAAATAAAGAAAAGAATACTGATTAACCTTGCCTTACATCTAGTTATAACGGCAGGGAGGCATGCACCAAACATGAAAGAAAATTTAAAGTCTAATTCATCAAAAGAAATCATTCTCTAGGCAGCCTGAAAATGACTGGACAAACTCTCAGGCATGGGAGAGAGGCGGCTAAGAACAGATATCTATGGTTAGACAAAGAAAAGCCTAGACCGTGTGAAGCATAGAGCAGCAAGGGCTGAGATCAACAGCCGTCTGAAGCATTCAAAAGGATAGTCTGGTATGGGTACAGAAAGTATTCCAAGGAGGGGAATCAAGGCACCTTGCGAATACGTCCTAGAAGAAAAGAGTAACTGAACTGAGATGCAAAAGGCTGAAATCTGGGCCAACTGGAATGCAAATCCTTCTTTTATCTTAATCATAAAATGAAGACTGCACATCAGATCAAAGAGAAGTGTGTGTGTGTAAACCATCTGTAATATATATTTTATAGATAAACAAAAGAGGCTATCTAGTTAAAAGGGCAAATCTGTTTGAATGGTTTACATATGACTTCTCACTGGACCTAAAATATTTCTACAGAGAATATGAAATATATCACAGTCTACATTTAGGCAAATAATAGCACTTGGATCACAACACATATACACAGACAAAGGCATTGATAATATTGATAATAACCAATAAGAATACTCAGGAAAAAAGCAAATATGGGCCTTCTCAGACTCATGCCTATTCTTCTCTGAGAGCCGTGGAGGATTACGCAGCCACAGTAGCCACAACACCAGGACAGAGGATATACATAGGTCACTATAAACTCCAGGGTTTCCAACCATCGGCCTCTTTTAGACTTAGGTCTTCAATAACTAAAAACTATTTTAAAGCAAACATTCATTTTTATAAATGTTGAGAATGCAAATGAATTCTATAAAGAGATAAGAATTCAGATCTGAAATTCCTAATGTATGTGACAATAATAAAAATTTTACCCAAGACTCCCCAAATCAAAACAACATAGAGATTAATTCACTAATGTGCAATTTTTTTAATTAAAAGAAAAAAAAAGACTCGGAGGCACCTAGCTAGCTAGCTACAACTGAAGGCAGGAAATCCACGAGCTAATTTTTAGAGTAGAGACATTTTCCAGGACTCAAACTCTCCTGGGAAGGAGTAGGAGGATATCTCTGAAAAACAGACTCCCCTCAGAAAGAAGCTGAGCGATAAACCGTGCAAATACTCTATATGAGAACATCTTGACTTGTTACAGGTAAAAATGCACTGTCTGCAAAGATAAATTGTGGCACATCTACATAATAGAATACCATATAACAATAAAAATGAACAATCAGAATCCGGGGTCAGAACACAGATATACTCCACAAACATAATGTTGAGCAAAAGAAGCAGGCAAAACTTTATATGCAGGCAAGATTGAATTATAGTGGATAATGCATACACAGACAGTAAAATTGTATTTTTAAAGAAGGAAATAATTATCACAAAAGTTAGGATAGTAGTTACCTGACCTGGTGGGAGCAGGGAGAGGCATCAGGAAGGAAGAGAGAGAGAGAGAGAGAGGGAGGGAGGGAGGGAGAGCGTGCGCATGTGTGGTGTCCTCACGCATATGCTATGTGGCATGGGGGTGTGCTCTCATGTTCTGCCAGCTTTTTATTTCTTGGCCTGGATGACTGTTATAGGTGTTTGCTTTATAATTATTGATTAAGCTATACAAACTTTAATATATATTTCTATAAATGCTGTATTTCACTACAAAATAAGTGACTAATTTTTTAATGATTCTAAACTTGGAACAATGTAAGCGGATGAACCATTAGGTATAATTTTTGTTTAATGTATTTAAAAAATTGTAACACTGGTTGTGCACTCCCTTGCCCTTCTCTCTTCACTGAAAACACAGACGAGTGACTATCGTGTAAGAGTGTCCTCGACATCACCATCAAAGAGGGGCTCCCATATGTACAACAGTACCAGCTCAAAAATGAAGTACTCATGACAAAAACTGGACATCCACCCAGTGCCTACCAATCAACACCCGTGCAATGGAAAAAATGATCCTCAATAGGCAGAGTAAAAATCTCAATTATGGGAACTCTTCCAAAACATTTTCTCATCAAAGTCTTAGAACTCAGCCAACTGCAGAGTGTCACAGGCACCTCCTATCCACTTTTCATGCCAGTATTCTTCCTACTTGTTTCAGAAACCACTATCTGACCAATATCGTCATTCTGTAGAAGAGTTAGGACCTTAATGCAGTTTCTTAGATTTACTTATAGCACATGCTGGAGAGCTATTTTGCAACCCTGGGATTTTAACATTCTGCGTCAGATGTGGCATTAAGTAGGCCAGGAAGTCCTTGAGCTTCCTTATTTTTATTTTTTTCTGTTACTGCTGAGCTAACCAGGGTGGTAGAAGGGGTGGTAACCATGCTGGAGATAGTGGGTAAGGAAGGTGCTCAGCCAGTTAGTATGTAAGTGCCTAAAATATAATGGGGACTTTAGGCTGAAGGCAGATGAGCCTGAGCAATTAACTGTTTGGCCCGCTACCTGGAACGAGAGAGAAAACATAAGAGAATGGTGGTCAAAATTTGTTTAAAGACATCACTGAAAACTTAGTTATCTCAAGGATTCTAAACAGATGAGATTCATAAGACATGGATTCAGAAATTGAGTTCTGGCTCAAATGAATGCTGAGTCTAAGATTTTACAACTGCAAAACAAGTCCACAGTAATTCTTTTTTTCTTATCTCCAAAAAAGTGAGCACAAATATAGGATGTATTTTTTACTTTTTAGAAGATATGTATCTCCTGAATCTACTGACAATATTTTAAGTCAACTTTAAGTTTTCTCAAAAAAAAAAGACTTCTACTCTCCTTTGTAGCAATGCTGTACATTTCAAACAGAAAATTATTTTTAGAGAGACAGATGAGACTCAAAGTTGTAATTTCAAATCCCAATTACATTAATGTCATCTTAAAAAATTATGCTTTTGTACTTTCCTAATGACAATATATACTGCATTATGTATTACACTCAGCCATCTTTAAAAAGTATTTTTATAAGTATTTTTACTTTTAAAATTTATTTTTAAATTCAGTATTTAAAAATTAGGGTTTTTTTATTTTTACTTTAAAATTTTATTTTAAAATTTAGTATTTAAAAATAAGTATTTTTAAAAAGTAGAGAATTCCCTCAATGACATAAATAACAGTTACTCTATCGTACAAGAGCCACCATTTTATATTTTCTCTTCAACTGGATCAGCATCATTGGTCTACTAATCCCCACTAGACTAGAATGGAATGGTGATATTCCCTCCAGAACCTGGTCTATTGTCTTTATAAAGGAAAGATAAATGATTATACTCTGAAGAAAAACACAACATAGGGGAATTAAAATGTAAATATGGAGTTTTAAGAAGGAAAAGACAGTAAGACTATCTCCCAAGGTTAAGAAAATACTTGTCTCTACCATTCTCATAAGTAATGTAACTCCCTCTCAAGGGGACATAAGGACAAGGTTATAGTACCGCCCCCCCCACTCCATAAGAGGAAAGGGCCAGCAGGTGAGGCCAACACGTTGGTTGACAATGTAGGCACAGCATTAACAGTGTTATCAAAAACTAAACGAATTCTAGGTAAGTTCTGCATTCACAAATAAAGACTGGGGGGTGTGGGGCAATCAAAGAAACAGTGTAGATAAAAGGGAGTCTTAGTAAATACTAATGAAAATAGACTCTCAGAGCAGAGTCTGAATCAGACTGGCACCTATGTCATAGAAAAAGTTTATCCATAATGTCATTTATATAAATTGTTGGTAGTGGGTAGAGAGGCACATAAAGTGGGCCAAGTTAACAGCTTTGATCAAAAACTAGACCTATGGACCCAGAACAAATATAACCTTAGTCCTTCAGAGATGCTAAATGGAAACATCCTGGCACTTGTCTACACAATCATGCATAAATTTTGCCTACCCAACCTAACTGTAAGGTATCTGGAGTAGAATGATGGTAATTAAATAGGATTAGGATGAAACACATTAGAATGGCAAGATATGCTAGGGCCTAGAAGAAGAGACTGTAGATTTTAAAGGAGGAGCAACAACTGGGAGGCCTTGGGAAAAACTATTTAGAGCTATGAACCTGTATCAAGCTTCCCAACTAATAGGAAACCATACTTGTACAGATGACCCTTGAACAAAATGGGTTTGAACTACCCTAAGTCCACTTACAACATGGATTTTTTAAATGAATATTGTACAGTACTATAAATGTATTTTCTCTTATGATTTTAATAACATTGTCTTTTCTCTAGCTTGCTTCATTGTAAGAAAATGGTACATATTACATGTAACATATAAAATACATGTTAATCAACTGTTTATAAGTAAAGCTTTCACTCAACAGTAGGCTGTTAGTAGTTAAGTTTCACGGAAGTTAAAAGTTCAACTACAAAGCTTGAGGGTGGGGGTCAGGGGAAGGTCAGTTTTTCAAGGCTAACTTTAATTACTTCAACTGGTGACAGTTTACAGACCCAAATTCCCATAATGTGCTATGAAACTAATAGATAAGTGGAAGATCAAGGAAAAAGCACCTAATTTAAGATTGAAGAATCAAAATGTTTTTCTCAGGAGTAGCCCTAAACTAAGATCTTAAGGATTAACAGATGAAGCAAGTAAGGGCAGAAGTTACCAGGCAGAGGGAACTACTTTTGCACAGACCTAGTAGAAACAAAGCACAGCAACTTATAAAAGTATTTCCTCATGGCTGGAGCACACAGTGTAAGAGAAGGCAGAGGAAATGAGGGAGATGAGAGACATGAAGGCATTTCATAAAGAGCCTTGAAGGTATGTGGATGAGTTTGAACTTTACCTTAAGAATAATAATGGGTTTTACATAGAGGAGTAATATGACCAGATACAACACTTTACAAGGGTTGTTCTAGCTTAAATATGTTAAAGGGTTTGGAAGGGGGAAAGCTGGACATGGAAAAAACAATTAAGATGCTACTATAGATGGTGAGGGCAGCTGGTTTAAAGGTGGGGGAAAATTCCTGAAGGAAATACCATTTAATAGAGAAGACAGAGAATAAGTAATATTCACAGATGATAAGAATTTTTCAGAACTGATGAAAGACACTAATCCTCAGATTCAGGAATCCTAACTTAATCCAAATAGGGTTAAGAAAAAAAATTTTAAATTAAATCAGACCCAAATATATCCCAAAGAAACTACAAAGTGTGAAAGATAATAAGAGAATATTAAAAGTAGCCAAAGAGAAAAGACAGAGGAACAACAATTTCACAGATGACTCCTCAACAGCAACGCCAGAAGCTAAAAGTCAGTGGACTGCTATCTTTAAAAGGGCTGAGGAATTCTAACATACAGAGCAAAATCAGACACATCCTCTGAACTATGTATACGGCAATAATGAGCACTCTGAGCATCCAGATAGTAGTCTCTAAATACCATTGCCCATAAAACTGAAAGACTAAGAAAAACTGATTAATATCATGAAGGAAGATTTGACACCTCTCTCAATAACTCACTGTAACTGAACCTGAACACTCCAATTCCTAATGCATGTGTGCATGAGTGCAACGCGTGGGTGTGCGCACATGTATACACTGAGGCTGAAGTAAAAAATGTAAAGGTATGGCAGTGGAAAAGTACAGGATTACTTCAGGGAAGAGAACAGAGTGTAGAGTGGGTAATACTATTAAAAAAGAAGGTTAAGGCAATATTGGAGAGTCTGCTGAATGCAGAGGTAGGGATCATGCAATAATTGAATACTGAGGAATAAGGAACCTACAATAGTAGAAGAAATGGAAAACGACAAATTGAATATAAACTAGATTTCTATTACTAAAATGGAAAGATTCATTGTCAAATGAATAAACAATGTATACAGCATAATTCCTCTTTATTTTAAAAAGAGTTATGTATATATACATATGAATGTGTATAAAATGTAGAAAAGTTCGAAATGATACGTACACAAATAATCACCAAAGGTTAACATTTGGGAGTGTGTGGAGAAAAGAGGAAAGTTGTAAATTTGCTTAATTATTTAATTTTTTGTTTGACTGCTTTTCTTTTTTATAGCACACTTACATTATATTGCTTTTATAATTTAAGTAACGTGTAAAATGAAAGATAAAAAAGAAAAATGACAAAATAAAATTTCTTTGAGTAGAGGCAAGAGTTTATGCTGGTTATGTAGCTATAATAAGCATTTCCAACAGGCACCTATATGCCAGTTCATCTACCTCTATTATCTGGCAGATATCAGGATACTCTACTAGTATTTGAAAGACTCAATGAAAGGAAACTTTTGGAAAATAAATTTCATAATACTCATCAGAACCAAAAAGTACACTAAAATCATTATCTGTGGTAATCTTACCTTGATAATATTCTATATAAAAGTTAACACATATTTGTTACAATTTACCAAAGTACACAGATTATATGAAAAAAATAATTTTACCCCCATGTCCCATCTAATTTCCTTAGGGTAGCCAGTGTTAATATATATGCTTACATATCATTTTCAATGTTCATACACAGATCTTGCTTTTGTTTGTTTTCATAAAAAGAGAATTATAAACACATTACACTTTGCATCTTACTACTTATTAATCAGGACAATTTTTAGATATATTTACCTACACAGTTGCAAAAAACATTTCTTGTTATCTATATGAAATAGTTTTACTTGGAGTTATTTGAGATACTTTTGCTTGAAAACACTAGAGGATATAAAATTCAATCTGGAATAGTGCTGACAAAATAGGACACAACAATCTGATAACTACAGTATGAGATTTGTTTACTTATTTGTTCTGTTTTTACAATACATCTTTCTAAGCCATAAATCTATTATCAAGTTTGTTTAAATTATCATCAGTAGTCAAACAAAAATAAGACTATGTAACTTTAAGACACTACATGCTTGCCCAGGCCATGCCAACTTGGTGCCCCTGAGAAATCCCCAGGAGGTTACAGGGGTGTCTCATCAATTCAGCAGAGGGCTGAGTCAGATTTTGAACCACTGCCTCAAATAGTACTCACAGAAATTAGATAAAGTGACCTATGAAGTCATTGTATCCACCCCCATCTCAGGAAATCTTGGTCCCAAAGAATTAATAACCAGTTGTTTGTCTGGCCCAACTTTTACTATACACAGGATGGACCTTTCACCAAAGCCCAAGAAGAAGATCTCATTAAAGGTCTTAATGTACAAAGAAACTGTAATAATAAACTCCCAATTTTCCAAAGATTTACTAAATTATAAATTACTCTTACCTATCATCTTTTTCCCTAGCTAAAAAAAAAAATTGTTTTCCTCACTGAAGCACCATCCTTCAGAGTCAGTTAAAACTTACTACTCAGTCTTGTCTAGAGCCTAACCTATGTTAAAGGAATTAACAATGTGTAAAACAGCCATTTATCAAGATCCTTTAACGACTATTATTACCCGCTATCATGCTCACCCACCACAATATGTGGTGCCTAAATATATGTTACATGTTTTTGTTTTGTTCTGTTGTTTTTAAGAACAGACATGTTCATGGTTAAGAGCAACCTATCTTCTTCAAAATTCCCCAGTTACAAAGACTCTTTTTTTTTGTCTTATACACTGCCATGAATATGACTGCTTTATAGCTCTAACACAATCAGAAAAAATGAAAACAATGTGATATGATGTTGACAGGCATATACTTTCATTTAATATGAAAGAGAGGTAATTACTTTTTTCCTAAAAGTTGACTACTACTATCAACATTCACTCAAAACTTACTTCCAATTCTTTAATTTTTTCTTCTGCTATTTTCTGTTTCTCTAACAGCTGATTGTGAATTACCTCCTTGGATTGAAGGATAAACCTATAAAACACAAAAAAGCTGAAGTTAAGCCACATGACCACCATATTCATCAAAACCAACAGCTATGTACCACAAATGTTAAACTAAGAAAAGTAAAATAATGATCTCCCAATTCAGGACAAATGAAATGTATTGTCACGTTAATGTGGCAAATTCAAGAAACCACCACAGGCTTAAGCCTTCTTCTCTGAAAAGGAATGGAAGTGTACAAGTAAATTCTGCTTTCTTGTCTAAGAAGGGAATCAGGCTTCAAGTAAATTCATGAATAAAAGAAAAATAACAATTTATTATACGCTAAGAGAAAAGTTAATCAACAATAATTTTAAAAACCCATAATTTTTATTTTTTCAGTTATCTGTATCAGCTTAAGTAGATATTTTTTAAACAATATTTGTAAATTAGAGCTCCCCCTCCAATCTTTCTATTTTTTTTGTTGTTATAGCAACTCATGACCTTTTAAAGTCACAATCAAGTACTGTGTTAGGATCAATGCATTAGTGTTTATATGAGTTCCTCACACAAAAAGCACTGTATAAAGGCCTAGTATCTTTTATTATTATTTCTAGAGTGTATAATACCTCTGAAAAGCTCAAAATGCATAAGTGGAAAATTTCAACTTTTTCCATTTTACAGTCAGGCACATTATTTACAACTGATGAGGATGGAAATATGACAAAGCTTTAAAAATTAACACTGAATCTGTTTTGTGACTTTATCTTCATAATTCTTGACATGGGGAAAGGAAGAACAAACTATTTTATTCAAGTAAGTGGACTGAAATATTTCCCATCCACTGGAACCAAGGGAAAACCTTAATTCCTCAAATCCCTTTCAGAATTGTCTAATTTAGCTATCACAGATTTCAATTAAAGATTACAATTAATTAAACAGACTGTTTCTTCTCTTTACATAAAACTTGGAGTTTAACAACAAAGAACTTAACATCATCTCTTTTTTGGGGGAGGAGGAATGCCTATTGAAGTATAACTGACATATAATATTCTGCTAGTTTCATGTGTACAACAGTTATTCAACATTTATACACACTGAAAACTGATCACCATGATAAATCTAGTTACCACCTGTCACCACAAAAAGTTAATACAATATTACTGTGTTCCCTATGCTGTACATCACCATGACTTACTTACTTTATAACTGGAAGTTTGTACCTCTTGATCATTTTCACCCATTTTGTCCTCCTCAACTCCCTTCTGGCAACCACCACTCTGTTCTCTGTATCTATGAGTCTTGCTCTGGTTTTGTTTTGTTTTTTAGATTCCACTTACAGGTGAAGAAATCAGGCAGCATTTGTCTTTTCTCAATCGCATTTCACTTAGCATAATACAAAGTCCATCCATGTTGTCACAAATGGCAGGAGGTCATTCTTTTTTTAAGGCTACAATTACCATATACATATATATAAAACGTCTTTTTTAATCCATTCATCTATTGATGGAAACTCAGGTTGCTTACATATCTCAACTATTGTAAATAATAATGCAATGAACATAGGTAAGAGTGCATGTATCTTTTCAAATTAGTGTTTTCGTTTTCTTCAGATGACTACCTAGAAGTGGAATTGCTAGATCAAATAATAATTCTATTTTTTAATCTTTTTAGGAACCTCCATACTGTCTTCCATAGTGACTACACCAATCTACATTTCCACCAATAGCGCATGAGGTTTTCTTTTTCTCCACATCCCTGCCAACACTTGTTATTTCTTATCTTTTTGATAATAATAGCCTGATTGCCGTGAGGTGGTATCTCATTGTGGTTTTCATTGTACTTCTCTGATGATTAGTAATGTGCAGCATCTTTTCATATGTCTATTGGCCAACTGAGTTAACTTCTTTGGAAAAAATATCTATTCAGATCCTTTGAGCATTTTTAAATTGGACTGTTTTTTGTTACTGAGTTGTATGAGCGTTCTATATTTTGGATATTAACCCCTTATTAATATATGATTTGCAAATACCTTCTCCCATTCAGCAGGCTGCCTTTTTGCTTTGTCGATGGTTTCCTTCACTGTGCAGAAGCTTTTCAGTCTGATGCAGTCCCATGTGTATATTTTTGCTTTTGTTGCCCTTGGCTTTGGAGTCAGATCCAAAGCACATTGCAAGTCTGATGTGGAGGAGCTTACCACCTTTGTTTCCTTCTAGGAGTTTTATGGTTTCAGGTCTTACATTCAAGTCTTCAATCCATTTGACTTGTGTATTTTTTGTATACATAATTTTTGTGTATGTTGTATGATGGTGGTCCAGATTCATTCTTTTGCATGTAGCTGTCCAGTTTTCCCGATACCATTTATTGAAGAGAATATCCTTTTCCCATCATTTATTCTTGCCTACATTATAAATTAACTGACCATTTGCACATGGTTTTAATTCCAGGCTTTCTATTCTGTTAAATTGATCTATGTGTCTGTCGTTAAGAAAAGGCCAAAAAAGAAAACACATAAAGATAGCAATATGCAGTTTCCTCTGCCCATCTCAGAAAAACAACACTCTGTCTAGGCAGGTTCTTACCAAGTGGAGCTATTATTATAGACATAAGATAAGTAAAACCCCTCCAGACGAGAGAGACATTGCCTGTGACAACCTATGTCACAGGCCAAGCCCAACTAATCATTATTCTGGTACCTTCCACAAATATAAGCATATGCATTTGCGTCAATTAAAACAAAAAAGGGGGAAATGTGGGATTCACTTATAATTTAAGTATAAGAATCATATGAATAATCATAGTTGACTTGATTGATTATAGTAACTGAATTAGTTTCTCTGATATGACTGCCTTTGCATTGTTCACCTTGTGGGAGCTTGTTCACTGTTATCGGAACTTGTTTGTTGCATGGTGAGCAATAATGTCTTGTGCATTGAAAAGTTGTTAAGAGAAAAAACCTCAAAAGTTCACATCGCAAGAAAAAATAATTTGTAACTATGTATATTGAAGGATGTTAACTAAACTTACTGTGATAATCATTTCACAATTAAAAAAAAAAAGATAAGTAAAGAGAGACCAAAAAAGGCAACTCTTGCTTTGCTCAGACATCTAGGAGAAAACTTCTTTTCCCCTCCTCTTCTTAATGAATACACCTTGGCACACATATTAATACAGTCTGCTGAACTTCTCTTTTACTCTACTAATTTATTAAGCTTGCGTTCTGATATGGACAGCCCAGATAATTTAATTGTTAATCCTAGTCTTCAGCAGTAACTTGGTTCTTTGTAAAAATCATTCTCATATACTTACTACAAAGACAGCTCACATTCATGCAAACCAAACATGACTATATAACCCTTTGTATCCAAAATATTATTAGTCCAAGAGACAGGTGTTATTTCTGATAAGACTTTGGTTTATAAAATATTTTTCTCAGAACTGATTTTTAGTACAGTATTTGAGAAGTTGTTTTGAACTGTACTAAATCTCTGTGACACCATATAAAAAGTGTCACACATCTTGTATTTATAAATCCAAATTATTATTACATGCACAATTTTACTAAGAAAGTCTTTTAGCCATGGAAATATTTTTCAGAGAAAAATATACATTTTTAAATAGCACTGACTGCTGGCCAGTTAGTATTCTCAAATAATAGGTCATCAGACATTATCTTTATTAGTGTCTGGGAAATTTTCAAAGCTAAGATTAGAGGTCAAGTCATTACTTGTGTGGCCTTTAAAAATAAAATATCTGAACAGATACTAAATCCCTTGAGCAAAAAATAAAATTACTAGAAAGCAAAAACACTCAACAACAAAAACATGTTTTTCCATGGCCACACACCCCTAAGGCAGCTATACTGGACTGTGACAACTTCAAAGGCCAGCAAGATGTCACCAAAGCTGGCCAACCTATTATAAACCTGACATCTCAGCCATAAAAGTTTTAAACAAGGATGTGCATTGTATAAACGTAGATGTCTATGTTAAAATGTAATTACATAGTAAAAATTCAAACAAAAAACTTACAGAAAATTTGGTTTAGCCCTCAATTTTAAAACTGTCAAAGATATAATATGTGGAGATTGGAAAGTGCCCCAAGAAACATTTGCATTTTTGGAAAAATTTATTAGAAAATACCTTTGTATTGAGCTTGTGTTCTGATATGGACAGAATCTAATCTATTGTTAAGAAGGCAATGAGCTATCAGATGCTATTTTGAAGATAAAGGAGCTATCATAATAATGTAATTATGAGTCATATATCAAATAAATATTATGGACACAGTTTCTCAAAGTAGAGACTCTCACAGCTATCCTGCCTGATAGTTCTGATAGTTTATGGAAAGCCAAATGGTAGATAAAAGACTCTGGAGTCTAGAATGTGCCACAGAGGAAAAATAAACCATGAAGAGGGAAACTCTTTTCATATGATAAATGATATGCAGAGGATGTGCTTACAATATTCAGGACTGTATAATCTAGACTAGAGTCATTGCTTTGTAAAAGACTTGTGCATTGGAAATCAATACCATGTGGTCCTGCACTGTCAACTCTCAAGGAGTTATGGCCTACTGTTTCATTTCCTCATTTATAATTATGTCATCTGAAAAATACAGTTTTGTGATAACATTTGGATTTTTTTATTTGTGAAACATCAGAGACTATGTTCTGAATTGTATGCATGTTGGCACATGACTTCCACTCTAATGACTCAGCATGAAAACAAAGTGTTGGTCTCCTACACAACACAAAGCAGCATCAGATGGCAATTCGTCTTTTGGATACACTTCCGAAGTATGGTCACCTGGATTTATACTATTCGGAGACAACAATATGCCTATGATGATGCATTTTGTTTGGGAGAGAAATTTTTAGAGAACGTCTTTAAATATATTCTAATACCATTTAGGGCATCCACAAATTAAGTAGCACAGAAAGGGCTGAACAAGAATAAGCCTATCTTGCTTCCTTGCCTTATTCCACTGGTGATGAAAACTACTTGCATGTGTACACAAAGATCTACATACAAAAAAATTTTTACTTCATAATTTTTTAGGAGAAAGAGAGAAAGGACCAAATCCCTTAGTAAAGATACAATTTAAAAATTATAATACATCCTTATTGTGGAATGCTGAAGGGAGTAAAGACTTCTGTTATTGGCATAATGCAAACTAGATACCTTAAACACACTTCCTGATTAAAAACAAAGTGAAAGATGGCGGCTTGAGACGTGAGCCAGAGGCTTCCTCCTAAAACTGCATATAATACGAAAATATAATTAATACAACTAATCCTGAAAGACCAACAGGAAAGAGGACTGTGCCAAACTGCATACACCTGGAGGAAAGAATAAACCTCACGGAACAGGGTAACTACCAAAGCCGTGGCCCAGCAGTACCAAAGCCCTTCCCCAACCCTAGCTCACCAGAGGGAGGAAGAGAAACAGAGCAGGGAGGGAGTGGAGGCCTGGGACTGTTGAACACCTAACTCCGGAGATCTGATCTGGGAGCACAAACCTACATTTCATGGTGTTTCCACAGTACTCTCGTGATTAGGGGGTTGGAAAGCTAAGACAGGCAGAATACCTGGAGAGACTGAGATTCCAGCCTCTTGTGGAAAGCAGGGATCCATATCCGGCTACTCTGGGACAAAAGAAAGGTGGGCAGTCTGAGAGACTTCCTAACAGTAAGAGGGCTGCTAAAGGGGCAAGGATTGCACAGAGCTTACTGCTCTGCAGAAAGGGCAGGTGGACAAAATTATCCGGGTGCACTCTGACCAGCAGGTTGAGAATTTTCACGATCTTCAGGAACTCCAGCTCCCTGGCTGCCTAGAGAGCTCCAAGGACCCCACCCCTGATATGCAGCCTACTGAGCCTTTCTCCCGGCCAGCCCACCTGGCTCACAAACTGGCAAACCCTACCCTGGCATTAGACCAGCCAAGGGAAGCTCCATCTATAGTAACTACAAACGCAAAGCACAGAGGCTTATACCTGTGTGCTCGGCCCACTGGTTCTGGCAGTGGAAACAGGCATAGCAGCCGGGATTCAGAAAACACGTCTTTCCTCCCCCCAAGCACCAATATCGCTCCCCTGCGACCTCCAACATTACTTCAGGCCTGAGCAGCTCCAGAGAGTAGAGCTTCTGGGCACTAGAGGGTGCCATATACAAAGGTGGTATGCCAAAAGGAAACTGGTCCAAAGTAAAATTATTCATACAACCCCTGAGAAAAATTCAAATGAAATCGACCTCATGAATCTGCCTGAAAGCGATTTCAAAATAAAAATCATTAACATGCTCATGGAGGTGCAGAAAAATATTCAAGAACTCAAGGATGAATTCCAGTCAGACATCCAATCATTACGGAACACAGTATCAGAAATGAAACATACAATGGAAAGTTTTAAAAGCAGATTAGATACAGTGGAGGAGACGATAAATGAAATAGAAATTAAAGAAGAGGAATACAAAGAAGCTGAGGCACAGAGAGAAAAAAGGATCTCTAAGAATGAAAGAATATTGAGAGAACTGTGTGACCAATCAAAACGGAACAATAATCGCATTATACGGGTACCAAAAGAAGAAGAGAGAGAAAAAGGGATAGAAAGTGTCTTTGAGGAGGTAATTGCTGAAAACTTCACCAATCTGGGGGAGGAGATGGTCTCTCAGGCCAGGAAGGTGCACAGATTTCCCAACACAAGAGACCCAAGGAAGACAACACAAAGACATTAGTAATTAAAATGGCAAAAATCAAGGATAAGGACAGTATTAAGAGACGCTAGAGGGAGAAATAAAATCACATACAGATGTTCAACATCACTAGTCATCAGAGAAAGCAAATTAAAACCACAATGAGATATCACCTCACACCAGTAAGGATGGTCGCCATCCAAAAGACAAACAACAACAAATGTTGGCGAGGATGTGGAGAAAGGGGAATCCTCCTACACTGCTGGTGGGAATATAAATTAGTACAACCATTGTGAAAAGCAGTATGGAGGTTCCTCAAAAAACTCAAAATAGAAATACCATTTGACCCAGGAATCCCACTCCTAGGAATTTACCCTATGAATGCAGGAGCCAGGTTTCAAAAGACATATGCATCTCTACGTTTATCACAGCACTATCAACAACAGCCAAGAAATGGAAGCACCCTAAGTGTCCATCAGTAGATGAATGGATAAAGAAGATGTGGTACATATACACAATGGAATATTATTCAGCCATAAGAAGAAAACAAATGCTACCATTTGCAACAACATGGATGGAGCTTGAGGGTATTATGCTCAGTGAAATAAGCCAGGTGGAGAAAGACAAGTATCAAATGATTTCACTCATATGTGGAGTATAAGAACAAAGAAAAAACTGAAGGAAGAAAACAGCAGCAGATTCACAGAACCCAAGAGTGGACTAACAGTTACCAAAGGGAAAGGGACTGGGGAAGATGGGTGGGAAGGGAGGGATAAGGGGGAAAAAGGGCTATTACAATTAGCACACATAATGTAGCAGAGGTGGGGGTGGGGTGGGGGGAATACGGGGAACACAGTATAACACAGAGAAGACAAGTAGTGATTCTATAACATCCTTCTACACTGATGGACAGTGACGGCAATGGGGTATGTGGTGGGGACTTGATAATAGGGGGAGTCTAGTAACCATAATATTGCTCATGTAATTGTATATTAGCAAAATAAAAAATATAAAAAATAAATCACATACAAAGGAAAGCCCATCAGGCTATCATCAGACTTCTCAGAAGAAACCTTACAGGCCAGAAGGGAGTGGCATGATGTATTTAATGCATTGAAGCAGAAGAGCCTCGAACCAAGAATACTTTATCTGACAAGGTTATCATTTATATTTGAAGGAGGGATTAAACAATTTCCAGATAAGCAAAAGCTGAGAGAATTTACCTCCCACAAACCGTATCTACAGTGTATTTTGGAGGGACTGTTATAGACGGAAGTGTTTCTAAGGTTTAATAGCTGTCCCAGAGGTAATAAAACCACAGTAAAAAAGGTAGAACAGTTAATTACTAAGGAAATGCAAAATAAAATCAACTATCCCCAAAGTCAATCAGGGAATAGACAAAGAGTACAGAATATGATACCTAATACATAAAGAATGGAGGAAGAAGAAAAAGGAGGAGAAAAAAACAACCTTTAGACTGTGTTTGTAATAGCATATTAAGTGAGTTAAGTTACTCTTAGATACTAAGGAAGTTAACCTTGAACCTTTGGTAACCACGAACCTAAAGCCTGCAATGCCAGTAAGTACATACTTATCAATAATCACCCTAAATATAAATGGTCTGAATGCACCAATCAAAAGACACAGAGTCGCTGAATGGATTAAAAAACAAGACCCATCTATATGTTGTGTACAAGAGACTCACTTTAAACCGAAAAACACACACAGACTAAAAGTGATGGGATGGAAAAGATATTTCATGCAACTAATAGGGAGAAAAAGGCAGGAGTTGCAGTACTTGTATCAGACATAATAGACTTCAAAACAAAGAAAGTCACAAGAAAAAAAGAAGAACATTACATAATGATAAAAGGGTCAATCCAACAAGAAGATATAACCATTATAAATATCTATGTGCCCAACACAAGAGCACTTACATATGTGAAACAAATACTAACAGAATTAAAAGGAGAAATAGAATGCAATGCATTTACTCTAGGAGACTTCAACACTCCACTCACTCCAAGGGACAGATCAACCAGACAGAAACGAAGTGAGGAGACAGAAGCACTGAACAACATATTAAAACAGATGGATCTAACAGACATCTACAGAACTCTACACCCAAAAGCAGCAGAATACACATTCTTCTCAAGTGCATATGGAACATTTTTAAGAATAGATGATATCCTAGGCCAGAAAAAGAGCATCAGTAAATTCAAAAAGATTGAAATTGTACCAACCAGTTTCTCAGACCACAAAGGTATGAAACTAGAAATAAATTATGCAAAGAAAATGAAAAATCCCACAAACACCTGGAGGCTTCACAACATGCTCCTAAATAACCAATGGATCAATGACCAAATTTAAAAAAAGGAGAGATCAAGCAATATATGGAGAAAATGACACTAATTCATCACCACAAAATAAATGGGATGCAGTGAAGGCCTTGCTAAGAAGAAAGTATACTGCAATACAGGCCCACCTCAGGAAAGAAGAACAATCCCGTATGAACAGTCTAAGCTCATTATTAACAAAACTAGAAAAAGAAGAACAAATGAGGCCCAAAGTCACTAGTAGGAGGGACATAATAAAGATTAGAGCATAAATAAATAAAATCAAGAAGATTAAACCAAAGAATCAATGAAAGCAGGAGCTGGTTCTTCAAGAAAATAAAGAACACAGATAAACCCCTAGCCAGACTTCTCAAGAAAAAAAGAGAGTCTACACACATAAACAGAATCAGAAATGAGATAGGAAAAATCACTATGAACACCACAGAAATACAAAGAATTATTAGAGAATACTATGAAAAATTATATGCTAACAAACTGGATAATCTAGAAGAAATGGACAGCCTTCTAGAAAAATACAACCTTCCAAGGCTAACCCAGAAAGAAAAAGAAAATGTGAACAGACCAATTACCAGCAACAAAATTGAATTGGTAATCAAAAAACTACCTAAGAACAAAACTCCTGGACCAGATGGCTTTACCACTGAATTTTATCAAACATTTAGTTAAGACCTAATACCCATCCTCCTTAAAGTTTTCCAAAGAGTAGAAGAAGAGGGAATACTTCCAAACTCATTCTATGAGGCCAGCATCACTCTAATACCAACACCAGGCAAAGACACCACAAAAAAAGAAAATTACATCTAAAATTAATATGGAACGACAACAGAGCCCGACCCAAATAGCCAAAGCTATCCTGAGAAGGAAGAATAAAGCAGGGGGAATTACGCTCCCTGACTTCAAGCTCTACTACAAAGCCACAGTAATCAAGACAATTCGGTACTGGCACAAGAACAGTCCCATACCAGTCGAACGGAACAGAGAGCCCAGATATAAACCCAAGTATATATGGCCAATTAATAAACGATAAAGGAGTCATGGATATACAATGCGGAAATGACAGCCTCTTCAACAACTGGTGTTGGCAAAACTGGACAGCTACATGTAAGAGAATGAAACTGGATTATTGTCTAACCCCATACACAAAAGTAAACTCAAAATGGATCAAAGACCTGAATGTAAGTCATGAAACCATAAAACTCTTAGAAAAAAACAGAGGCAAAAGTCTCTTGGACATAAACATGAGCAACTTCTTCATGAACATATCTCCCCAGGCAAGGGAAACAAAAGCAAAAATGAACAAGTGGGACTATATCAAAACAAAAAGTGTCTGTACGGCAAAGGACACCATCAGTAGCACAAAAAGACATCCTACAGTATGGAAGAATATATTCATAAAAGATATATCCGATAAGGGGTGGACATCCAAATTATACAAAGAGCTCACGCACCTCAACACACAAAAAGCAAGTAAGCCAATTAAAAAATGGGTAGAGGAGATGAACAGACACTTCTCCAAAGAAGAAATTCAGATGGCCAACAGGTACATGGAAAGATGCTCCACATCGCTAATCATCAGAGAAGTGGAAATTAAAACCACAATGAGATATCACCTCACACCAGTTAGGATGGCCAACATCCAAAAGACAAACAACAACAAATGTTGGCAAGGATGTGGAGAAAAGGGAACCCTCCTACACTGCTCGTGGGAATGTAAACTAGTTCAACCATTGTGGAAAGCAGTATGGAAGTTCCCCAAAAAACTCAAAATAGAAATACCATTTGACCCAGGAATTCCACTCCTAGAAATTTACCCTAAGAATGCAGCAGCCCAGTTTGAAAAGATATATGCACCCCTATGTTTATTGCAGCACTATTTACAATAGCCAAGAAATGGAAGCACCCTAAGTGTCCATCAGTAGATGAATGGATAAAGAAGATGTGGTATATATACACAATGGAATATTATTCAGCCATAAGAAGAAAACAAATCCTACCATTTGCAACAACATGAATGGAGCTTGAGGGTATTATGCTCAGTGAAATAAGCCAGGTGGAGAAAGACAAGTATCAAATGATTTCACTCATATATGGAGTCTAAGAACAAAGCAAAAACTGAAGGAACAAAACAGCAGCAGACTCACAGAACCCAAGAATGGACTAACAGTTACCAAAGGGAAAGGGACTGGGGAGGATGGGTGGGAAGGGAGGGATAAGGGGGAAAAAGGGCATTACGATTAGCATATGTAATGCAGTGCAGGGGCACACGGGAAAGGCAGTATTTATAGAGAAGACAAGTAATGATTCTATAGCATCTTACTATGCTGATGGACAGTGACTGTAATGGGGTATGTAGGGGGGACTTGATAACAGAAGGTCTAGTAACCATAATGTTGTTCAAGTGATTTTAAATTAACGAAACGAAGATAAAATAAAATTAATTAATTAATTAATTAATTAAAAGTTACAGATCAATACCCCTGATGAACATAGATGCAAAAATACTCAACAAAATATTAGCAAACCGAATTCAAAAATACAGCAAAAAGATCATCCATCATGATCAAGTGGGATTCATCCCAGGGATGCAAGGATGGTACAACATTCTAAAATCCATCAACATCATCTACCACATCAACAAAAAGGACAAAAACCACATGATCATCTCCATAGATGCTGAAAAAGCATTTGGTAAAATTCAACACGCATTCATGATAAAAACTCTCAACAAAATGGGTATAGAGGGCAAGTACCTCAACATAATAAAGGCCATATATCACAAACCCACAGCCAACATTGTACTTAACAGCGAGAAGCTGAAAGCTTTTCCTTTAAGATAGGGAACAAGACAAGGATGCCCACTCTCCCCACTTCTATTTAACATAGTACAGGAGGTCCTAGCTACATACAGATTGGCAAGGAAGAAGTTAAACTGTCCTTGTTTGCAGATGACATGATGTTGTACATAAATAACCCTAAAGAATCCACTCCAAAACTACTACATCTAATATCTTAATTCAGCAAAGTTGCAGGATACAAAATTAATTTGCATAAATCTGTGACATTCCTGTATAGTAATAATGAACTAGCAGAAAGAGAAATCAGGAAAACAATTCCATTCACAATTGCATCAAAAAGAATAAAACACCTAGGAATAAACCTAAAGTGAAAGACCTATACTCTGAAAACTACAAGACACTCATGAGAGAATTAAAGAAGATACCAATAAATGGAAACACATCCTGTGCTCATGGATAGGAAGAATTAATATTGTCAAAATGGCCATCCTGCCTAAAGCAAACTACAGATTTAATGTAATTCCTATCAAAATACCAACAGCATTCTTCAATGAACGAGAGCAAATTGTTCTAAAATTCATATGGAACCACAAAAGACCCCGAATAGCCAAAGCAATCCTGAGAAGAAAGAATAAAGAAAGAAAGAATAAAGAAAGAATAACTTCAAGCTCTACTACAAAGTCACAGTAATCAAGACAATTTGGTACTGGCACAACAGACCCATAGACAAATGGAACAGACTAGAGAGCCCTGATACAAACCCAAGCATATATGATCAATTAATATATGATAAAGGGGCCATGAATATACAATGGGGAAATGACAGCCTCTTCAACAACTGGTGTGGGCAAAACTGGACAGCTATATGCAAGAGAATGAAACTGGATTATTGTTTAACCCCATCCACAAAAGTAAACTCGAAATGGATCAAAGACCTGAATGTAAGTCATGAAACCATAAAACTGTTAGAAGACAACATAGGCAAAAATCTCCTGAATATAAGCATGAGCAACTTTTTCCTGAACGCATCTCCTCGAGCAAGGGAAACAAAAGCAATAATGAACACATGGGACTACATCAAACTAAAAAGCTTCTGTATGGCAAAGGACACCATCAACAGAACAAAAAGGCATCCTACAGTATGGGAGAATATATTTGTAAATGACATATCCAACAAGGGGTTAACATCCAAAATATATAAAGAACTCACACACCTCAACACCCAAAAAGCAAATAACCCGATTAAAAAATGGGCAGAGGATTTGAACAGACAATTCTCCAAAGAAGAAATTCAGATGGCCAACAGACATATGAAAAGATGCTCCATATCACTAATCATCAGGGAAATGCAAATTAAAACCACAATGAGATATCACCTCACACCAGTAAGGATGGTCACCATCCAAAGACTGAAAACAACAAATGCTGGCGAGGATGTGGAGAAAGGGGAACCCCCCTACACTGCTCGTGGGAATATAAGCTAGTTCAACTGTTGTGGAAAACAGTATGGAGGTTCCTCAAAAAAACTAAAAATAGAAATACCATTTGACCCAGGAATCCCATTCCTTGGAATTTACCCAAAGAATACAACTTCTCATATTCAAAAAGACATATGCACCCCTGTTTATCACAGCACTATTTACAATAGCCAAGATATGGAAGCAACCTAAGTGTCCATCAGTAGATGAATGGATAAAGATGTGGTATACATACACAATGGAATACTATTCAGCAAAAGGAAAGAAACAAATTCTACCATTTGCAACAACATGGATGGAGCTGGAGGATATTATGCTCAGTGAAATATGCCAGGCAGAGAAAAAGAAGTGCCAAATGGTTTCCCTCATTTGTGGAGTATAACAACGCAGCAAAATTGAAGGAACAAAATAGCAGCAGACTCACAGACTCCAAGAAGGGACCAGTGGTTCCCAAAGGGGAGGGATGTGGGAAGGCAGGTGGGGAGGAAGGGAGAAGTGGATTGAGAGGTATTATATTTAGTACACATGGTGTGGGGGGTCACAGGGAAAACAGTGTAGCACAGAGAAGGCAAACAGTGAATCTGTGGCATCTTACTACACTGATGGACAGTGACTGCATTGGGGTATGGGTGTGGACTTGATATGGGTAAAAGCAGTCTCCACATTGTTTTGTCATGTGAAACCTTCATAAGAGTATATATCAATAATACCTTAATAAAAAATTAAAAAAGAAACAAGGAAGGAGCAAAAATAAACAACAACAACAAAAAAAGAGCTCCACCCAGTGCTCTGGGCTGCAGGGCTGCAGGAGAGCAGAGGCTGGAGTGGTGGCAGCGTGGAGGCAGTGACTGAGATGGCGGCAGGGGCAAAGAGCCCTGAAGTAGAGACCCACTTGCTGCATGCAGACCTGCCCTGAGGCCGACGGGATTCTAGCGCTTGACCTGCCACCATGGGAATAAAGCAGGGTATAAACCCTTTCACCCCAACAACAAAAAAAAGCAAAAACAAAAAAAATTAACATTTTGCTGCACAAACACCAAGGGATGATTCCACAGAAGCCTAAAATAAAGTAAAATCTGGAATTCTGGAAGATAAGAAAGCAATAAACTGGCTTTCACCTTGAGGGTTTCCACTGAATCCTAGAGACCATGAGCACTGACATTAGCATAGAAACAGGAGATAAAACCTAGAGACCATCCAAAATAAGAACGCTATTAGGAGAATCCTCAATTAAAGCCCAGCTCCCAGAGGGTTCCATCTTCAGTCTAAGAGTGAAGAAAAAATAAACTTGCCTCTCAGTAGAGTAAAATAGAATAAACTTGTCTATCTACACCTTTGTAGTAAATAAAATGAAACAACAAAACTGTCCCTTAAGAATGTACAACTATAAGCTGGTCTTATCGTGGGTTATGGTCTAAATTCAACCTATTACACAGTCCAAAAAATCTCAAGCACAGAATTTAATTTACAGTGTTCCTACTTAGGTGGGTGGCAAAATTCAAGTAAACTTGAAAGATGGGTTAATAAAAACTAACGACACTAAAACACAAATGAAGAAAGAGAAATAAACAGTAAGATAAATTAAACAAAGAAATAGGATCTATTATGCAAGACCTAAGAGACAATATTGAGCAGTATAACATATATGCAGAAGATAATGGAGAACAAACATTTGAAGTGATAATGGATAAGAATTTTCTAAAACAAATGAAAAAAAAACCCACCAAATCACAGTTCCAAGACAACTGGAGAAACCCAAGCAAAATAAATACAAACAAAACAAAACTAGACATAGCATAAGCAAACTACTGAAAACCAAAGATAAAGAGAAAATCTTAAAGGCAGCCAGAGAAATGACACATTCAGAGAAACAAAGAGGTACACCAAACTTCTTTACACAAACTATGCAAGGCAGAAAACAACGGAATATTTTGAAACTACTCAAAGAAAAACTATTAACCCAGCATTACATACACAATGAAAATATCTTCAAAAATGAAGGGGAAATTCAAACAAAGCTGAGAGAGTGTATTCCGGCAAACACATGAAATCTTAACAGCAGTTCTTCCAGCAGAAGTATGTTAATATGGCAACTTTCAAAGAAATGAAAAGCACTGGAAATAGTATAAATTAAGATAAATATAACAGCCATGTTTTTCTTTACTCATTTTAAAAGATAGTTAACTGTGGCACAGTTAAGAGAGACTGTTGTGACAGAGACCATATGTCCAGCAAAGCCAAAATTTTTACTACCTGGCCTATTATAAAACAAGCCTGTCAACTCCTGATCTAAAGCAAAATAAGAACAATATATTGTATGCTTCATAACATATGTAAAAAGTATAACAATTTTTAAAAAGGAAAGGTGGGAGGATTTGAAATATAAGAAGAAGTGGTATAATATTAAAAAGTAGGTTATGATAAAGACATATACTGTAAAAAAACAGGAAAAAAATCACTTAATAAAAAATGTTTTTACTAAGAATAAGCCAAGAGTGAAGATAAAATAGATTCATAAAAAATAGTCTAAAAGAAGGCAGAAAAAGAGGGGAAAAGGAATAAAGAACAAATGAAGCAAATAGAAAACAAGTAGCAAGGCAATAAATTTAAATCCAATCATAACAATTACTTGAAATAGAAATATCTAAACACCCCAATTAAAAGACAAAGATGGTCAGACTGGGTAATAAAGCATGACCCAACTAAATGCAATCACCAAGAAATCCACCTCTGAAAAGAAAAAGACATAGGTTCAAAGTAAAAGCACAATCATAACCACTAGGATGGCAATAATGAAAAAGACAGTAACAAGTGTTGAGAAAGGATATGGAGAAATTGGAACTCTTGTACATTGCTGGTGGATACAAAAAAATGGTGCAGCTGCTATGGAAAACACTCTGGTAGTTCCTCAAAAAGTTAAGCATAAAGTTACCATATGACCTAGCAAATTCTATTCCTAGAAATATAACCAAGAGAAATGAACATACATACATGTACGTGTGTGTGTATATATATATATACATATATATATATACACACACATTTGCAAATACATATATATGTGCACATAAAACTTGTACATAAATATTCAAAGCAGATTATTCATGATAGCCAAAAACAGAAAATAATTCAAATGTTCATCAACTGATGCATGGATAAAATGTGATATATCCATACAATGAAATATTATTAAGCAATATAAAGGAATGAAGTACTGATAACATGCTACAACAGGGATTAACCTTTAAAACATAATGCTGTACAAAGAAGACAAGTAATGACTACAGCATCTTACTACGCTGACAGACAGTGACTGCAATGGTGGGGGTGAAGACTTGATAATATGGGTGAATACTGAAACCACAATGTTGTTCATGTGAAACCTTCATAAGATTATATATCAATGATATTTTAAAAAATAATAATGCTAAACAGACACATATACTGTATGACTGTATGATTCTATTTACATGCAATGGTCCAGAAAGACAAATCTATACAGACAACAATTAGTGGTTGCCTAGGACCCAGGGAAGAGAGGAATACAGAAGAGCTGCTGAGGGATTCTTTCTGCAGTGAGAAGTATGCTCTAGAATTAGATAGTGGTGATGATTACACAATTTCATGAATATTCTAAAAACCACTGAGTTATACACTTTAAAATGGTTAAATTTTAAAATACAAAATTCACTCTTTCATACTGAAAGACTTAAACAGATACTTCATCAAAGAGGAGATAAAAATGACATAACTAATGCTCAACATCATTAGTTATTAGGCAACTGCAAATTAAACCCACAAGGAGGTACCACTCCTAACCTATTAGAGTGACTAGAATAAGCAACAACAAAAAAACAATACCAAGTGTTGGTGAAGATGCAAAGCAAGTGGAATTCTCATAGATTAGCTGACATGCAAAACATTACAGGCACTTCAAAAAAGTTTGGCAGTACAAACATAAGCAAACACTCAACATTCAACCCAGCAATCCCATTCCTAGGTTTCTACCCAAGAGAAATGAAAACATGTCTATGCAAAGAACTGTATACAAATATTTATGGTTATTTTACTCATAATTGCCAAAACCACGAAATAACTCAAAGTCTATCAACTGGTGAATGGATAAACCGTGATGCAGCTGCATGTGGAATGTACTCAGTAATAAAAAGGAATGAACTACTGATATACCTAACAACATGAAGAAATCTCAAAAGCATTATGCTAAGTCAAAGAAGACAGACACAAAATGTTACATACAGTATGATTCTATTTACATAACATCCTTAAAAAGGCTACAAGGACAAAAAGGTCAATATCTGCTAGGAAGTGGGGGTACAGAGAGAGCACTGACTACAAATGGACATGAAAGAAAGTTTTGAGAATGTAAATATTCTATAACTTGATTGTGGTGGCAGTTATAAAACAGTATATATTTGTCAAAATGTATAGGACTGTACAACCAAAAAGGGCAAATTCTATGTAAATTATACCAGAAAAACAATCAGGAAATGACTTTACTTCCAACAAAATGGAAATAATAAATTAATTCTAAAATGACATTAACTTAGTGTATTTAAGAGTTCTGAAGTGACTAAGGAAAAGAACACTATCTATTTCTTAAAATTACTAAATAAAATTGGGCAGATACAAATCAAGAGTGACTGATAACAAAAAGAGCCAAATTCTGGAAATTAAAAGTAAAAATAACTACAATTACAATAATTTATTAAAGAATATGCAAAACTAAAAAGATGTAAAATATGACATCAAAAACAAAATGGAGGGGCAGTAATAATGTTCACTAGGAACAAACAAGTTGTTATCAAGTTAATAGATTATTTTATATATAAATTGTTATACATAAACTTCATGGTAACCACAAAGTAAAAATGACAGTAAATACACAAAAGAGAAAGAGAAAGAATACTACTAAAGAAATTCATCAAACCACAAAGGAAGAAAGCAAAAGGAGCAGCAAGTAACAGAGAGGAACCACAAAACAGCTAGAAAACAATGAACAAAATAGCAATAAGCACAAACCTATCAATAATTATTTTAAATGTAAATGGGCTAAATTCTCCAATCAAAAGACAGAGAGTGGATGAATGGATAAAAAACATGACCCATCCATATGCTGTCTACAAGAAACTCCCTTTAGATGTAAGGACACACGCAGACTTAAAGTGAATGGATGGAAAAAGATATTCCATGCAAATGGAAACCAAAAGAAAGCTGGAGTAGCTATACGTATATTATACAAAATGGGCTTTAAAACAAAGACTGCAATAACAGACAAAGAAGGGTGTTACATAATGATAAAAGGGTCAATCCAACCAGAAAACATAACTATGTGCACATCATAAGAGAACATTAATATATAAAGCAGGTATTAATGGACCTAAAGGGAGAAATGGACTATAGTAAATAGTAGGGGATATTAATACTCCACTTACATCAATGGATAGATGTCATCCAGGCAGAAAATCACCGAAGAAACATTGGCCTTAAACAACTCATTAAACCAGATAGGTTTAACAGATATTTACAGAACATTCCATTCAAAAGCAATAGAATACACATGGAACACTTTCCAAGATAGATCATATGTTAGGCAACAAAACAAGTTGTAATAAATTTAAGGGGACTGAAATCATATCAAGCATTTTTTCTGACCACAATGGTATGAAACTAGAAATTAATTACATGAAGAAAACTGGAAAATTCACAAATATGTGGAGATGTGGAGATTAAACAACATGCTACTTAACAACCAATGGGTCAAAGAAGAAATCAAAAGAAATCAAAAAAATACCCTGAGACAAATGAAAATGGAAATGTTAATATACCAGAATTTATGGGATGCAGCAAAAGCAGATCTAAGAGGGACGTTCATAGCAATAAATGCCTAGGTTAAGAAGCAAGGTCTCAAATAAACTAACTTTATACCTCAAGGGACTAGAAAAAGAACAAATGAAGCCCAAAGTTAGTAACAAAAGCCCAAAGGAAATAAAGATTAGAGCAGAAATAAATGAAGCAGCCTAAAAAGAAAATTGAAAAGATCAATGAAACTAAGAGCTAAATGATTAGCTAAAACTAATGAAACTTCGTGACTAGAGTCACCAAGAAAGAAAGGACCCAAACAAATAAAATCAGAAATGAAAGGCATGTTACAACCAATACCACAGAAATACAAAGTATCCTAACAGTCTACTATGAACAACCGTACACCAACAAATTGGAAACCTAGAAAAAAATGTATACATGTCTAGAAATATACAACCTACCAAAACTGAATAATGAAGATACAGAAAATCTGAGCAGAACAATTTCTAGTAAAAAGATTGATCAGTAATCCAAAACCTCCCTACAAACTAAAGTATAGGACCAGATGGCTTCACTGATAATTCTATCAAACATTCAAAGAAGAATTAATACCAATCGTTTTCAGCTCTTCCAAAAAATCTGAGAGAGAACAGTTCCAAACCCATTTTAAGTGGCCAGCATTACTCTACTATCAAAACCAGAAAGAATTCCACAAGAAAAGAAAATTTCAGGCCAATATCCCTCATGAACATAGATGCAAAAATCCTCAACAAAATCTTAGCAAACCAAATTCAACATTACATTAAAAGGATCATATACCATGATCAAATGGGATTTATTCCAAGGATGCAAGGGTTTTAACATCAGCATATCAGCCAATGTGATAAACCACATTAACAAAATGAAGGATAAAAACACAGGGTCATCCCAATAGATGCAGAAAAAGCATTTGACAAAATCTAACACCCATTTATGGTAATTCCCAACAAAATGGGTACAGAGGGAACATACCTCAACAGAATAAAGACCATATGTGACAAGCACACAGCTAACATCATATTCAATGGTAAAAAGATGAAAGCTTTACATCAAAGATCAGGAACAAGGCAAGGATAGCCACTCTCAGCACTGCCATTCAAAATAGTATTGGAAGTACTAGTCAGAGCTATTAAAAAGAAACAAAGGCATCCAAACTGGAAAGGAAGAAATAAAACTATTTACAGATGACATATTGTATACAGAATACCCTAAAGATTTCTCAAGAAAATGTCAGAACTAATCAACAAATTCAGTAAAGTTGCAGGATATAAAATCTGTTGCATTTCCACACATTAATAATGAACTATCAGAAACAAAAATTAAGAAAACTGCATTTTATAATCACAAGAATAAATTATCGAAGAATAAATTTAACCAAGAAGGTGAAAGACCTGTACATGTATTGAAAAGTACAAGGTATTAATGAAAGAAATTGAAGACACTAATGAAAAGATATTCCATGCTCATGGACTGGAAGAATTAATGTGATCAAAAACGTCCATACTACGCAAAGCATTCTACAGTTTCAATGAAATCCTTATCAAGATTCCAGTTGTATTTTTTCACAGAAATAGAACAATCCTAAAATCTGTAAAACCACAAAACACCCCAAACAGCCAAAACAATCTTGAAAAAGAAAAAAACTGAATGTGTCACACATCCTGATTTCAAACTATATCACAAAGTTATAGTAATCCAAACAGTATGATACTGACATAAATACAGACACATACATCAATGGAACAGAACAAAGGGCTCAGAAATAAACCAACACATACATGGTCAATTAATTTATGACAAAGGAACCAAGAATATATAATGGAGAAAGGACAATCTCTTCAATAAATGGTGCTAGACACCCACATGCAAAAGAATGAAACAAAAGCAAAAATAAACAAATGGGACTACATCAAACTAAAAAGCTTCTGCACAGTGAAGGAAACAATCAACAAAATGAAAACACAACCCACAGAATAGGTGAAAATATTTACAAATCATGTATCTAATAAAGGGCTAATATCCAAAATACATAAAGAACTCATGCAACTCAATAGCAAAAAAATCTCACTTAAAAATGGATAGAAGATCTGATTAGATATTTTTCTAAAGATTTATAGATGGTCACATGAAAAGGTGCTCAGCTTCACTAATCATCAGGGAAATGTACATCAAAACCACAATGAAATATTAATTCACCCCTGTCAGAATGGCTGTATCAAAAGACAAGAAATAACAAGTGTTGATGAGGACATGGAGAAAAGGGAACACTTGTTGGTAGGAATATAAATTGATGTAGCCACTATGAAAGACAGTATGGAGGTTCCTCAAAAAATTAAAAATAGAACTACCATATGAACCAGCAATTCCACTTCTGGGTATTTATCCAGAGAAAATGAAAACACTAACCCAAATAGATATATGCACCCCCAAATTCACTGCAGCATTGTTTACAATAGCCAAGGCATGGAAGCAACCTAAGTGTCCATCAATGGATGAGTGGACAAAGAAAATGTGACACACACACACTGGAATATTATTTATCCACAAAAAAAGGTGGAACTCTTGCCATTTGTGACATGAATGGACCTTGAGGGCTTTGTGCTAAGTGAAATAAGTCTGACATAGAAAGACACATATTGTGTGATCTCACTTACATATGGAATCTAAAAAAAAAATCAAACTCAGGATACAGAAAATAGATTGGTGGTTGTCAGTGGTGGGGGGATCAAAAGTTTATAAACTTCCAGTTATAAAATAAGTCACGTGGATATAACGTACAACATGGTGACTATAGTTAATAATACAGCATTGTGTATTTGAAAGCTGCTGAGAGAGTAAATCTCAAAAGTTCTCATCACAAGAATAAAAAATTTGTAACTGTGCGGTGGTGAATCTTAACTAGACTTACTGTGGTGATCACTTTGCAATGTAAACAAGTATCAAATCATCATGTTATACATCTGAAACAAATATAATGTCATATGTCAATTACATCACAATTGAAAAATACCAGCTAGGACATTTATCAAAAAAATTACACAGATAGCTAAAATCAACACATTAACAGGAAAATGTGACCCAGAGACAAGAGAATATTCAGTTATTAGAACCAGACTCAGCCAACCTGAAGACGAAGCTGGCAAGCACAGGCAGGAGGGCAGAGGCAAGGGTACTGAAATATGCAGAACTAACGCCCCCCATACCCTCCCTGAGAAGGCCTGATATACGCAATATGGGTGAATCTCAGAAGCATTATGCTTGATACTCCACACAAGAGTACATACTATAATGATTCCAAATGAAGTTCTAAAATAGACAAAATTAATACACAGTGATAGAAGTCAGATTATCAGTTGCCAAGAGCAGGGTTTGGGGGAGAGAAGAACAGATTTGGAAGAAGGAAGAAGGCATTTTTTAGGATGATGAAAATGTTCTATATTGTGACTGGAATGGTGGTTACATCTGTCCAAATTCATTGAACTATACTCTTAAAATGACTGTTTTACTGTACATAAATTATAGCTCAAAAAGTTGATTTAAGAAAGATAATTAGTACTATAGCATGCCAGATGGTTTTAAGTGCCATGGAGAAAAAGTTGAAAAAAGTACATGAGGCAAGTAGGTGGGGGAGGAAGTATGTGTGTAATTTTAAATAGGATGGTCATGAAAGGTCTCAAAGCATTTTTAGTAAAGGCCTGAAGGAAGAGAAGGTGTAAGCCATGCAGACATCTGGAAGAAGGATTCAGGAAGAGAGAAGAACAATTACAAAAGCCCCTGTCTTTCCCAATGATAAAATGGAAATCCATCTGAAGATTCTGACTAGAGTGATCTGACTTGTTTTAAAAGGAACACTCTTGCTGCTCAGTTGAGCACAGCTATAAAGTACTAAGGATGGAAGCACGGTGCCCAGTTAGGAGGCAACTGCGATAATCCAACAGTAGCTTAGACCAAGGTGGCGAGAAGTAGAAATGTTCAATTCCTGACAAAATCTAATGCCAATGGATTGAATGTAAGATTGAAAGACAGGAGCCAAGGATGGCTCCAAGATTTGGAAGAACTGGAAGGACAGAAAAGTCATTTACTGAAATGAGGAAGACTGTGGGAGGTACTGGTTTATTTGTAAGCAGAATATTATTTTGGTCAAATTGATTTTGAGATGCCTATTTGACCATCAAATGGAGATGTAAAGTAGGCAGGTATATATACAGGTTTGGAGTCCAGGGAAGGCATCTGAACTAAAGATACAAGTCTGGGAGTTGTCAGCATATAAAAAGACATTTAAAAAGATAAGCCTGGATAAAATCACTTAAAGAGACTGACTATAGAAAAAAGAGAAGAAAAAATCCAAAGGCTGAGCCCAAGGTCAGTCTAATATTTGAAAAAGGGAAAGAAAACTATAAAGGAGATTGAGAAGGAATGACCAGTGAAACAGGAGGAAAACCAAAAGGTAGTACCCGGAAAGCCATGCAAATAAAGTGCTTCCAAGAAAGAAAGATCAACTGAACTCCATGCAACAGATAGGTCAAATAAAATGAGAATGAGAATTCACTGCATTAGACAATCATGGTCCCTTCAGGAACCCAAACCTCTGTAAACACTCCTTGTTCTGGATGAGTAACTCACATACTGCTAGGTTTAATCTATACTAATTAAAAGTCACTGTGTATTTTTAAATCAAACTATTACTCCTGAAATGGAAGCAGTAGTATGTTAAACTATTTTAAACAGGCTGCTTATTTTTGGACACTATTTGGTATTCTAAGTATTCTGGTAAATAATCACCTCTGATGTTTACCACTTTTACTGTGGCCTTATCAA
This sequence comes from Smutsia gigantea, assembly GCA_032199065.1. Lineage (NCBI taxonomy): Eukaryota > Metazoa > Chordata > Mammalia > Pholidota > Manidae > Smutsia > Smutsia gigantea. Next base: position 168,138 of record JAVSCE010001136.1, read on the forward strand.
ACCCCAAAAATTTCCACATATAAGCATTAAGCTAAGCTACAACTTTTTCCAGATGTGATCTTTATTTTACTAGAAAATTAAAATATAACATTGGATTAAAATATAATCATTAGATAGTAAAAAATTACTATCCAGTGAATACTGAAGGACACAAACAGAAGACTCCTGGTACAAATGCAGAAAGTCAGTGAAATATAAATATATTTTGGCACAAAAGACTCAGTCAGACACACATAACAGGATGCATATTGTGCAAATCATTTTGCTCTGAATCAAACAACGTAAAAGGCTCAGCTTAGAGCAGTCATGCTCTTATCTATTTAAAGATACATTTTTAATACTGGGCTCCTGCTGCTGTGCAAATTTTGATATGAGAACATTTCAAGTACTCTTCAAAGCCAAAGGAATTGTGTCTTCCAAGTAATCTGGTCCATTTCAAAGTAACTGATTTTCCTCCAAACAAAAGATGGTAATGAGAGTTCCTGCCAGGGCAGTGAGATAACATTCTCCCAGACATGTCCATTCAGAACTTAAATGCTAAAAATAAATTGGGCATACATTCTTTACAAAACCACAAGACTAATGGCGCATGCAACACACCACAATCCTAATTATTCCATCTGGGCAAAGGATACTTGCAGTTCATGGCAATTCCTAATATGAGTAGTTAAGAAAGAAAAGAATACTAGTAAGTCACTACCAAGTGTGTGCTCATATAAATGGACCAATTCTCACCTTTTAGTTCAATATTTTTTCTGAGCTCCTTTATGGATGTTTCCATAAACAGATTATGTTCCTTGACATGAACATTTTAGTTGTCTCTCAAACAGATTAGACAGCAAGTTGTTCCTAAATTTGCCTTTGTGAGGTAAGTGACAGCTAAAATCAGAAAATTCTTGGTATAGCTTTAAAAAATTGATGTTTTTCATTTCAGAGTAATTCAGCTAGTTAAGTCAGAACATAATTTCCCACTATCAAAGTAATAAAGTTCAAAATCACTGCTACCTTTATTTTAGTTACATAGCAACAAGGTAATGGTATTTTCACCCTTTCCTCAGTTAGCTACATTGATCGTCACTTATCACAAATTGGAATATACTGTAGTATCCTCTTGTGTTGATGAATAATTGCTACTTTCATAAAACAAAAGCCGATTTAATCCTTTGTCAGCTAAAAAAAAAGTCAGGCTTTTTGATGTCAGGAATGCAGAAGCAAAGTCCTTCCAGTTATGAAATCAATTACATTTACTTTTTTAAACAAGTTCAAGCCTAAAATAAGTAACCCTACAACAAGGACACATTAAATAAAAATTTTATTTTAGCATGCCTGTACATCCCAAGATAAGCATAATGGACTCCTTCCTTTTTTTACAACAGACTTCCAATTAGTACAACATTTTTGAAACTGATTTCCTGTGTTTCAGAAAAACTGTTTGGATTCTGAAGAACATGGGAAGGGACGAAGGGAAAGAATTATTAAAAGTACTCTTCTACAGAAGAAACATGGCTATGTAATTCCAACGCAAATGTTTGTTGACTTCCCTGGCATAAAAACAGTGATGTCATTCTACACAGTAAGATGGCAGAGTTATAATGAACACCAAGTTTTTAAATCACTGACAACTTAAGGAAATTAAAAACATTACTCAAAAATCTCCTCTCCCTAGAATAGCACATCTGTGGAAGAAAAGTGCATGCCCATCTGGGGTTATATACATACTCAACATCAGCAAAACTGAAGTCATTTTTCCCTGCACAACAGGAAAAGTTTTTTTCTCCCTTAGAACTCTGAGCAATGAAAGCCATGTCTTTAAATGGCTCTGTATAAAAACACAAGACGGGTGGGTCATATTCTATTAGTAAAAGCAGCTCAACATCAAGAACCCTTCTTCCTTTAAAATAAAATCTAAAAAAAATAACTTAAAAAATTCCTTCTCACTTCTGAAAATTACTTTACCTTTGCTTTATTTTCTCTAAAATACAGATTAATACCTTTAAAGAGAGTAGTAAAAGTTTATAAATTTGAATTTGCAATGTGGCTCTCATACCAAAAGTAACATTTTTTTTCTTCGTATAGTAAGTATTAAATAATATATCCAAACTTATTCTGGTGAGAACAATTTAAACTATTTTTTACTTTAATATTAACAATATTTCTACACCAAGATTTGTGATCCCTAATCTAGAACAATTATTTTTTCAGTTTTAAAATTACCTTAAATTGATTGGAATACCATTTGTACAGTCACATAAAACTGTAAAATGGTTGCAAAACCTGAGGCAGCATGACTTATATCCCTTTCTATTAATATTTAATATAACTAAAGTTAGAGAAACTGCAAGTATTTCATCCTGGCTTTACTGAATGTCACAATTCAAATTACAGGTCAATGTCCAAACTAACAACTAAAATCACAATAAAACCAGTATTTTTAAACAAAGCACAGTTCAACCGAGCTATCAGGAAGAGTTTGAATTTCTACATCTTAATTAGTTAAAAATTTGCTCAACCATTTAATTTCTTTTTAATTTGTTACCTATCAGAAACATACCTACTTTTTTTACTTTCTACCTGTGCCAAATTTATCTTAGGTTTTGCATTCTGGATCTTTCAACCACTAGAGATCAACCATTGAATTACTTCAACAAGTAGAAATAGCAACACCGCTCCCAAACAGCAATTTCTGCATTGCTAGACACTTATCTAGTTGGTAGATTTATACCATTGTTCATTCTTAGTTGCTTAAATGTAAAAAATACCAACAGAATGGTGGCATACCTCTAAATTAGTTTAAATATGGAGTTATTTTTAGTTAGATTCAAGTTTTAAAAAGGCACTAATCATTCTTTTTCTAAGACTAATCTACCCAAGTACCTCCCATATTAAAAAAATTAAAAGTTTAGTTTGTCTCTTTTGGAAAGAAGAAACGTTGATTCTATAATGCTCAAGCACAAGGATATTAGAGTAATTAAGTAATAGACCTGACATCAAATCAGGGTCAGGATCATACCTATTGTTGATAAAAATAACTTTGACATTTATTCTAAAGATGGTCCTTTCAAACACTAGCATGGCTAAATGTCATTTATGTGCCCCTTTGAATGCAATTCTTATTTTTTTAAAATATTCTTTCTTCTATACAAAATAAAAAGGAAGAAAACCTCCACAAACCATTATAAACTGGTTCTTATTCATGGGGAAAAAAAAAGATACAAGAAACACCCATGCAGTTATTTATTTATCTGTGTCTATTCCTTCTTTGCATGCTAGAAAGATGCAAAGACAAACACTTCCAACTATTCAGACAGATCACTCCACAGTTGTAACTTTCATCATAGTTCTCAAAGCAGTACGGTGAGGTCAGCTCACAAACAGCTTAAGTAGCAAAACTAGAAATTGGTGGTAGTAGTATCAGGCTACATAACAGCCTCTCCAAAGAATATGAGGTAAGAGAAATAAAATGTGCTGGCAACATGCCAAGAGACTGGATTAAATACAGCTTTAAGCAACAAATACACAGAGCTTACAGTACAGCAAGCCATTGTCTCTTACCTGGTCGCCTGATTTTCCCTGTTTTAAACCAAAATTAGCCACACATAAGAGGTATTTAACACTAACAAATTTCTCCGTATTTATGACTTGTAAGGTTATGGGCTTATAGTGATGTGGTAAACTAAATACATACCCTAAAAAGAAAAACCTAACTTCCACCCTATATCAAGAAGAGCAAGGTAAAACAAATACAATTATACTGGTATTATTATTAATAGAATAATAGCTTTTGTTCTCCAAGGACTATACTACCCTCATCGTAATTCTAAAGGCTTGAGTTTTTCTGTTATTAGTTATGACTGAGTATCTCTACAACTGGTTGGCATTTAGAAGTCAATCTTCTCAACAGATTTAATAAATAATTAATCCTGTCAAATCAAAGGATTTATTTTTGGTCAGAAACAATTCCTTTGACCTTAGCCAAAATATGTTACTATTATAATTTCATCTTTATTGAATCATATATTAGAACAATAAACTCTAATTCTTAAGTCTCTCACACTTTCTAAGTTTCTTTCTAAAAAAAAAACAAAAGAAAATGTAGTTATTTTAGGCAAGAAAAATAATCATATTCTAATCAAATCAACACACATTTAACACCTGTTTTGTGCTGGACATAAAAATGTATATGGTCTCACAGAGCTGACAATCTAGTTGGGGTGACAGACATTTAAAAATCAATTTCTCTGTCCTGGTCTCTGTGCTCTACTAGCTATAGGAACAAAAGCCCTGGTATCACTCAGGGAAGTTTGCATAAGAGAATGGAAAAATTTTCAGAGAGGATAAGCCATGTCCTGAAGGATGAGAATTTCACACGGGATACTGCAGGCCAAGGACAGAATGAGCAACAGTAACGCACAAAAACAAACAAACAAAAAAAGGGGCATGTGTGAGGAAGCCCATCTGGCAAGGGTAGAGATACCAATTTCTGGTACATGTGCTACTACTCTTCTGCCCTCAATCCATGACAGACATCACTAGTCAATTAAAGCATGTTTAAAGCCCACATGAAACTCAAATTCCTTCTCAACAGATAGCCTAAAACCAATGGAAGGTGGCAAGTTCACGAGATGAAATCTTTGTGCAATCCTGGGTCTGGAAATAGGAAGCAGTGAGACTTGAGGTGAGAAGGATACATTAAGAACAGATTATGAATAACCATGAATACTAGGCTAACAAGTTTAGATTTTATCCTGTGGGCAACAGAGGACCAGCATAGGATTTTATGAATACTGACTTGGTCAATTCAGAAGGCAGATGTGTAAATAATGCATTTGGACAGAGAGAATAAAGGCCAAAAAAAAAAACAGTTCAGATGCTAATAGTCCAGGAAAAACACAATGAGGCCTGAGTTTCAACAAAGGCAAAAATCTGCAAGTGCTAAAACAAAAATGGAGTGTTTGGATTTTATAATACATGGTTTTAAAATAACAACTTGAGAAAAATTAGTATTAAAATTAGAATTCCCAAATAATACTCAAAAAGGGGAAAAAATGACAAATTAAAAAGATAGAGGCTAGAATTAAAAAAGAGAACCACAATGATACTCAAGATTACTCAAGACTATAAATTCAGAAATAGATATTTCAGGTTTAGCATCAAGAAAGAGAACGTCCTCATGACCAGACTAATACTCAGCAAGTCTTTTTTCCTGAGGGCACTAATACTCTAGCCAAACAACAAACGCATTCACCTTACATGCCCCTACAATGCAGGGTCAAATTCACACTCCCAGTGAAATGCAGTATGCACAAAAGTCCAATTTAAAACCAAAGTTTGAAACCATGTAGGAGTTCCAATTTACCCAAGCATTTAAAACTACACATACCTTTAAAGAAACATAATTTATATGAAGTAAATCTGGATATACTACTGTTCTACCATTAAGTAATTCATATTCCTGCTTTTAAACTCTAAAATTCTGTGCTGTGGAATACAACCTATCTGTATTACTTAAGGCAGAAAGTAAAAAAAAAAAAAAAAAAAAACTCTCCTAGCACTTCTGCAGAATGCAGAATTAGAATAAATAAAATTATTCTAATTAAAACTAAAAACCTCCTTGCAGGGCAAAAGGCCAAAGATAACCAGAGTTTTTCTATTTTGGAAAAAGAGATTCTTTAACCGTCGCAAACAGAAGCTAATGTAGTGATACGAAATCCAAGTGCAACATGTTAACAAGTATGCTAGAAAAACTAGCATTACTGTTTTAAGACTTATGGATATTCACATTAAGGATAAAATTATCCTGCAGTAAATGCCAACAATGCACTTCATACTACATAGTCACATATTCAAGGGCTCTACTTTGTTCTCAACACAATTCTTTTGTGTCCCAGTAAAAACTCACAGATTGAGATTCTCTTCTCTTAAAACAAGCTAAAATGAAAAACACGAACTCCAGAGATAAAATTTGTGGTATATTGTTTGCTTTGTGAAAACAAATCAGATAAACAGTTTATCACAATCTATCTCTTTTCCAGAAAGATAGGGATTAGCTAGTCATGAGCTGGGTCTACTTCTCATGATGTCATTCCAAAGCCATTACTAAATGTTACACATGTTATGCTTCCTTCAAATCAATCACAAAACAAGTCATCCTAAGACTGAGGTCAAATTCCATTCCAACTAAAAGATCCTCAAACTTGAAGCAGCGGTCCACTTACTAATATTCAAAGACAAAATTCTAGAAAAACCCTTCTGTACCTCCCACACTTAAAAAAAAAATCATTTTCCTTTTAGCTCACTGTTATGGAATGTGACCAGTAGTTAAGGGCTTTTCCATTCCTTATTTACTGCTTAGAGAACATGAAGCAGATCTATCCTCTATCATAAGAGTAATACATATTTTTAAAAGAAAAAAAGTGAAGTATAGGTAGTTAATCATATAACAATTAGAACAAGCAAAACATAATTGGTTTACTAGATTTCTCATGTCTGACAGAATGAGTTTATTTACATGATAACTGAATCCTCATTTTTATTTTATAACACTGGTCAGACATCTAAAAGATTTATGATTTGTATGACTCCTAATAAATTAGGTAGGGAAGGGAAGGTTAAAACTACAGCTACTTAAATAATTCTTCACACACAAAATTACTACAAACATCTTTTTATATCAAGTCATATTTTTATTACTTAAGTTACACACTTAAATGTACCTATAACATAGAAGAACAAGAAAATACTTAAGAAATGTACTTTAAAGTCTAAAATTAAACACACCTGGGGTTCAGTTTCTCATTTTTTTTAAAAAAGGTATTTGACTAGATGATGTTTAAAGCTGACACTTTAACCCGAGTTTTTAAATGAACAAATTCTATTATTTAATTCAGATAAAACCTCTCCCAAAATAACCCCATAAGGATGTATTTTACTTACATTCTTCCTACACCTTCATATATGTTAGTCTCATCTACCAAAGTCATAATCTCTGTGTCTGTAAGATGTGCGTGCTTTTTCGTTCTGTTTAGCTGTTCAATCTGTATGTCTGCAAGCTTCACCTTCTGTTGAGTGTCAATAACTTTGGCTTGAAGCTCTGTAAAGGCCTAATAAAAACAAGTCTTTGATTTAGTACTTAAAACATTTTACAGGAAACATTTAAATCAAATCCAAATATATTAAAATAAAGCCTGTTAACCAGAGACAAAGCTGTGAAATTTATCAAACAATAAGTCAATATAACTGCAAACAATCAAACCACTATGCTAAATACTGAACTTACCCTGTCCTCAGAAAATGCAATCTATTTGAAGCAGAACAAATGCACATTAAATAATAACTGTATCAAGTAGCAGGTACCCAAGGAGTAATGAATGCAGTCAGAGGATGAAACCCAGAGATCCAAAACAAGAACCATTAAGGCAACAACGTATAAAATTCATATTACACAACTAGGTTTCCAAGCACTTTCCCACATTTGTCTGACATATTAACATGGGACTATTAATATGAAAATATTAAGGGATATAATAATCTTACTTACTCCTCTCAATAATCCTATGAGCTGGGGATGGCAGTTTCATCACTGTTTACAAATTAAGTAATTAAATGCATTAAGGAGATGTCAGTGGCTTGCAAAGGGTTGAACTATTAGGTGGAAAGGCAAGTACTTAAATGCATTTCTTCTGACCTCTAGTTCAGGAATCTTTCCATTCTGTCTACAGTAATATCCAGAATTTTAATATTTTTTAAAAGACAAAAAAAATTTTCAAAGCATTGGTAGAATTGCATCATAATCTTCCTATGCACATACTAAGCCAAATTTGACCCTTGCATACACTTAAAGATAAACACAGTTCTTGGATACTCTTGTTGAAGTGCCTGGAATGACTTTCACATGCTGTCAAATTTATGCCTTAATACTAACAATTGTGACTGCAACATTTGGCAAAGGCTATTACTTCATTTTATCTGACTCTGTTCTCACCTACTACTAGGGTTTCAAGATTTATTTGGCGGGAGGGGAGTGCCTGAAATTTCCTAATAGTCTCCATCCCCCAAAAAAGACCTTATAAATATATTAGAAGATAAAAACCTTTAAACAGGTTTCTTTTTTTTTTTTGGTGAATTTAATTGACTGTCAAAACCACCCGATTTAGTCCTGTAATCATTTTCTTAGTTTACGTTCATCGTCCACAGGTTTCTTAGCAACAAATTCAGACACCACAGGGAGGTAAGTCCATTCACATCAGTATTCCATTGTTAGCTCTTTCATTAAACCCTGACTTAAATTTGAACTTTTAACAGAAAAAAAGGCAAACTTGTAAGTATTCTTAAGATGAATCTTATTTTGCATGTAAAATGACAGGTATTACCTGATTGTTCTGTACACAGTCTGCTAAGAAAGCAAGTATACTGTTAAAGCCGAGATTTGTCAGCATTAGAGAAATGTAATTAGGAATTACATTTAGAAAACCATGTAAAGGCTAAATTTACAAGTTTCAAAACAAGAATGGCAAAAAGCAAGCAAGACACGTATACATAAATCCTAAGAGCAGTAACAAACAGCTCCATTTCTTAGGAGTACTATTGCTTGTGCAAAGTTTGACCAGAAGGCAGTCTAAAGAAGTAAAATTTGCTCTTCTGAAGAACCTAAACTTATGGTCAAAAGGTGTGGAGTAAGGCAAAGAATACTGGACTCTAGTCCCAACCTTTGTGTCTTTTCTGTAACGGTTCCCTTTTCTAGAAAAATACAGGTTTAAAGTACATTAAGTCTAGTATCCTTCCAATCCCCGTCCCCCGCTACCCAAAAACAAGGATAAGGTTTTGGGTCCGCAGTGGTTTTAGAACCCTGACAGCTTTTAGGTGACAAAAACGTTTGAGTAACAATACATTTATAAGTAACTTAAGAGAGAAACCCAATTCTTCTAACACCAATTTTATTTTGAAAACTTTAATGGACATTTTTTTTTGGCCCCCAAGTCCTTCAAAAAAAAGGGGGGGGGGCAAGGGGAAAGGGGGTGAGAGCCAAAGCCCAGAGATGAACTGCTAGAAATCTGACTCTTAATTGTACATAGATACTGCGACCTTCCACAGAATGGGATCTAATAAGTGGCCTAAAAGCATACGTTGGATTTATAGTTTTTCAAAGCAAACGAGGATGCAGAATTACACACGCTTTCAGCTCGGGCAAACCGTCCCAAGTTGGCTCCAATTTGAAACGCTCACTTCAGGCCTTAATATGGAACTGAAGGCTCCGCGCAACGAAACGGCAATAAAGTCCAGAACAAGAGGGAAAGCCCAACTATCGGCCCGCCAAACTGAACCAAATCCAGCTAAACCGGCTCTTTACCAGCAAAAACCGCTAGCACCCAACTCCAACTTAAGGATAACCGGCCCCGTCTTAGGGCTCTGGGAAACCTTTCCAAAGTTTCCTGGGGCCTCTTTACTTCCTCAAAATTAGAGCCTAACTCTATATTCTTGTCCATAGTCCCCTTAACTTATAAGGAAAAACCTCTGCCTACCCAGGACCCCCTTTTACCTTCTTCAACTCCAGATCCACGGGAGCCGCCATCTTGGTTCACTCTGCGCTTGCGCGGTGGGAGGAGGCCGGAAAGAGAGGGAGGGAAGGGCGCGCCCTGGAGGTTTGTCGTCCGCCTTCCGTCTGCGCTTGCGCAGGACTCGGCTGCTAGGGCATCTTCCGGTCTCCCAAGGTAGTAATTCTTGAGGTATTGTGAATTTTGAATTCAGAGTCTACTTCCCCACATCCTTCCAGACAGCCCAGCGGGCAGGTTTTGCGTACGGTTTTAAGCATTTCAACAAATGGCTTAGTTTGTGCTGCCAAATTCAGATGTATGTGGATCAGGCCAAAACCTCGTCAGTCATTCATCCTTCAGCTAGGCTCTGTGCTGTAAAATCAGCCAGATCCGCACGCATGCCAGTAGGGAGAAGACCAGAAGGTTTAGTTGAAGTGTTTTCCCAAAGAACTTATTTCTACTGAACGCTCCTGGAAAACCTTCTAGACACAGTGGTTCTTAAAAGAGGCCAAGGAAAATTGTTAAATAGATAATCCGGTTCACATCCCAAACCTAATTACTTAGAATCTTTGAGATTGGGGGCTGGAAATTCACGCTTTTGCAAACCCCTCTTATCATCTGAAGCAAGTCATATTTTGAAATTTTTGAAAATCTATAAAAGACCTGTTATTTGAACCAGAAGGACAGATAGTAATCAGACTTTTGGAAATGAAAGAAATGGATGTTTTACCTACTCTAAAAATTTGTGAGGAAGGAAAAGGGCACGGAATTTGAAACCAGCCAGATCTGGATTCAAGGGTCTACCTAGAGCCTAAATCTGTCTGGTACCATTTACAAACTATATTGACCTAACAAGGTTATTGTGAGAAATAAAAGAGATAAGGAGGAAAAGCTCCAAGCATAGCAGCATGCACACAGTACGGACTCAATAAATAGTTATAGTTAAATTGATACTGTTAGCATTGTTAGATTCGTTTTTCAAGGTCCAGCAAACAGGCCACCCCCTCCATTATGTCTTTTTCTATTTTTTTACATCACTTATTCCACAGAGCAAAAACAATCTCTCCTCTGAACTTTCCTCAAGAATACATCTGTTCCTCTCTCAAGGCACATGAAATTTTCTACCTTAAAAAAAAATTTTTTTTTCTTACTGGTCTGTAAAGTCCTTGAAATCAAGACCTATGGAATAAAGGTTCTCCCACCACTTATACCTAGAACACCTTTCACAGTACCTCACATGGAAAGAATACAAAATAAACACTGGACAAGAATGAATTCTTCAGAGGAAGAAAATGTGTCATCACTCTAATTTAAGAAAGAAAAAAGGGCCTAATTGTTCTCTGGGACCTTCTTAGAACTTCATTATAGATGATCAATAAATAATAACTGAACATTAAAACCCAAAGAAAGTCTCAGATACATTACTTCATGATATTTTGAAAGAGTCCTCATAGAGGTATAGTGTAAAAGTTAAGGGTATCGGCTAAGGTGTCAGACAACCTGGGTTCAAGTACTGCCTGCTCTACTTAAGAACAATGTCCCCTTAGGCAAGAGTCTTCTCTCAAATTTTTTGTCATTGTTCCTTTTTGCATACCACTCCTTTTCCTGAATGTTAAGATATCAGTACTACCCAAAGTGATCTATAGCTTCAATGCAATTCCTATCAAAATCCCATGGAGCTAGAGGGTATTATGTTCAGCGAAATAAGCCAGGTGGAGAAAGACAAGTACAAAGTGATTTCACTCATCTGTGGAGCATAACAACAAAGCAAAACTGAAGAAACAAAACAACAGCAGACTAACAGACTCCAAGAAGGGACTATCGGTTACCAAAGGGAAGGGGGTGGGGAGGAGGGGTCCTGGGGAGGGAGGGAGAAGGGGATTAAGGGGCATTATGATTAGCACACATAATGTAGGTGGTCATGGGAAAGGCAGTAGAGCACAAAGAAGACAAGTAGTGACTCTATAGCATCTTACTATACTGACGGACAGTGACTATAATGGGGTGAGGGAGGGGGGACTTGATAACATGGATGAATGTAATAACTGCAATGTTGCTCATGTGAAACCTTTATAAGATTGTATATCAATGATACCTTAATTAAAAAAAAATTTTTAATCCCAATGACTTTTTTTTGCAGAAATAGAAAAACCCATTCTAAAATTCATATGGAATCTGAAAGAACATTGAATAGCCAAAACAATTCTTGAAAAATAAGAACATATCTGGACGACTAACACTCCCTGATTTCAAACCTATTACAAAACTACAGTAATCAAAACAAACACATAGACCAATGGAATAGAACGGAAAGCCCAGAAACAAACCTTAATATATAGTCAAATGATTATTTTGACAAGTGTGCCAAGACCATTCAGTGATGGAAAAGACAGTCTTTTCAACAAATGGTACTGGGAATACTGCTACCACATGCAAAGAATGTAGATATCCTTTACCTAACACCATATACAAAAATTAACTCAAAATAGGTCAAACGCCTATGTAAGATCTAAACTATAAAATTCCTAAAAAAAAACATTAGAGAAAACCTTCATGACACTAGATTTGGCAATGACTTCATGGATATGACATCAAAAAACACAGACAACAGCAACAAAAACATAAATTAAAATTAAAAACTTTTAAGCATGCAAGGAGATTATCAACAGAGTGAAAAGACAACATATGCAAATTATATATACACGATCAGGAATTAGTATTCATGATATATAAAGAATTCCAACAAACAATGAAAAAACAAACAACCCAATTAAAAATGGGCAAAGGATTTGAATGGACGTTTCTCCAAAGAAGAAATGCAAATGGCTAACATGAAAAGATACTCAACATCACTAATCACTAATCATTGCGGAAATACAAATCAAAATCACAGTGATATACCACTTCACTTCCGTTAGGACAGCTATTATGAAAAATCAAAACCAAAAACAAAACAGGAAATGACAAGTATTGGCTAGGTGTGGAGAAATTGTAATCCTGTGTGTTGCTGGTTGGGATATAAGATGTTGGGGCTGGTAGGGAAAACAGTATGGTGGTTCCTCTAGAAATTAAAAACAGAATTAGCATATGATCCTGCAATCCCACTTCTGGGTGTATACCCAAAAGAATTAAAAGTGGGGACTCAAACAGATATTTGTACACTCATGCACATAGCAGCACTATTCATGATAGCAAAAATGTGGAAGCAACCAAAGTCTCCATCAGTGGATGAATGGATAAAATGTGGTCTATACATACAATGGGATAGTATTCAACCTTTAAAAGGAATAAAATTCTAACACATGCTGCAACATGGATGAACCTTGAAGACATACTAAGTGAAATAAGTCAGTGACAAAAAGACAAATATCATATGATTCCACTTATATGAGGGACTGAGGACAGTCAAAATTATAAAGACAAAGTAAAATGGTGGTTCCCAGGGGTAGGGGGAAGTGGAGGAAAGGAGAGTTATTGTTTAATAGGTATAGAGTTTCACTTTTACAACATGAAAAGACTTCTGGAAATGGAGAGTGGTAATGGTAGCACAACATTATGAATGTATTTGATATCTGTGAACTGTATAGTTAAAAATGGTTAAGACAGACAATTTTATGCTATGTGCATTTTACCACATACAAAAATGGAAAAAAAATTCCTTTTCAAATCCACTGCTCTTTTTTTTTCATAATGATATGTAATGATATAGTCTTGCCTAATAGTGAACATAATTAGAATATAATGAACATAATTATTTTAAAATCTATTTACAATGCCTTGCTACCTGAAGTTTTTTGGGTTTGAATTCTTCTATTAGGGACATCTACTTGTCTTTCTCATTATAGTTGATCTTCATATGTGACTCAAAAGTTTTTGACTAAGAACCTGTTTCAATGTCTAACATGTCCTAGGCCATGGAAACACCCTGAAGATGGCTCCATATTCTCTCCTATCAAAGCCCTATGAGATTCATGGGTTCCAGCCCAGTTTTTATGTTAATTCTTGACACTGTGTGAGTGAAGCAAATCTGGGGAAAAAATTAAACTTGCCCTGAGCATAAAGTTGATAGAACGTTTCTTGCCAATGGGATTCAGCCCTGGACAAATTCACTATGGATTCAATGAGACCAAAAAATTACAATGGAATGGTCTTGGGGTGAAAGGGTTTATACCCAACTTTATTCCCATGGTAGCAGGTCAATCATTAGAATCCCATCCACTCAGAGAGTCTGCATGCAGCAAGCCAGTCTCTGTCTCTGGGCCTCTCTGCCCAGCAGCCATCTCACTCTCTGTCTTTGGCTCTGCCACCACTCCAGTCTCTGCTCTCCCGCAGCTGTGCGGCAGCTGTGCGGCCATGCCATTGTATTGCCTAGAGCACTGGGCAGAGCTCTTTAATAGAGTCAATGGCTACGTGTTGCCAACACGTGTGTAGTGAGCTAGCCAACCAGGACCAGGTGAGAATCCTGGTCATAGGAACCTTCACTTTATCCACAAATGTGACATACATTTATGGACTGAAAGCCACTGTAATATACCTCCTTTTTCATTTGGGTCTTCAAAATAAAGAAATTATTTCCTTTCTCTCTCTGTAGCTTCTAAAATGGCAGGGAGAGACTCTCTCTGAAAGCCCTGAAGAGTTTGCAGTCCTCAGATACTTTCCAAGAGAATCACCATGATATGCTTGCTTCTATTATTTTCACAGAAAAAACAGGCTTCGTGCTGAAGACTTCACTGGTATAGGGATGCACACCTTCTGAGGTTCACAGTCTACAGCTGTGTAACTTAAAAGAATGATCCATTATCCCTCAGCTCCTCCGCTTACCCATGCTCAATACACTTATTTATTCATTCAGCAAATATTTATTAAACATCTGTTATGCACTGATCTGGGCTGTTGGGACATAGCCATAACAAGAGACAAACTCCCTTGCATTTTATTGTACATACCTCAATTTTTTAAATTAATTAATTACATTTTAAAAAGATACAAACTCCCTGGCCCCATGGAGTACACATTCCTTCAGGGAAAGACAATAAACATGCAAACAAGTAGTTTCATATATTGATAAGTGTTATTAAGGAAGAAAACAGCAATGTGGCTAAAGACTGACTGGCTGGAGGCCACTGAGGTGTGGGAAGCTCTCTGGAAGGACATAATATTTGAGATGGGACCTGAAAAATAAGAATGAGCCAGCTATGAAAAGAGCTGGGGAAAGAACATTCCAAACAGGAGGAATAACGAGAGAAAATCGTTTAAAATGGAACAGGTTTGGTTTATTTGAAGAACAAAAGGAAGAAGGTGCCAGTGTGGCTGGATGGGAAGGATGGTAGAAGGTAACATTAGGGAGTTGGACAGGGGCCAGACCATGAAAGGTGTTGTAAAGCTACGGCCAGGAGTTAGAATGTCATTCTGAGTGTGATTGGAAGCGATTGAATGATTTCAAGCAGGAGAGTGATAGGATCCAGAGATATTGGTATGACCCCAATTTTAAAGGGATGAGTGTGGGTTCCAGGTGAGGAATAGATTGGAGGGAGCAAGAGTAGAAGCAAAGAGACCAGTCAGGAGACAATGGTGGTCGTATAGGAGAGAGATGATAGGAGTTTGGGTGATGATGATAAGAATGGAGATAGAAACAGATGGATTCAGGTAAAGGCTGCTGAACTTGATGAAGGAATGAATTGGGGGTAAAGGGGTCATGAAATGAAGGAGACAACAATGAAAAAAAGAGAGGAATCAAAGTTGATTCCTAATCTCCAAATAAGTATGTTGAGCAAAAGAAGTCCAACAAAAAAGAGTAGCATATGATGCTATGTACATAAAATTCTAGAAAATTCTAATAAACCAAGTGTGACAGAAAAAAGACAAGTGATTGTCAGATAGGATGGGGTGGGAGGCCTGGGGAGGAGGAAAAAGAAGGAATTACAAGGAAGCATTAGATAACTCTTGTGGTGATGGATATCTTTATTATCTTGATTGTAGAGATGGTTTCCTGGGTGGGAACTTATCACACTCCACACTTTCACATATTCAGTTTATTGTATGTCAATTATACCTCAGTAAGTTGTTTTAAAAGAAAAATAAAGACTTCTAAGATTTTGACCTGAATAAACTAGTTGAATGGTAATGTCTTTTACTGAGAAGAGGACATTTAGTTCTTATGATAGCCTGCAAGCAGTCTCAAAGCCACTCTACAGGAATAATAAGAGTAATGCTTCCCCAGGTGAATAGCCTATGTTAGTTAAGAGTACAGGGGCAGCTGCTATAACAGAGATCCAAATAGCAATGGCTGAAACAAGACAGAAGCGTATATCTCTCTGTCACAGTCATCTAGGCATGAGCAGTGTAGAGTTAAGTATGTGAGTTCCATGGTGCCAGAGCTCCCAGCCTCCTCCTACCTTATCCATATGATCCAAGATAATTCATCACCCCCCTGTCCATAGCCTAACTAGAAGGAAGGGGGGAAAGGAAGGAAGGCTCACTCTTTCCTTTTAAAGGCACATCCTAAAAGTCATAGGTACGGCTCTGTTATATCACATTGGCCCACACGGAATCACATGGCCATGCCTGGTTTCAAGGGAGGCTGGGAAATGGAGTTATTATTACGGGCAACTCTGTATCTAGGTAAACACCAGGAATTCTGTTATTATGAAAGGGAAATAGAAGACAGATATTGGGGGGAAATTAGCAGTTTCTGACATGAGAGCCTTTTAGCTTACAAAGCCATTTCCTGTTCATGAAGTCATTTGATTTCACAACTTTGTAAGACAGACCCTAAAGGGTTCATTCAGTTTGGAAGAAAGTTCAGCAGAGTGGTTAAGAGTAGAGGTTTTGGAGCCTGACCTCCTAGTTTCAAATCCTATTTCCACCCTTACTAGCTCTGAGATCCAAGGAAAATTAACCTCTCAGAGCTTCCATCTCTTTAACTGTAAAATAGAGGTAATAGTAGTATCCATTCATAGGCTTTTATGAGGATTAAATGAAATAATACATGCAAAGTTCCCAGTATATAGTTGTACCTAATCAACATTAACTATTATTATGTGTCAAGAGTTGTGAATCTACAGGGAAATAAAAGAGCAATTCACAGTACAGTAAGAATCACAAATAAACAGAGTTATAAAAGAATATGCAAATTCTACTGCAGAGGAAGTGACCCCAGGAGCTGGAAGGGCACAGAGGAGGGGCTCCTAACCCAGCAGTCTTGTAGGAAAAATGGCAGTTTGTGACAAAGAAAGGAGGAAGGATATTCCTAGAAGAGATAAACACACCAAGGTGAGAGGGAAATACAAGTTGTTTGGTGTGGCTGGAGCATGGAAGCATGGTAACCACTAAGAGAAAGGGGCAGAGAGAGATGAGTGCCAATGGTGGAGGGCCTACAGAGTCAAGCTCTGTCCTATGGCCACTGAGGACAATGGAGTATTATAAGCAAGGAGTGACTGGTCACATTTATACTCCAAGCTGCTTTATGTGGAATGATTCCCAGAAGGCAGAAGATGAGAAATGAGATCAGAACTGGAACAGCTGTCCAGACACCAAGAGGCTAGACTAAGGTAGTTGGAAAGAGGAGAGAGAGAGCCCCAGGGTTCATCTGCTCCTCAAAAATCCTGTCCTGTCTTGAACAAGTTCTCTCTTTAACTCTGCCTTATCTCCACTGCTTTTGCATCACTTAGATTCATAGAGAAACATCTTTGATAACATTTCTATATAAGGGTGACCAACCATCATGATTTTCCCAAGACTGTATAACAGTCAGTTTTTGCACTGAAAGTACTGTATTCTGGGAAACCCCGCAGTCGTGGGCAGGCTGGGACAGTTTGTCATCAACCTATAGATCCTATGGAGAGGCAGCGTGGTATAATGGTTAAAAGCAAATTCTGGAACTAGACTGGCTGGATTTAATTCCTAGCCCCATCATGTATCAGGTGCAGGACCTTGAGGAAGTTATTTTACTTCTCTGTAGCTCAGTATCACCACATGAAAAACAGGGATGATGTACTGTAGTAACTACTGCACAGGGTCATTGTGAAAATTAAGTGAATTAATATATACTGAGTATTGAGAACAGTGCCTGGAACATGGTATTTTCTATGAGCATCTTGAAATTAGAACTGTTACAAACCTACTGCCTTCTGGTTTATTTCACTTCTGTCCCACATATCTCCTTGCTCTGTCATCCTTTCTTGGATGTCTCCAGACCCTTCACTTCAAGCTCTCAGTCACCTCACCCAAGAGTGATGAGAAAAGGTAGTTCTGTGACACTGGAGCCTCTCCAGCCTGTGGGTAGCCTCTGAGAGTATTAAATTGAATTAAACAGAACTGAAAGCTTTTAAGACTCTCTCCTAAGTCGGCTACCTCCTGCAATCCTCAAGAATGGGAAAGTCTGTACCTGCACCTGTTTTCTTTGAAAATAAATTCTGCACAACAGTCTGTCTAGGACTAGAATGGGATGGCGTGGACACTTGTAAGTCTTTTAGGGCAGTTCTGTGAGGCATCAGGGACCAGCATGGGGAGTGAGCCTTCCTCAGTGATGTATTTGCTAAGAGACTCTCAGGCAGCCCTTGAAGGCTGGGACCTTCCTAGGAAGGGAAGGGGGCATCAGCTTTGCCTACCAAATTTTGAAACGGTCATTAGAAACTGCAGGGAGACCAGATGAGTTGTCATCAGCAGAAACTGGTGGTGGCTTTTCCCAGGCAACTTGCCATATCTGATTGAATCTGTTTATGAAAAATCCAAAGAAAGTGAATATTTTCAATCAATCTGATCATTTAAACCTGCATAAGAGATGAAGCTTGGTCCCAGATTCTAACAAAGGCCAAGGTATTGATCTCTTTTCTCACCAGAGAAAGTGAGGGTGTGGGGCCCACCAGAGGCAAGAGCCTAGAGCAGGGGACTCTGCCCAAGAATAGGAAAACAATAAAGTCAGGGAAATCCAAAGCCTAGTGGAGAAACCACATCTCTATCACCCCAGCTCACTCCGAGAGGAAAAAGTTCATGGTCCTTTGGAACAGGAAGAGGAACATAATGGGGTTGGGTTGAAATCTGAACAAAACACCCCATGCATTTATAAATAAGCACCAAAAAGTACCAGTGCAGAGGAATGTTATCCTCAGAGCTGTACCTAGGACAGGTGACTAAAGCTTTTCTCCAGAGTGCCTACATTTATCAGCTCCAAATTTTTAAAAAAAGACTTTTTAAAATGTGAGAAGTTAAAATTTTTTGTTTTTCCTTTTATAAATTAGAAGAACATGAGCGAGTATAGCACCCAGCAAGCAATAAATTAAAATAGGAAGTCTCACATTGTCCACCCTGTTGCTAACTCTCATAAGTAGCTACAAGCAACTCCAGGCTTCTGGTTGACTAGTTTAGCGCCCACAGTGGAAAGAGATAATACCTCTTTCTTTCATGGTTCCAGAGAGTCCCAGGATTGGATTTCCCTGGCCTAGCTTGGGTCATGTGTCCATCTTTGAAACAATGATATTAGCCAGAGGTATGGACGTTCTGATTGGCCGGGTGCAGGTTATATAGCCATTCCAGGAAGATTAGGGGAATCGGCCCCACCCAAACTGCATTTGGACTGAGGGTGAGGGAAAAGTGTCTTCTTTACAAAAGAGTAAAGTGTTAACTATCAAAGGAAGAGGTAATTTGATGTCACAAAGAGTAGAAAAAAAATAGATGTCCACTATACCTTAGCTGCCAAAGTTTCAACTTTTTCAATCCTCTCCTAGTAACTAGTTCAATTTCATTTCAGTGCGTACATGAATTTCATGATGGTGAACCCCTATCCTTCCCCAGTAACAGTGGTGAGGGACCTCAAGGAAACAGTTTTGTTTTGCAACGGAGTCCTTGTATCATTTAACGTGGTGGATCCTATCCAAGGGGACTGAATCTAAGACTTAATGTTATTTGGCTTTTCTAGCTCAGAGACACCAAGTCTGTCTCTCTGTTTCACTAAAGACAGATTGCAGCAGCCACTGTTGCTGAGGGTGTGGAAGTTACCACTTCCTTTTGTCCCCTCAGTTAAGGTCAAATGCCTCAGCCTGGGTTTAGGAAGATGGTAAAGCGTGACTGGCTATGGGTAAGTAGCCTGTGATTACCTCATAGGTCTTCATCTTTCTAACCGCAGGGATTAGTAGAATCAGAGGTCACTAGCAGGAACACTTATCCTGGAACATCAGAATCTGAGGGCAAAAGGGCATATAAAATCATGGAGCAAACTCTCTGAGTGACTCTTAGTCCATCCATTTGTCACATACCTCCATTGTGTTCTGCCATCTGAAGTATAGGGTCCTGTATGAAATTTCCAGAAAAGAGTCCTCAACTCAAACTGCTGGGAGGAATCTTTGAGTTCTTCTAGTCTACCTCATTTTATTGTCAAGGAAAATGAGGCTCACAAAGGAGAACTGATTTGCCAAGGACATAGCAAAATGGTGTCCACATAAGACTAGGGCCCAGGAATCTTAGAGGCACTTCCAGAGTTCCTTCCATTCCACCCTGTGACCTCCCTTGGGTGGATTCTGGCAAGATTACTGAGTCTCAAACAGAAGAATTTGGAGTCAGAAGGCTCCATTTGTCTTGGAAATATGGGACTCCTTTTTACGGCCACTTACCTTTGACTGTGCTTACACATGGGGATTTTGAAAAAAGCCTCTACCACAGAGCACAAAGGGAAGAGATAGGAAAGGCTCCAGGGCTCTTCTCCCTGGAAGCAGGGTGAAACTGGTGTTATCCCAGACTTGCACTATGCCCCGGAAAATCTGGGCACTCCGGAAACACACTGGGATGTCTGGGATATCCTTGGCAGCATATGTTAAGTGTTGTGCCTGTGAGACGTTTTTTTTCTGGGTTAGGATGAGCTTAATCTCAGCATCTCAGAGAGGCTGATGACCCTCTGAAGGTTAAGAATCACCACTCTCAAGCGGCTTCCAAATGCGGCTTGTCATCAGAATCACCAGGGAAGCTTTCAAAGTACTGATGTCTGAGCCTCTCCTCCTGGAGAGGGGGATGCAGTGGGTCTGTGCTGGGGCCTAAAGAACTGGCATCTTTTAGAAGCTCACCAGGCTTAGAAACTGCAGCTAGAAGAAAATATTAACAGAAATGCTTTCCTGGAAGGGAGAAGGAAAAAATCTCCTTAAGACTTGGCACTTGAAAACCATTCTGATGTAAATGCTTCAGGTGTTTATGACACTGAGAAAATTAGAATGCCTGGAAAGGAGCAGCAGCTGAAGCCCAAGAAGCCACAGAGAAAACAGTGGAATTCAGAAGAAGGCCAAGGTTCTGCTGTATTACACTGTGGCCACAGCTCACATGCGTGATGTCAGCTCTTAGCCCGTATTTTGTCTCCCTGACTCTACCCTCCGGTGGCTGTCAGGTTCGGGACACCCCAGTCCTCAGGGCAGGAGAGCATTATGTGAATCAACCACGTCTTGGTCTTTTTATAGTTTCTGAACAAAAAACTACTCATACATGGACTTATTTGTTTCATTGACTATTTGTTTCATTTATGCATGAAACAAATATTTCAGTGCCCCTAAGATGCTAGGAACTCCTCTAACAAGACGACACCCCTCAGCCCACATGATCCTCACAGACCAACAGAGGTGCAGGATCCGTTTTGTAGATTGTTGAGAGTTGGGGCCGTAAAGAGCTTTTTCCCTGTATTTTAGCGGCTCTGTCACACCAGTTTCTCTTCTAGAACCCGCTACTCATTTCCTTTCCTCCCGGCTTTCTAGGGGCTGCTTCCCATCTAGAACTCTCTTACCCACACTCAGCCCCATCACGCACAACCAGACCTGTGGTGTCAGCTTCCCTGGCCTATCCATGAAGAGGCCCACAACCAGCTCCTTGACGTAAAGTAGTTCTACCCTATTAGCCTCTCTCAGAGGGCCATCTACTTTTTCTTCATGGCATTTTTCACAGTTTTTAGTAGTATATTTATGTGTGAATATTTTTAAACTTCACTTTTTGAAAAAAAAGAGTCATTCTTACAATAACCACATATTAAATGAAAATGGTATAAAAGAAATAAGAATCTCAAGTAAGGCTTGGAAAAGAAAATTAGCTTCCTGCTCCTGACCCCCGAATTCTCAGTTCCTCCTCCCTTGGGCAAATGCTGTTCTAATTTCTCTTCTGAAAGTATTCTCTGCAGCTTTGTGGGCCCATGTAATTATTTATTAAGTGGCTAGCTCCTCTAATAGACTGAGGGTGAGTCCTATATCTGTTTGTTTATTGCTTATCCCTAGTACTTGGCCCATTATCAGCACTTCAGAGGTGTTGGTGGGATGAATGAAAGGATGTTAAAAGAACAGAGAGATTGGGTCTATATCTAAACTGCCAGGTCTTGTACACCTTCCATGCCCCCACTCAGCATGGAGCACACAGTCAACTTTATCGCTGCTCTGGTCTCCCCTAAAGCCCAGTTTATGCCTCTTTGAGAGCAACTTCTCACACGGTGCTGAAATTAGAGTTCTCTTGTTTGCCGGTCTCTCCCAGTAGATTCTGAGCTCCATGAGGGCAGGGGCCACATTTTACTCTTCCGGGATGCTGTCCTAAGCATCCCAGAAGTTAATGGACACTTTCCAACTGGCTGCTTGTCCAACCTGACTCATCAGACCGGTGGCTCCTTTGCAAGTTTAGAGAGATGCACTTCATTTGAGCCTTACTTGAGATTCTTATTTCTTTTAGGCCTTAGTTTCCTCATCTATAAAATGGGGATAACCATGCCAACTTCCAGGGTTGTGGTGATAATTAAATAAGGTCTTATGTAGAAGCCCCAAAAACATCAAGGTGTTCATTTCAAGCACATTGTTAATTTCCGCACCCCTTTCAGCAAGAAGACTCTGAGTGTCTGTTTTGCTAGAAAGGAGAAGAGGTCTCTGCATGGGAAGTAGGGTCAGGCAGACAGGAACTTTAATTCCAACCCCAGTTCAGACATTATTGAGACGATGAGGTGAGAATCACTAATAAAGTAAAAATTGCCCTCTGAACAATGACTCGAAATACAATGCATGTCAAAGAAGCTGCTGAGTGACGCATCCTCAGGACAGAATACAGGCTCAGGAGGCTCGTGCAGTCTGGTCCCTGCAAGCCTCTTCTGTCTCGTCTTGCAGGACTCCCTCCCTCCGCTCTAGGCTCCAGCCACACTGAACTTCCTTTGTTTCTCCAGGCACCCTCTGGATGCCAGACCTTTGCCTATGGTTTTCCATCTGCCTGTCACCCACTTATCCTATAACTGAGTGTGAATGGCTGCTAAGCTTCAGGAAGAGGCAGAGATGCCCACACGTCAGCACCAACACCACTACCAACTGCCAGGTTCTTTCACCCTGAAGACCAGCTCAGAGGATGGACCACAGTGGGTTGGAGCCTATTCTCTCCCTGGTCTTTGAGAATATGAATCTGGGGAAGGGAAGAAATGGCTTATCTTCACTTCTGTCTGCCCTGTGCCGGGTTAGCCATGAATAGGTAGAAGCCCCAGCCTTGCAAGTGGTTATCCCCTCCTGTGTCTTCCTGTGCCAGAGACTGGCTAGCTGGTTGCTCATTTCCTCTTTCTCATGGATAGTCAACAGTCACATAGATTATATTTTCCCACTTCTCTTGTAGTTAGGTGTGACCATGTGATGAACTTTTGTTAGTGAAATATGGATAGAAGTTACAGAACCTCTCATGCATGATCCTTCATGCTCTTTCCCCATCACAGTGACCTTGGAAGCTGTGTATTAAAAATGGCAGAGACACAAGATGGAAGGACCTGGGACCCTGAACTACTACTTGGAGAAGAGCCTCCCATTTACTAGGAGCACCCATTTAGGACTTACTGAGTGAGAAATAAACTACTGTGATGGGCCACTGAGGCTGAGAGCTTACCTTCTAGAGCAGCAAGCATCATCTTCACACTTTACTTTCCAGACTAATGACACCTCTCCTGCCCGGAGCCCTCCCCTGGGCCCCAGACCCAGTTGCGCAGCTGTGCACTGGACATCACTACTGATGCAGTGATCAGAACTTTAGACTTGATGTGACCAAGTCTGGGCTTGCTCTCTTCACCCCCGACCGGCTTCTCCTTTTCCAGTGTGGCCCTTCTGCGTGGATGCACCACTTTCATCTAGGCATACAAGTCTAAAACTCAGAGTCATCCCTGCCTCCTTTCCCCATCTCTCATCCTCCACTAACTCCTACATATCTCCTGAATTCATATACTTGTTTTCTCCAGTGCTGTTACCATCAGATGCCACTACCTGCAGACTCCAACAGCCACCAACTAACCGGTCTCCCTGCTCTGCGGCGGCTACCCCTCTCGTCCATTCTCCACACCACAGCCTAAGTCATCTATCCAAAGCTAGATCCCATTATGCCACTCCCTACACACATTCATTTTAAAGCCCTAGGCTGGCTCTCCATCCCCCAGAGGATCCAGTTCTTGGCACAGTCAAAAAGCCCTGCGTGATCTGGCCCAGCCCCCCTCTGCAGCCTCTTTGCCTCTTCTGCTGACACCAACCCAGCCGTCTACACTCCTGCCACCAAAGGCGTGTCAGTCCCTCGTTCTCTGCGTCCTTCCTCTCTGCTCTGCCTGTGCCCTCTGCCTAGAATAGTCTGAACCCCCCACTTTTCCCTTGGACCGCTGCTGCTCATCCTTCATCCTTTAAGCCTTAGCTGGAATTTTACTTCCTCCAGAAAGGGGCCTCCCTGAGACCTGAGGCAGGCTCAGTCCCCTGGCACCTCCCCTGCCCATCACCACCCTCCTGACCCTTGATGGCTGTGACTTGTTTCATTGCCTACCTCTCTAGTTAGGGTGCAAGCTCCTGCAGGGCAGGCCCTGGTCCTCTTCACCCTTGTGTTCTTAGTTTCTAGAACAAAGTAGGAATCTCTGTATGTCTGTTCAGTGTATACAGGTGAGCAGTGAACTATCCAATAATTGCCAACTTAAAGTTGCAATATGGTACCTCTAGGCAGCCTGGTAGGAATATCAGTGCTCTTTTTATGACAGCAAACAGTGAATTCTCAGTTTCTCTGTGATCTGAGTCAGGGTGATGCCAGGACTTAATGAGGAAACAGCTCAAGGGGAGCAGGTGATTTGCCCCAGGGAGGCAGTGAGGTGCTGCAGTCACCCAGCCCTGGCCACGGCCACACTACTTCCATCTCTCCCTCTTACTTTTCTTGGTTCTGAGCACCAGGCGGAAATGTAATGTCATGACACATTGGGGGATTTCTTTCTTCCACTGCATTCTTCTGATGTGACTCCAGACTTGGGGGTGGGGAGGACACAGGCCACAGGAGGAGGGAGGCGGGTAGAGGGGACATTAGCTACCGCATTCCATAGCGGCCTCCATTTGCATAGCTCAGAGAAAGAAGAAAGGCGTTAGCAGGCTTTGGCAGACACACTGGGCATTCAGCTCCTGTTCTGGCAGTTGCAGAGGCTGAGCCTGAACGGACGCTCTGCCAAGATCAGGGAGCCAAGGCCTCTCTCCCAGTCCAGGCTGCCAAGCTGAGACGGAGGTCGGGGCCTCTGCCTAAGTTTGGGGATCACAGAAAGAGTCCCCTTCTCTCTGGCCAGCCTGGCAGCCAGTTGGTCATGAGCCATTAAGTGTGCGTTTATGGGGTTGGGTGGGGGAATAGTGTCATGGCCTCAGTGCAGATCCTTCCAGGTTGAGGACTGGTGTGTGCATCAGGTAGCCCAGGGGGCTATCTCAGCCCCTCACCCACCCTGGAGATATTGGAAGGGCAGCCCCTGGATAGATGTCCCCACCCAGCTGCTGGGGCCATTGCCATCACATTCCAGAGCAAGCCACAAGCCACAGAGCATGGCTTGAGAAAGAGCGTGAGGCCCCCCTCGCCATGGAAACCAGGCTTCCTAAGAAAAGGTCACATATTTGATGTGGTTGTCATCCCGGCACCTTAAATGCAGCACTGTTTCTGTTTCCTGAGGACACCCACTAGCAAAGAAGGCCTGAGACAATAGGGGTGGCAGCCAACCTGTTCGCCCAGCTTTAGGCAGGCCCCTGTCATGGTTTCTCCCCAGCAAAGCCTGGTGCTGTGCCCACTTACACAGTCTCACTCCAACTGGGACAGCCCCTGCAGGCCAAGCCGTGGGCCTGGAAAAGGAGGTGCCAATGACACCCAGGAGGGTAAAAACTAGCAGAGGGCTGGAAGTCAGAGCTTGTTAATAGCTATCATGTACTGAGTACTTATAAATGCTTGACACGCACTATAATCCTTACAAAACCCTAATAAAATGGACACTTTGAGAGGCTAAATAACTCACTCAAGATTATTGTGCAATCAAAAAATGGCACAATCAGGATTTGAACCCAGCTTTGTCTGATCCAGAGCCTGAACTCAAAACGTCCACTCTATTTTCACTCATTCATTTATTCATGTACTCATTTAATTATTCAATTCTCCAGTCCTTCATGCATACATCAAATATTCAGTGAGTACCTCTGCTGTGCTAGGATCTGTGCTGGGTGCAGGTATACAGGGCTGCAAATGGATATCTATGACCACCTCCAAGAGTTCACAGTGGGAGAAACAGATGAGCAAACAATGACAATACCCAGTGTGAGGAAAGCCGTGAGAGAGGAATACCAAAGCTACAGTGGGAACACAACCAATTTTCCCTGCATTGTCTGAGGCCCGGTGCTGTGGAAGCACAGAGGAGGAGAGTGACCAACCACCCAGGACTCAGGGGGAGTGGCAGACTTTTTCCAGAAGGTGTTCAAACATATACCTGGGAAAGGATATTTGTACCTGCAGGGTTAATCTTGGGTCAGAATTCTCAGGACTGGAGTCACAGGGTCCACAGTTATCTCCACTGGGCAGGAGAGAACACTTCCCCCCCAAAAGGACCCGACTAGGCCCTCCTTACCAAGCACAGAGAGTCCCAGGGCCATGCACACTCTCAGTACCACCAAAGGAATAGAAAGGACTCGGGTCTTCCTAGAGAGCCTTGGGCGAGGGCCCAGCTTACACAGCCAGCTTTAGCCCAGACAACAGTGGCATGAAGGAAGAATGACGGGGTAGCTTCTTCCTCCTTTCACACCCCCACTGAAGCCTGCCCACTGTCAAAAGCAGGGGACAGCAGACATAAAACCAGTCCTTCATTAAAGGGAAACCAAACCAGTGACTTCTAGGTTAGACAAGGAAATAGGGGGTGGGGAAAGGGTGACTTAACTCCTCCCGTCTGTCTGGTTCCTTCACCCACATCATATGTCTTTGGGGAAGCCTCCCACACAGGGTATGATCCACTAACTACTGCACTCCAGCCCTGAAAGGAGCCCTTTTCCTTAGATGCCCCATTGGTTAGTAATGGCCAAGATGCTGGGAAGGAGAAAAGGAGGGAGGGTGGGAGTGAAGTTCTCTGTAGAGCAAGAGGGCAGCTGGCTTCCTTCACAGCTGTGTGGGAGACAGTGAGCTCAGAGGTCCCTGTTCTCTTCTCCATCAATCTAGGGGGCAATAAAAAAAATGTGCAATTTTATAAGTTCAAAAAGAAAACCCAAACCACAACAACCTCCAAATTATATTAATTTGGTGGTAGCCTGACACTCCAGAAACCAATCATGGAAGGGGGAATTCGAACTTCCTCCTGCTCTTGGACAAGGTTAGCCTTGTTCTCTTTTTCCGGGTTTGGTGTCTGTGAAGCAAGACCGCCTGGGGCCCCATTCCCTAGAGGCCTGGCCGGACCTGGGCACCTCACCACACTAGGAGGAAGACACAGAGCCTCCTCCTCTCCTTTTTCTTCAGAGAATGGTGGCCAAAATAGAAGCATGATCAGGGAGAAGCCTGGGCCCTTCTGGGCAAGGGCCCTTCAAGCAAAATGGCATTAGCTAGTCATGCAGGACACGTCACTCCTGTGAGTCTCAGGGCCCTTGTCCCTTAAACGGGGGAGAAAAATACCACCCACCTCCTGGGGCACCATGAGGATTAAACAAGATTCTGCGAGAGAAGTACACTTTAGAGCTTGAAACACCGTATAAATGTCTGGTGTTCCTATGGTTTTCTGTTTTCCGGTCTTTCTAATTTATCCTTTTGCCTCTTTTTTCCTCCTCCTTGCATCTGCCTTCCTCTTATCCCCCTTGCTGCAGTGCCTTCCTCACCCCATAACAGACTTAGCATGTTCATAAAAGAATTTTTGACTTGCGTGGCCCGTGTCAAAAGCAGGGAGACAGCAGAAATATAAGGCCCTCATTATAGGGAAACCAAACCAGTGACTTCTACGTTAGGATCTCTTTTGGAAGGTGATAGGGAGGCCTTCACAAATATTTGCTGATTGAATGAAACTAAAGTGAATTACACCAACAAAGAATGCCAACCTCTTAATGCTTAGCTCTTCCCAGGAGTATTAGCATTCTCAAACAGGAAGCTTGAATTTCAGGCATTGTTGACAAAGGGAAGGATTTCAGGCCAGCCTCCTTGAAGTGATACATTGGTCAGAGTTGCCGTTCATGGCTTCTTAAATCTACAGCTATTTCTTAAGACTCTTTAGGGCTCCTTTGAAACCAAAGCTGAATTAAAATATGAAACAGTGATTGAAAAGCATTATTTGTTTCTAAGGAAAGAGGTGTGGCTTGGACATCAGAGGGCTAGGTGTCAGTCCCAGATGTGCCAGTAATTAGCTCCTTGGACAGATTGTTGAAGATAAGCAACATTTACTGAGCATTTAGCATGTGTGTGGCTCTGAGCTAAGCATTTATTCACACCTATCACTTTAACAACTCTTCAAGGTGAATATTTTTAGAATCTCTGTTTTATAGGTAGGAGACAGGTTCAGAGAGATCAAGTATGGTGCAGGAGGACACTCCCTAATAAACAGAGGAGCTGGGCCTCAGAACCAGGTTTGAGGCAGCCAGCCCTCCTGCTCCTGCCCCGGCGCCACGTTAAGGCCCATCAGGCCCCCACCTGTGAATCTGTAAACTGGGGCCAGGGCAAGACATTCCTGGGCGATAAGGAGTTGCTTTCTAACCTTCCTTTCATATGATTTCTTCTCTCTATTATTTCTGAATACGGGAAGAAGAGAAACTAAGGCTGGCCCTAAGAACTCATTTAGGAATGGAGCTTAGAGCTTAGAGAGAAAGCTCAGGGGTCAGGCTTCCCAATTTAACATACTTTACCACTAACCTCTACAACATGGGTAGAGATGTTGCACCTACCTCCTGGGTTGGGATGAGAATGAGTCATAACTGAGACGACGCCTGCAAAGGGTAGGGCCCAGTGGCCTGTGCTTAGTGAGCACGCCATGAATGTTAAATATTTATTAACCTAATAATGATTACTATGAACATTATAAAAGAAAGTATCAGAAAGGCTACTGAAAGGGAAGCCCACAGAGAAGAGGCAGGTGCTTCTCAGTGCTCAGGAGAGCCAGATTTCTCACGCTAGCCAGTCTTGAGAAGTGGCTGCGGGTTCAGAGGCTCCCAGGGCCACCATATCAGCCACATAGATGTCCAGGGGAGCTGAGGAGAGCGCCCATCAGCAGCAGAAGCAGGAGGAGAGAGCAGCTGAGAGGCAGGAAGCCTAGAGCCCACAGGAAACATTAGCTGGAGAAACAAAAGTATGCTCGGAAAAGCCCAGCCCATGTGAGGACTGGAGGTTTGAAGCTTAGGCGCAGGAAAGGGAGCCCCACAAAGAGTCCAAAGTAACTGGCTGCCCCACAGTGATTTCTGCTATCTGCACTATTTTCTCTGATTACCAAAGTAATACATTGTTACTTTACAGAGTATTACAAAGTATTGGTATTTTACCAAGCTTTACCTAATCCAAATAGCTGAAGTCCCTATCCAAGTTTTTAAAAATCTTTCTATTGAAGTTTTGTGCATACAGAAAAATGCATAAGGCATACTCGATAAATATCCTCCATGTGAGTCCACTTGGGTAGCCGACACCCAGACAGTGGGACATGTTATCACAACACCAGAAGTCCCCCTATCTGCCCCCTTCCAGTCATTGCTGATCCCAACAGGAATCTATCTTGATTGATTTCACCATAGATTAGTTTTACCTGTTTTAAAATTTTAAATAAATGGAATCACACAGAATGTACCCTTTTGTGTCTGGCTTCTTTAACTCAGCATTATGTTGAGAGTCATCCATATTGCTATTTAGTATTTTATTGTATAGGTATACCACAATTTATTTATTCATCTCATTGCCAAATACTGATAGGTTTTGGGTAGTGTCCAGTTTTTAGTTTTTGCTGTAAATAATCCTAAAATCACTGCCATATGTCTTTTAGCTAACATACGTACTCATTCCTTTTGTGTATATCCCTAGGAGTGGAATTGCTGTGTTACAGGGCTGCATATGTTCAGCTTTGCTAATTATTGCTCCCCAAAGTTTTAAAAGGATATTCAAAGTATAGATGAGATCCCTGCGTGAGTTCCTGGAGAAACTTCAGAGTGTCACCACTCCTGAGAGAAGAGGAGAGGAGAGGACAGTAACACTTGCCCAACATCCTCCTGTTGCATCACTCTGTCTCCAATCCACCCAGGACACCATGGCCCCAAATTCCACTTTCATCCTGTTACTCCCATCCACCCTCCCCAACGGAGGTCTTTCTTTAAACTCAACCACACTTCCAGGGTAGCACTGGATCACATACCTGTCTACTAGCTGCCTCTGGACTGGATTTTAGTCCTTTCTTATATTCATTCATCCGTATAACAAATATTGAGTGCCTGCAGCTCAATTGCATTGTTTTAGGATCTGGGATTGGAGCAATGTGCACAGCCTTACTCTCACAGAAGAAGAGGTAGACAATGAACTAGTAAGAATAGGTTAGTGATGATAAGGGCTGTGAAGAAAAAACAATACAGAAGAGTAAGAAGGGTGGGGTACAGGAGGAATGTGCTATGGTATAACAGGGTGCTCAGGGAAGGCCTGCAAGGTAGGCCAGATCTGCACAATGTTTTAAATGATCTTTCTGGCTATTATGTTGGAAATGGGCTCTGAGGAAGCAAGGTGGGGAAAGGAGACAGGAGGCATGAGTTCAGGCAAGAGATGACAATGGGCTGGACTGGGGTAAAGTAGAGGAGGAAGAAGTGAGGAGTAGGAGCATTTGGCACATGTTCTAAAGGTAGGGTTGACAAGATTTGTTGGTGGATTGGCCGTGGAGCCTGAGAAGGGAGTTCACCAGGAGCCATATGTGCTTGCATATCCAGCGCGGGATCAGGCCCTGAGTCCAGGCTCTGCTGACTGAATGGATGGCTAGTAAGCTAGCCATCCTTCCTGCGTAAGGTCTGTTCTCTCTTGTCCCAGAGGTAGTCTAGTGTAAGTAATAAGACAAATAATTGGAGGCAGACTACCAGTCCCAGCTCTGTCATTTACCAACTGTGTATCCTCAAGGCAAGAAGTTAGATAACCTCTCCAAGTCTCAGTTTCCTCTTTTGGAAAAATGGAACAACACTACCTCCATCACAGAGTCGTTGGGAATACTGAGATAGTGTACATAAATAGGCCTGGCAGAGCATCACTACCAAGTCAGGCTTAGAAAATACTTCTGTTAAACCAGTTCCCAGTTACAACGAGCAGACAGATGGCTATGGAGTAAGGATTTTCTTTATTTGAATTGCAAAGTATAAATATGAACCAGGTTTGGAAATACAGGTTGTAACAGTTCAGAAATGGCACCAGAAACTTCCAGAAGGGACTATGACAGCATACTTTTGTAGTTTTGGTGAGGTGGGTGGGTTTACACAGAAGCCCTCCTCACCTCCCAACTTCTCTGTAGCAATTGACAGGTTACTGATTACCAGGAACAGTCAGCTCCAATGTTTCCTGTTCTCCTCAGCCTTTTTCTTTGCTAATACCGTCTCTAGATTACCCTCTGCTGCCCAGACCCCTGCATAGAGTAGCACCAGAAGAAGAGCAGGAGTAGAGAAATGTCTTACACAAGGGAGAGTGAGTTCCCACCCTGTGGGCCTGGGGCTGTGGTGGATGAGGGGCCAGGAAAGCTGCAGGCAAGGAAGCCCAACCTCTTCAGAGAGTCAGCGGGGAGAGGACACAGGGAAACACCAATATCTGTTACATTTTGACATCAGCACCTTGGGCTTTCAAAACACAAAATATAGACAAAATTGCCTAGGCAAGATTGCAGTCCAACTCATAGAGTGGATCTGACAAAGTTAACTCTTACATCCTGACCATACAGACTCCGATCATGGAAGATCTTTGGAAATTTGGACAGATGATAGATTACTACAGATGGTCACAGAGCCATCTCAGATTTGCAGCGAGGGAATGGGATGCTGAGCCAAAGGGTGGGGGATGCAGGGTGGAGGGCCAGGAAATTGCCCAAGTAACAGTCTAGGCACTTGAAATATTATTGTTAGATTGTTAAAAACTAAATAAATTAACATACATAGAATAAAATAAATATATAATTTAAGAGGCATTTTACAAACACACAAAAAAAATAGTTGTTATTTTTCCATCTGGGTAGAAGTCCCAGAATTCAGAGTTCTCAGGCTTGGGGTATTTCACAGTTAGCTCATCAAATCCAGCTCCACAGGGTCCAAACGGCAGGGCCCTTGGTGGCTTCTTGAGTACATGGCTTCTCAATCTCTGTTACTTTCTTCCCATCTACAAATCTTTCATTCTTCCTCTCCTTCTTTTTTTTTCAGTCAAAGATCCTGGAGCATATAGAATTTAACTGTCATCTTAATCCAGAAGATAAGTGTTTGAACAAACTTATGGGGGGCAGTAGGGTTGGGTGGAGGGGAATCAGAAGGGCATGAAGGTCCTTCACTTTTGCTTTCTTCTGCCCCAGATCCTGTTGGACATACTCTGTTTGGCACTTGAAGGCTCTGGTATTTTGGCAAAGCAATTATGGGAGGTCCAATCTAGATAGCAACCGGGGACAAAGGTGTCTTCAAGGCTAGTTGTGAAGTCCTTCACCTCTGCAGTCTGGGATCAGCCTGTGTCTTCTCAGAGGTAGCATCCCCAGCCAATTCCTAAAGCACAAGAGGAAGGCATTTAAAGCTGGAGCCAGTCTTAGATTTTGAGTCTCCCAGGTCCAGTGTAAGTGGAAAGGTCATCTGGGAAAGTATGAAAAGGAGTGGGGATGAGGACAGCAGAAGCTGTCCTCTCAGGTCTATCTCCCTTCAGTATCTCTCCAGCACCTCTAACCCTAGGGGGAGATGAAGCATGGATGGCCTTTCTGAAAACAATTCTGCATTGTGACCCTGACTCCACAGTAGCCTGTCCCCCAACTCCTAAGTCAAGAGAGGAATTCAGTATCCCTTAAAACAGATGCAGGAAAGGTGAAGATGGCACCATGGGGCAAAGGGTGAACCATTACCTTGAGCACAGGTCTCTCTCAGTGGGAAGTGGTCATGCCCAACTTCACTTTCTCCTCATTTTCCACATCATAACCTCCTCTCCTATGGTACCTGAGGAAGGAAAGGTTTGTGAGCAGTTCTGCCTGCTACGGGGTGCAGGTCCCAGGGAGGGTTCTTCTAAAGGCCACTGCCATGGTGGTTCCCTTGACTGCTCAGAGAAGCCCAGAGGGTAGGGCAGCTCAACAGACCTCTGGTCAAAGGCCCAACTGCCCTGAGGGAGGCCTGTCTCTAACAGCAGGCTGCATTTGCTAAGACCTTTCAGCTCATGTGTACAAGCCTCACAACAGCCTTGTGGGTAGGTGGACAGACATTACAATCACCAGAAGAATATGACCCTCAGGAAGACAGGTGACTTGGTCCAGGTCTCACAAGAGATGAGCTGCAGTGTTTGAAAACAGGCTCGGGGTGCTTGGCAGGTCTCCCCCACTCGAAAACATAGACCCTGGATATGAAGCATGGCTTGAGGTCCCAATGCCTCACGGTGGGAAGTATACACTAACCTGTGCCTTAAGCACCAGAGCGCACACTACCACCACCAAAAGCCAGCCAGGAGAAAAAAGAATGTATGTGAAAGAGTGCAGGCAGAGCCCCTGGAGGCTCCCGACACGCACCTGAACATGAGAAGTCCCACGATGACGAGCAGACAGACAGACGACAGCACCACCGCCACCACAGCCAGGATGGTTGTGTGGTCGTAAGTATACAAGCGATTTTCCACCGGGAGGCTCAGCCCATGGCATCTCTCTCCGTGGTAACCCGGGTGGCAGCTACTCAAGACAGAACAAAGCAGAGACAAGGTCAGTGGTTTGGCCTCTCTCTCTTGGCAGCGGCCCACCTGCAGAGGCCGAATCCCAGTCCTCATGCCCTCAGCCTACCAGTCCCTGCCCATATCTCTTTCTCTAGCCTTCTCTGGTAGGAGGCTCTCTGAAAACCCCTCTCAAGTTCTGTGGCCTCCCTCACTCCTCGCCCTCCACCCCTCCCTGCCCTCTGCTTCTCTGGCCTGAGATTCCTGCTCCAGGCAGGGAAAAAGTAAGGGAGGGCTTCAAGGTCTCAGCAAGACGTGCTCCACGTGTGGACGATTTATTGCATGTGCGCAGAGACATTCTTTAAGCCAGTCAAGAGGACGGGGCCGCAGACTTAGTGGGCTGAGTGGAGGGGATCCAGTATCACTCCCTGCAGTGAGGCCCCTCCACATCCTGACCAGAAATAATCTCAGCCTTCCCCATCAATGCTTCGAGCATCCAGTCCCTCTCTGCCACTGCCCAGCCTATTAATAGTTCCTGTTCCTTTGCCAGGAGTCATTTTTCTCAAGTTCCCTTCATTGAACTCCCAGCTCCTCCTGGGTGCAGGACCCAACTTGAGAGTTTAACCTCGGCCTTTGGCCTCTAAATGCTGGGCTAGCAGGCCTCCTTCATCACAGGACAGAGCAAACGAACCAAGCTAACACCCTGCCCAGCTGTCCTGCCAAGGCATGGAAGAGTGTCAGAAACAACCCCTCAGCTCTTCTCACTCAAAAAATAAATCAGATGGTGCCTGTCTCTTCTAACACAAATCATTTCCTACAAGCTCTTAGAAGATGTGGAAGTGCTTATAGTCGAACAAGAACATTCATATCCCTTCCTTTATCCGAGCACCCAAGAGACCCCTTGAATAGGAGTGAGCCCTGTGGCAAGGAAAGGCAGAGCTGTTTTTCCTCACGGCCATGCGGCAGGCAGAGGTGTGAACTTGGATGGTCTGACTCTGAGGTCAGTGTGCTACCCCCCTGCCCACAGCTGCCCACCCACCAGCCACATGGTGCAGTGGCACTGTCTGCCTGGGGACTTTAGGCTGAAGGAAGCACTGAGAAACTGGCAGCCCCCCATTCCGAGCTGCGCCTTCCCATGGGAAGCAGGTTGTGCACCTGGTGCCTCACAGCAAAGAATCCCTTCTTCCTACTAAGAGACACTAAGTGGACCTTTGCAGACCTAGCAGCAGCAAAGGGGCCAGACTTACCCCTTCCTTCCTGCCCAGCACCCCTCCCTGCCCCAGCTCCTCCTGGGTGCTTTGGGAAACCGTCTCTCTGCAGAATAAATATGGGTCAGGCCCACTATACACACAGCAGAGCACCTCTCCACGCATCTGTCCCAACTACCCATGTGGGCAAGAGCTGCCAGGATGTAGGGGAAGTTCTAAGGAGTGCCCCTGGGACATCACTGATGCACAGCAGTTCACAGCTTAGAAGACACTATCCTTACCTACTAGCTCAGTTGAGACTCCCTGGTAGGCAGGGACAGCCCCATTTTACAGACTGAAAGACTGAGATTAAGGGTCAGGGAGATTAAGTGATTTATCAAAAGCTGCACAGCTAGGAAGGAGCAGGACTATGACTAGAGAGCAGTCCTGGTATATCCAAAGTCGCGCTTCTTTCCGCTCTGAGCAGGGCAGGTTGCCCCAAGGAAACACTTATCTCATGAGTTGATGGGTCCGTGGGGGCTGTTTGTCCATGATCTCTGACCTTTTTTTTTATTATTGTAACTTGAATAATAACTAATCATAAATAGGAAACATTAAATGGCTCCCTCTGAGCCAAGTACTCGTGCTAATTGCTTTACAAGGATCATTTCATTTACTCTTAAAAACATCTCTGTGAAGGAGTTACTATCCTCTTTTTAAAGATGAAAGACTGAGGCTTAACTTCACAAATAATTGGTCCTGGGTTATAAAGCTAGTGACTGGTAAAGCCAGGACTCAACCCAGCAGACTGGACGACCTCAGAGACTATGCCTTCCTCGGGGGAGGGAAGATGAAGCTGAGTCTGTTTTTCACTTCCAGCCCATCTTTCAAACCCCACAGGTAGTTACTCAGATGATAGAAATAAAGCTTGGCCTCAGAGTCCTACAATTCAGTTACATAATCTCTCCACCCCCACCCTGAGTCAAAAGGATGATAATGTAAACATCCTAATATTACCCACCTCCCCCTCCCTTTGGGGACGACTCCTGGCTTCCGCAGGGAAGGAGGGGGGAATGAGCACATTCCAAGCATCCGGGGTGGGGACAAGATCAAGTGTCTTGCTCAGAGCCAGTGACCCATCAGACCGGCCCATGTTCCTCCTACCCATGCCTGTGGCCCACTTCAGAACTCGTATTACAATAGAAGCGAGATCTCTCCAGGGTCCAGCCATCTTCCAAACTGGGTTTCTCCACCCCTACTCCAGGGGTGGAGGGGACTCAGAACACAGGAGTTCTAGACTGGTTCTGCTATTATTTCTAGACAGGTAATCTTGAGCAAGTTACTTATACCTTTCCAAGCTTTGATCTTCTTGTGTAAAACACAGGAATAATAAATGCATACCTCCCTAGAGAACTGTGAAGATCAAATGATATAATATAGGTAAAGCGTTAACAAAATACCAAGTCCCACCCATGTGTGAATTATTATACAATCTGACTCCAAAAGGTATATGCCCACATCCCGAGGAATGGGGCACCAAAGTCCGACAGAGCCAAGGAAAAGGGGGTTCGCCATTCTTTCTCTGCATCTGGGCAGTGAGGCCAACTGAGGTACCCCCAGGCCTGTCTCTCTTCCAGCTCTGAGTCCTCCTTAGCCAACTGCCACCAAGTTTCCTCCAGCCACAGGAAACCTTGCAGCCAATTTGTGGGTCAGCAGCCAGTCAGAAGCCCCAGGAAACTGCTGCTCTTTGAGGGCAACTTTTGGCTGGTGACACACAAGGGTTTTCCTGGGGATGGTGGCTGCAGAGGGCTGGTTTAGGAAGCCAGCTAGCCTCAGGCTCACCACGGCAGCCTGGCCCCACCCTGGCTGATGGTCTGGAGGCAAAGAGGAGCCACAAAGGGCCCCAGATAGAAGTGCCCAGATGCCACACTCCCCCAGACCAGGAGCTCTGTGTTTTCTTGCTGCCTTCTGCTCTGAATACCAAGGGCTAGAGGCAGAAGGCAGCCGAACTAGACAAAGAATGCAGTGCCTTGAAAATCTGCCTGGGAAACAGTCTTCAAATCAGATTGCCATGCTCGTAGGCTAGTAAAAGCTTTAAGAGATCTCTAGGATAACAGCTGCCCTCTATAAAATCCTGCTCAAACTCTGTAAGGACAGACAGGGAAGAGGGGTGCAAGCCAATACCCAGGATAGCCCAGGAGCATGAAAAGCATGTTGGACTGAAAGTCAGGCACCTGAGTCCCTGTCCTGTTTCCATCCACTTATTCAGCTATTGATCTCAGGCAAATCGCTTCCTATTTCCTGGCTCCAGCTTCCTCATCTTTCAAGAGCAAGCTCTGCCTACCCAGCAGGGGCTTTTGAGAATCCTAGGAGAGGACTGTATCCCATCCCCCAACCGGGTGTTTCCTAGGCATCAAGTAGGTGCTCAATACACACCTGTTGGGCTCAACTCATATTAAGTGTAAATGTGAAGCTCTGGGGCAAAGGACAAGGCATCATGGGTATCATCACCCTCCCTCCAGCCACTTCGGCCCCGGACACCCTTATCTAGGTTCTCTGGGCTTAGGTGGTCAGTCAAGCCCAACTCTCCAGGAGGGCAGCTGAGCAGCGAAGTCCATCCACCACCACCCTGGACCTACGTGGCCCAGATAGATTCCTGGTCTCAGTCCATCTTGACTACCCTAAGAGTCACTGACTCCACCTGTGGTCATGAAGCCACC
This sequence comes from Smutsia gigantea, assembly GCA_032199065.1. Taxonomy (NCBI): domain Eukaryota; kingdom Metazoa; phylum Chordata; class Mammalia; order Pholidota; family Manidae; genus Smutsia; species Smutsia gigantea. The sequence continues at coordinate 205,644 of JAVSCE010001136.1, forward strand.
TTATAAATTAAAGACAAACATTTCCTGCCCTCTCCCAAGATCCTAGAAGGATAACATGGGGACTGTCTTCAGTACTAACCTCCTGACAAGGATGTTATAGGAGAGGAAACACAAGTGGCCATGGACATGGTGAGGAGTGAGGGGTCTGTCTGCCAAATGCCAAATATACGGCAGTTCTGCTACATGAGCTCAGATGGGATAAGGAAGCTTTAAAAGCCAAGGGGTCTCTACCAATCACAGTGGAAGAGATGCCAAGCAGCCAGCCTCCTTGACAGGCTGGGAGGCAGTGTGCCTGGCCCTGTCCCGAGTCTCCAGGTCACAGAGCCCGCCTCTCCATAGGGACCTTGTGCCCAGCAGAAGAGAGTGGATGTCTGCAGCCTGATGCAGGTGCTGGCCTCAGGCACAGTGGTGACATTACACCTGCCAGAGAGTGTGGCAGTGCCATCATCCCTAAGAGGCTGCCAAAGCAGCCATTTGCCGGGTTTGGCTAGGGAACCCCCACCCCTGGCCAGGGAAGGGGTGGTGCTCTCTGACCAGGGGCTGATGCCTACTGGGCTGGGTTCTGTTTACCATTAATCTTGCACAAAGAAATGTTTTCTCACCCACATGGCCAAAGGCCAATGTCTGCCATGTCCTCCACATCCTGGCCCTTACTGGGATGAGGAAGAAGTGAGGAGAGGCCTCTCTCTACTCCCACAGTGATCTTGCCATGCCTCAGGATCAACCCACATGTGCACTCATGTGCACATATGTCTGAGCACACACACACCTGCACAGTGTATGTCAAATGCTGCCTGCACAGCTCGGGAAAGAGGCCATAGAAGCTCCACTCCACCCAGAAAGCCCATTCTGCCGTATTTCCTACTGGCTTCTCCCATCTGGAGTAGGGCATGAGGCAGGAATGAAGGACCTGCCTTCAGGTATCAGCGCTCCTAGCCACATGCTCATTTCTAAGCAAGCAGGAAATGTCCCCAAGGATGAAAGAGCGTCACAAACCCACGCCACAGGAAATTGCATCCTATGCGGGGGGAGCTCCTTCCGCTGACTAAAAATATTTCCCCTCCTCCCAACTTCCACCCAGAGGTTGAGAAGAAACTGGGTGGAATTATGAATTCAAGAAACAGTGACAACGAGGAACAGCCACATGGTTGACAAAGCATGGGCTGATGCGAGTCAGCCCTGGAGAAGGGACACTTACATGCAGGAGGGAGCATGGAGGTCCTTTACGTATTTGCACTCTCCGTGGATACAGAAGTCTTTGTATTTCCGAAGACATGGGTCTCTCTTCCTCCCTAGCCCCTTGCCTTTCTTCTTTCTTTTCCCACGATCCTCCTTGCTTGGTGTGGCCAGAGATTGTGGCTTAGAGGAGAAAGCAGCTGCAGGAGAAAGGCACCCTGTTAAGCCTTTGACTCTACAGGGGAAGGAATCAGAACAGCACAGCCTCCGGGAGCAATATGTACTCTCTTTGATCCCACCTGAAGTCAGAGCCTTTGGGAAGACCTCTAGGCTAGGGTCTTGCAAGGGCTGAAGGAAGACTGGAGAGAACCACCAGAAAGCAGTGGAGAACTAAAAGCTAGGGGGTTCCCAAGGAAGGCACTTTGCAGACTCGATATAAGAACCTCATTCTAAGAATGCTAGCTTCTGTTGAGTAATTGCAACTGACTGGGCAATTCTACCAACCTCATCCCCATCCCACTGTCCATCCTATCTCCTACTCTCCTACGCCCACTTGGTTCCCTAAATAAGCCTCATTTCCTGATGCTGCACTCAGTGACCTGCTTGCAGGAAGAGAGCGTCAGAGATAAAAATTGCTTCTGGAGAAGGTACTTGGGGGGTTTTTTGGGGGGCAGGAAACTCCTAAATAAGAACAGTGCCCATGTCCAGATGGCCCCCTCTGGGGTACCCATTAGCACCAGGGTACTCATGAGTCCAGGACAGAGCCAGGCTCAGGGACAGCAAGCAGGCCATCCCTGATCAATGCCTTGCTTTTTTGACTTCAAGCAAAATATTTACCTTGCTCTGTGCCCTTTGAACCTTACTACTTCTCTCAAAGGTCCACTTACATTTATCCCCAAATGTTCTGTTTATAGATCTCTAAGATAGGGAGTACAGTGTATATGGGGTAGAAAGATGGAAAGTAAGGAACTATGCAGAAGGAATGGAACAACAGTGATTCCTCCCATTCTCTCCACACTTCAAAGGGGGGAAAACAACCTCACACAGACATCTAGCTGGGACTGACCGTGGGCTCTGCCCATCAGCCCTGGGAGTCGGTGCCCATCCCCCTCTCCTCTGCTCCCAGCAGAGAAAAGGTGCCTATGGTCCATGGCTGTGGCCATGTGCCTGACAGAAGGGTAAGCATCATACATTAGACTGGAGATCTAGGACCCTCAGGCTGGAAGTGACTTCAAAGAATATCATGGCTTTCCATTTTCAGATGAGAAATTTAAGGTCCCAAAAGGCAGTGACTTCCCGAAGGTCATGCAGGGTTGGGATCAGAAATGTGGTCTCTGTATGCCATATGCAGTGCTCTTTCCCAATACACCAAGCTGCCTCACACACCCACTTCCTCTCTCCCGGAAAAATCTAGAGCACCTGGGATGTGGAACCAGGAATGAGACAATGAATGGGCTCTGAGGTCAGCAGACCTGGGCTCCAATTTCAGCCATGTGATCTTGGGCAAGTTGCTCAATCTTTCTGAACCTTGGGGTTCTTGGTAAAAAGTGGATAGCAGGAGCTCCTATCTCACAGGGTTGATACAAGGATTAATTAACCCATAACACATTGAGTGCCTAGAATACAGTACACACTTAATAAATGAGAATGGTTATAGTTGACCCTTGAAAAACACAGGGTTTAGGGGCATCGACACCCAACATAGTCACAACTCTGCATATAACTTTGACTTCCCCAAAACTTAACTAAACTACTAATAGCATACTGTTGACCAGAAACCTTACCAATAACATAAACAGTCAACACATCACATTTTATCTGTTATATGTACTATACACTGGATTCTTACAATAAAGTAAGCTAGAAGGAAAAAAAATGTTTTTTCAAATTGTTGCAACTCCCCCCAAAAATTCCCAATATATTTATTGAAAAAAGTCTGCATATAAATGAACCTGAGCAGTTCAAATCCATGTTGTTCAAGGGTCAATTGTATTTACTTTAGGTGATAGGATCCCCAAACTTGAAAAATAGTCTTTGCATAGCTAATCCAAGAGAAGGGAAGACCGGCAAGGCGGCAGCAATTCCACCGTCCTGTTTCCTCTGGTGCTGACCTAGGCACCTTCAGAGCTCAGAAGGTGAGACAGATGCTCAGAGAAACCCAGTGACCAGAGCTGTGGTGAAATTGAGGCAGGAGGGCCAAGCCAATGAGAGGGGAGAGGAAGAGAGTGTCAGGGTGACAGCCAGGCTCCTGCCAGGGAGAGGGAGAAGTGAGTCAGGTCTGCAGAGGTATGAGAAGCAGCCATGTGGGTGGAGAATGAGTCACAGTCCAGCTCTGCCCAGCCTAGGAGGAAGGGGCCAGGAGAATCCAGGTTGTTCAGGCCAGGGGTGACCCTAGAGGGCCACTGTGAGAGGATGAAGGCTAGGAGCCCATGCTCAGCTTTGGAGCAGACTCTTGATTTATACTGAGATGGCACCTAAGGGAAGCTCTGGGTAAAGAGGAAGAAGGGTGGCTGAGGAGCAGGCGGAGATAGAACAGGTGGGTAGCTTTCCAACCAAATATAGTCATTCCGGGCTTCCAGGGCTCAGTCCCTGCTCCACCCTAAAGAATCACTGTATGTGGCTGGGCCGTGGAAATGAGCGATGCCAAGGGCTCTGGACTCTGCCCTGTGCTTGTACTCTGCCACAGCCACATTTGCTGGTTGGAGGATTCCAACTGGCCCTTCCTCCCTTGGAGTCTCTCTCAGGAACTCGAGGTGTTCAGGAAGTCTCCACCTTTGGGTGGGATTTGTAGACACTCAGCATTTCAATATAGCTTCCTAGGGACCCAGTGTTCACCATTCATAGCCTCCCCAGAAGGTGCTGGCCTCACCCGGGGGGAACAAAGAGTTCCCCATCCCCTGTTTCCCCAGCCTGGAGACAGGTGGATGGAGGATGGAGGAGACAAACACTGCAGACCTACTATGCGCCTAGCACCTCCACATCTGTTATTGTATACATAATGGTCATTTGATGTGGGAATTAGGACTTGCTCTCATTTTTACATAGAAACTCTACGGGAAGCATCTCAACCATTCCTTGTTCCTATCAACCAGCCTACCTCAGAAGAATGTACGAACCCCAGACACCTTGCCTGTCTCAGTATGCCCCAAAGTGCCCAGAAGGGCAGCAACTCTGCATATGCCACCCAAGGGCAAAAAGACAGCGGGACCCATATTCCAGGATCCTCCAGTAAGCTTGTCAGGCCAAGCAGCTTTTCCTTGAGGTCCTCCATGAAGAGCCCCAACCCACAGGTGCGCCCAAACAGCACGAATCCCAGAATCGTTTATTCTTCCACTGCCCACCAGGGTCCGAGGGCAGCCCCCACACCCACCTCTGAAAAGGTCCAGGTCTGCCTCTTGCAAGTCCAGGACTTCCCGGTCCCCGCCGCCTCCTGGGGGCAGCAGCTGGTCCGGAGATTCAGTGGGAGAGTCCAGGTTGGTGGTTTCAGCCGCCAGCCCTCTCCGAAGCCGCTCCAGGCTTTCGCCAGTCACCAATGCCGAGACCACTGCGCGTGAGGAGCGAGGCCACATCAAAACTCCCAGCCCAGAACCCGGGTCTCCCCGCACCGCTGCCAGGGAGTACGGCCCCCCCAAGTGGCCCGCACCGGGGGCGCTGCAGCGACGTTCCCCGGCGCCCCCAGCTGAGCGTCCCCATCCCCCCGATCTCCGGGGGCGTCGGCAGCCTTCTTACCTGCAGCTAGAAAGAGCTTCAGCACCACTGACGGCAGCAGCTTCATGGTCCCGGGCCGTTCAGAGGCGGCGAGGCAGCAAGCACTTTGCAGGAGGCGGCCACCGGGCGCTGGCACTGGAACCGGAGCGGGCAGAGCGCGGGAGATTCCGCCGGGCACCGTCTGCTGCCGGCCTCTGGCTGCAAGCCTGGCTGGAACTGCGTGGAGCTGGCGGCCGCTGGGCGTCTGTCTGCTCACTCCGTCCGTCCGTCTGCCCGCCCGAGCCCCAGCGCCTTGGTCAGGCTGGCCAGCCGCGCGCCGCGCACCGCTCTGTCGATGGACTGAAGGCTCGGCTGCGCGCTGCCGGGAATAAGGCTCCGGGAGACGCCGAAGCTCCGCCCCGCCCCGCGCCGCCCCCTCCCCCTCCGGCGCTGGGACTCTCGCCCGGTTCCCGGCGCCCGCTGCGCAGCCCCCGACAGGCCGGGCGCTGCGGGGGAAGGGGGCGGGAGCGGGGGGCGGCGTTCATATATTTCGGGACCAGGCCCGGGCAGCCGCGGCCTGACTTCGGGTAGAGCTGCCGACCGGCAGGTGGTGGAGGCCAGTTGCTACCTTTCCCTAAACGCTAGTCGCGCTGCAGCCTTGTGGGTGCTGAGCTGTTCTGCCCTCGGACACCCCGCCTGTTCCTTACCCCCTTCCAGGCCTGGTCCCTCCGGCCAACGTTGATCCAAACCAGGGACCTCTGAGTTTCAGAAGCCCGCTTCTCTGCCTCCCAACACAGCAAACAGTAAATGATAATTGATTCATTTATCACTTAAAACATAGATACAGGACTGCCAGCAGGTCTCATGAACCCAAGGTAACTACAGTTGCAGTTGCAAGCACTTGGTATCAATCCAGCAAAAGCAAAATAAAGTATTTATTCTTCCAGCCGCTGGAGTGGATTCCCCCACCTTTCCCCCAGGGGACATAGTCTCCATTAGGATTTTTGAACTAAAGACTCCAACTCCCAGGCTTCTGGGACTATAGAAACACAGGTTGTCAAACAAGCCTCATACTTTTCCTTGCCTTTGAACACCATCTTCTTCTCCAACATAAAAACTGAGCCCTGGGACCCAGGACCCAGCTGGCTGGCCTAGGCTGCTATGTTCAACAGGTGCCAGGAGGTTGGTGCATTTTTACAGGGGTCTTTTGGAATCAATGCCCTTACCCAAAGAAATGACTCTCTCAGTAGGTATCGCAGCTTGCAGAGACGTGCTGGGGAGGGAGTTGTACAGCACAGGGCTGGGCTGGGTTGGCATTCAGAGCCCTCAAATTGTGCCAGATAGAGCCGCTCGCCTGATTCAGCCCATGTGCGGGGATAAAAACAGGCCTGCTATTTATATACAGTCTGTCCCACTGTCCCTCCCCAGCCCCCTTTTGCAGGGGTCAATGGGGCTCTGCCCTCTTAAACTTGCTCCTAGCAACCCTCCCAAGGCCTAGGTAACCGTAGTACTGCAGATCTAAGTTAAATTCCTGACTTTGCTATTTCCTGTGTGATCTTGGACAAGATATTTAATCTCACCGAGCCTCAGTTTTCACATCTCTCAAATGGAAATAACAATAATAATAATGCCTCCTTGGTAGAGAGCTTTTGGAAACTAGAGCAAGGGAACATATGAAAAGTGCCAGGTTTTCAGTACAGTGCCAGGCTTATTATAAGCGCTCTATAAATGTGACCTAATACCATTACTATCACTAACATTCTACCTTGACCACTCCATTTCCTCAAAGTCCTCTTTTCCCCTGCCCCATAGGTCTGAGGCTCCATGTGGTGGTTGGGCTGGTTTCAGGTGGAAACTCACCTGTCACCTATTTGGCCAAGTGCCACCCCGGGATTATTCCTTCAGGTGATTTGTATCAGGCCCAGGACCTCAGCAGAGGGTCACTACCCAGGCCACACCTTTGTTCTCCCTCAGCAGCTGCCTGTCCACCTGTTTCCCCAGAACAAAGCCACCTTGGGGTCAAGGCTTTCCCCAGGGGAAGGTGGAGGGAAAGACTTCCTGACACACAGCCAAGTCACCCCTTTTCCCCCGACCCATGCCAGGTTCACACCCTGCTCTCCTGTCCCAGCCTGCCTCTCCCTTTGCATGCTCTGTCCTTCTGCCTTCTCACCCCCACATCCGCCTTAGCCCCATTCATGGGGCAACTCCTAGCTTTCATCACACCTGGAAGCCTCACTCCAGGCAGGTTTGTGTGTCAGTCAGGTTTTATGGGAAGGGCCTGGAAAAAGAAGACAAAAGGTCTGGAATGGTTTTGGTTCAGTCACTTACCCTCTCAGAACCTAAGTGTCCACTGACCAAAGAAAAGAATCACAATTCATGCTAGGCAGCCTCATCAACTCATTTATTCCACAAACACTCACTGAATGCTTTTCAGGCACTAGAGATGCAGCAATAAACAAGATAGCCAAGGACGTGCTTTCGTGGAGCTTTCTTTCTACAGTAGGGGAGACGGGCAACACGTTAGGTAAATAAGGAAGGAAAAATAGATCCTATGATAACAAGTGCTAAGATGAAAGTTAAAATACAACGATATGCTACAGAATGATATGTCCCAGTGCTTGACATGATACTCTAGATTCATTGACTGATTAGCAAAGTCTTCTCTGAACAGGTGACAGGTAAGCTGAGACTTCAAAAAGAAGAAGGAACCAGACTTGTGATCATCCTTGCAAAAGCATTCCAAGCCATGCAAACAGTGCAAAAATGCTAAGCTTGGAGCATTCAGGGAACAGCAAGAAAGCCAGAAAGGGAGGAGGAATATAAGAACACTGAAGCAAAGGCTAAAGGGGCAGAGTAACAGAGGGCTTACAGGATGAGGCAGAAGCTGGATTTTATTCCCTATCACTGTGAGCATCAAATAAGATGTCGACGGGAAAGCACAACTGTGATATAATGAGTTATAAGAAATACATATTTGGTCATTCAGTTGAACAAATATATATTTCCCAGTTATGTTTGGTCCTTATCCACAGTTCCTGAAAACACTTCAGAGCCTTAAAGGTGAAATGGGTGTCTTGTCATGTTAATGAGAGACTTTTGGACCCCACCCTTGGCTGGAGGTTGAATCAGCCAATGGCCAATGGTATAGTCAATCATGACTATACGATGAAGCCCTCACAAAAATCCAGGAGACAGCGTCTGCTCTCTCCCATCCTGCTTCTCCGCGGGAGAGAGCTACCACCCTTGGGGAGCCAGAATGTGTCCACGTGCCACCAAGCCAGGCCCCAAGCTCCACAGGATAGAAGCTCCTTTATTTGGGACCTTGCTCTATGTACCTCTTCATCTGTCTGTAAAACTTGTATCCTTTGTGGTATCCTTTATTAAACTGGTAAAGGTAAGTATTTTCTTGAAGTGTTTTCCTGAGTTCTGTGAGCCACTCCAGCAAATTAATTGAGCCTCAGGGGGAGGTCATAGAAACTTCCAATCTGTAGCCAGTAGGTCAGAATCATAGGAAACTGCCTGGGCCTTGCCACTGGCATCTGGAGTGGGGGGTGCAGGGCGGTCTTGTCAGACGGAGCCCTTAACCTGGGGAATCTGGTGCTGTCTCCAGTCAGATGGCATCAGAATTGAGTTCAATTTTGGACACCCTGCTGGTGTTCAAGAATTGCTTGGTGGTGTGTGTGTGGGAAGACCCCCTCACACACACACACACACACACACACACACACACACACATTGGAATCAAGTCTGAGAACCCAAAAGGAGTTATACTCCTGTGTATACTATGATTGATGTGTATAGGAGATTTCTTCATATCTGCCCCCTCCTGTACCCAGACCTCCTTACCTGCTCTCTGCTGTGGAATGCCAAGGACCCACTCCTTAGGAGGCAGAATCCAAACGGGCCACTCGCTTTCCCTGACTGACCATTGACCATGGGCAAACTGAGGCTTGGAGACTTACTGGCCCTGGGCCACCAGTGAGTCACAAGGGGCCAAATTCAGAGCACAAACCCTGACATCCTGCTTCCCAGCCCTGTGCTGGGTTCCCAGGCCTCTAGAAAGGCAGGTTCCGTGGGACACAGAGTGCCACTGACTCACTGCTAGACCATACAGACCTCAGGTGGGGACAGAACTCATAAGCTAATGGTGGGGAGGTGAGGGGCAAAGGGTGCTGGTAGTGACAAAGGGGAGAAGGGGACTTGGAGAGGGGACCGACCTGAGTCCCTTCCCCAGTGTGGCTGAGGTGTCTGAGCTAGTAGACTGGTACTCCCAAACCTGGCTGTGCATCACGACTGCTGGAAATGTATTAAAGATAAAAAGGTCCAAGTCCCACCCTAGTCCTCCTCATTCAAAACCTCCTGGGGTGGGGCCCAGGCATTTATACTTTTGGCATGTAATTCTGACATCAGTCAGGTTCAGAAGCACTGGTCTGCATAATTAACTAGGATAACATGTCAAACATCTGAACAAAATGTGAACCTCTAAGGCAGAGGAGCTTTCATTAATGACACTTCCTGTGCTCAGCACTTCACATGCATCATCTTGCCTGATCCTCATAACTGCCCAAGACTAGATACTCCTCCCCATTTTGAGGGGTTGAAACTAAAAGGGTGAATAACCGCCCAAGTTCATCCAGCTAGTGAGACTCTCAGCCTCAGTTTGAACTCCTTTCTTTTTCCTGGGTCTGTGCTCTTAAGCTGTATACCACCCTGAACAGAAGGGTGAGACAATGGCCCCCTCTCTCTGCTTCGAGGGACAGTACTGCCATCAGCTCCACGGGGGCTCAATGCTCCCTCTGTCCTGGGCTGGGGGAGGGGAGAGGATAAGAATCTCTCCCAGGCTGGAAGGAGGACCAGGTAAGGGCAGCAGGGCAGCTAATGAAACAGGTGCACCCTCGGGAGCCAGACAGCCACGAGCTTGATTTCTGGTTCTGCGATTTCTTGTTAGCTTTCTAACCTTGGACATGGTATGCAACTTCTCTGACCTACAGTTGGCTCATCTGCAAAATGGGGATAATAATCATAGCTATTATTATAAGGCTTTTGTGATGATTAAATCAGATCATGTGTATGAAGCAGAATATGATGCCTGGCACATAGTAGGTGCTTATTCAGTGACAGCTGCTATTCAGAATAAATTCTTCCTTTCCTTCCTTCAGTTGAGAACTTAGACAGGGTGCTGCTTGGCCATGGGCTAGCTGTCCTCAGACCTGAAGTGGTCCCTCGCTGATGGGAGATGGCCGTGCTTATCTATGAGATGGTGGATCTCCAAAGCCACCCAGGGTTTTGGGAACCTCCATACAGGCAAGCAACCCTGGCTCAGAGCTCAGAGAGAAGCATGGGCTCCCTGGGGGAGGGGATGCAGCTGCCTCCTCCTTCCACTCTGACCAGGAGGAGTGAATGCTAAGCAGATGAAAGCCCCGCTGGCTGGGGAGAGGCGGAAAGGAGGGCAGCCTCTGTCATGGGTATGCTTCCAGCTGCAGAGTCACTCAAACCTGGGAGCTCAGGGTGAGGGCTCAGTGCTCCTTGCCCCAGGCTGCCTTCTCTTACCCTCACCCTCTACTCTCCATCCCCACGTCTGAGCCAGTTGATAAGGGAGTTCTGGAGAGTAGAATTGGATTTGCACTCAGGCCTGCCTTTTGGCATGCCCTTGCACCTACTGCCCTGACTGGGGGCTCCTGGAGGTAGTGTCAGAATGGATGAAGTGGGGAAGGGACTGGAAGCGTGGGGAGGGTCAGGAATCCCTGTCGTCCTCAGAAGATGCTGAGGAAGGAATATTTATAATGTGCTTGGCTCAGGCCTAGATTCCAAGTCATCCTCCCCCATTTCTGGGCCCATTTCTGTGACTTTGAGGAATTAACATCTCCAGTCCCTTACCCCTTCAGGCATCTCCTAGCACAGATGGCTCTCTTTTAGCAGGCAGGGGACAAGTGATCTACGCAGCACGATAACCTTATCTCTATGCCTCAGTTTCTTCATCTCTAAATGGGGAGAATAAGAATCTGCTTTAGGGGGCTCTTGGGACAATTGAAGGAAATCACATCTCTGAAAGTGCTTGGCAAAATGGAAAGCTCTACATACATAGGTCACTGCTGTTATTAACTTCTCCAGGGCTCAACCTTGGAATGAGGTCACATCACATTCTGTACTAGGAATGTATAAGTTCGGTTCCTCTTAGAAATGCAGTCGCAGAGCTTCAATTTAACAATTTAACATTGCCCATTTGCTCTTTCTTATAACTGGAAGTTGATCTAAGACAGTGGTTCACAAAGAGACACTGCCCTCAAGGGGACATTCTAGGAATTTGGGGGGAGGCTTTTGTTTGTCACTGATAGGGGAGTCCTCAGGTATTTGGGGGAAAAGCTGTCAGGCCCACACAATTAAGAATTGCCCCTTCCACACTGCTTTATCCCAGTGGATATTCATATGGGTGCAAAACTTGGTTATAATTATTTGAGCCTAGAATCATCTCTAATTTACACAAACATATTAAAAGTTTTTGCCCTGAATTTTCCAGGAATGAAATTAACATAAATTCCTCATTTTGGTCATATCTGAGTTGCCAAACAACACCCCTGTATCAGTCAGTATTTGTAGCTGTCATGTTCAAGGTTAAGTCTGTGTAGACACCAGGCAAACAATGGGCTACTTCGCTGAGATTTCTAGAGCAGTTGTGACCAAGCATTTGCATATTCAAATAATTTTATTTTATTTTTAATAATATTTCTCTTTTATATTAATCAGGATATGACTTTCTTTAAAAAGTAAGTGTGCATTATTGCCGCACTATTTACAATAGGCAAGAAATGGAAGCAACCTAAGTGTCCATCAGTAGATGAATGGATAAAGAAGAGGTGGTACATATACACAATGGAATATTATTCAGCCATAAGAAGAAAACAAATCCTACCATTTGCAACAACATGGATGGAGCTAGAGGGTATTATGCTCAGTGAAATAAGCCAAGCCGAAAAGACAAGTATCAAATGATTTCACTCATATGTGGAGTATAAGAACAAAGAAAAAACACTGAAGGAACAAAACAGCAGCAGACTCACAGAACCCAAGAATGGACTAATAGTTACCAAAGGGAAAGGGACTGGGGAGGATGGGTGGAAGGGAGGGGTAAGGGGGAAGAAGGGACATTACGATTAGCAGATGTAATGTTCGGGGGGCACAGGGAGGGCTGTACAACCCAGAGAGGACAAGTAGTGACTCTATGGCATCTCACTACGCTGATGGACAGTGACTGTAATGGGGCTGGGGCGGGGGGAACCTGATGAAGGGGGTAGTGTAATCACCATAATATTACTCATTTAATTGTAGATTAATGATATCAAAATAAACTAAAAAAAAAAGTAAGTGTGCAGCTGTGGCAATCATTTCACAAATGTCAAATCATTATGTTGTACACCTGGAACTAACATAATGTTGTACATCAATTATGCCTCAATAAAAAAGTAAAAATAAAGCATAAAGAATTGCATCTCTATAATTACTTAAAAATGGTTTTGAAAACTTATGTACAGAGAAAAACTGAAAAATATATCAAAATGTTAACATGGACAGATTTCTACCAAAAAAAGTCAACGCACAGATAGAATATTATCTGTGAACTTCATTTCAGGATAGTAAGGGATGTTAGTAAATGGTCAATAGTAAAGGGGTGTTAACAACATACTTGTCATAAAAAGGAAGTATTAATTTGAAGGGTTGAGAATCACTAACACAACAGATATATGAAAAGCCTTTCTGCATTCTTTGTAAAAGGTTATTTTTCTAGATATTGTTACATATAAGGTCCCTGGCCAGTGTCTGAATAAGGTGTAATCAATTCCTCTTGCAGTTAAGTGTTGTTAGCAAGTTTTGTTCTCATGACTATCCAGCAGTTACTCCCTTTTATTAGATAATGACAGGTGTGGGATTCATATATTTCCTTTTTTGCCTCCAGTGCCAGGAAGCTCACAATTAAGTTTTGCTGCTCTGTTGCAATGATGGCCCCTCACCAGGCACTTTGAGGATCATTACTCTTCCTCCTCGGTTTGGTTTCCTTACAGGGCTCTCTATCGTTCTGTCAGTATTTACTTGTATCCATGTCTTTCATTGTTTTTAAATCTTTTCTGTAAGGGGAACATAAGTAATTAATGTGAAACTCAAAAATGACATACCTGCAGTTGCCTTCCCAACACTTCTGGAGCTTGGAAGTCCAGGCCAGGGGGCCTGGAAAACCTGAGGCAGAGCAATTCTGGCAGGCTCAGTTGGTTGTGCACCGCGGACCCCATCTCCCGGAAACCTCTCCTCTCTGCCTTCAAAGGCCCTAAGCCCTTACTCCTGCTGGGGTGTGGGCCTTGTGAGGAGTAGAAGTGGGCTGCAGCTGTGGGGGCTCACGCCAAGTCTTGGCTAGATCTTGGTAGTCTGGGTCAAAGTGGGGGTCAGGGAAGGGTGCACAAGCCCTGGGATCAGGGAAACTCAAGCTCCAAGGAGAGACTCTCCCTCCACACACACTCCCCTAGCATCTTGTCTGAATCCCTCAGAGCAGAAGCTTGGAAGCTCAGGCTGAGGATGCAACTGACCTCTTTCTGAACCCTAGGTGCACCCGCCCCTAGCGATGACGTTGGCCAAGATGCCTCTCTGAGCCTCAGTTTTCTCATTCAGAAATGGGAATGAAACTTCCCTGGAAGGGCTGTGGTGAAGACTCACTGAGATAGCCGGCGAGTTGCTAAGGAAGTGCTTAGAAGAGAGCAAGTGCTCCGAAGCCCACGCGGTGGCTTGTCCCAGTCAGCCCTGGATTGGTGTTATTCGGGCACCTTCCCAGCCACCCCAGCAGGGAGAGCCTGGAGTCAAGAGAGTGCATTAAATCTCGGCTCCTCACTCATATGCTTGGTGACTACGGCACACTGCTTAACCTTTATGAATCTCCATGTTCTTACAGTCAAGTGTGAATCATGTAAAAATCTTAATCATGATATAAGTGGGTCATGGGGATGGCAGTGCAGCATGGAGAATATAGTCAGTGGTTCTGTAATATGTCCCTGTGTTGACAGATAGTAACAACAGGAGTTTGGGTGAGGATTTAATAACGTGCGTAACTGTTGAACCACTGTGTTGTAGACTTGAAACCAATATAATACTGTGTATCAACTACACTTCAATAAAAAAATACACTTAATAAATAAAGTGGGAAGCATGAAATGTGCCTCAAATTTGTGGTGTGAGTAAAATTATTAACAGTGGTTATTTTGTTGTAAGAGTATTATGAAAATGTACTTTAGTTCATTTTTACTCTTATGGGCATTTTCTGTTTTGTTCTATAACAAATACAAATTATTTATGTATTTTAAGTCACTTTTCAAAACATGCTTTTTCTAAAATAAAATACATTTATTGAGTGCTCAATACATGTTAGGCATGGCTCTCAGCACTTTACATACATTATCTCATTTAATTCTCACAACAGCCCTCTGAAGAAGAATATTTTTGCCCCCATTTTGTCAGGGAGAAAACCAAGCCTTAAAAGGCCTGAGCAATTTTTCCAGATTGTTCTAAGTGAATCTATATGTGTGGTAAAGTTTCATTAAACTGTACACGCACACGCAGACAAATGAGTGCATATAGAAACAAGTGAAATCTGAAAGGCCTGTATTCTAGCTGATACCGTACCTATGTCATTTTCCTGACTTTAATATTGTACTATTGTTATGTAAGATGTTACCCTTGGGAGCAGCTAGATGGAAAGTACCAGCCTGAGAACGCTTTACATTTTTTGCAACTTCTGTATGTCTTCGTCTACAATTATACTCACATAAAAAGCTTAAAAATTGAATTAAAAGTTTCCAAAAATTTAAAGTGTTTAGAAAGCTTGTAAGGCTTACATGAGATAATGTGCCTAGCACAGTGGTTGGATACAGTTGACATTTCAGTATATGGTATTTTCTTTCTTCCCTACTCTGGGAGTGACTATTTTCATAGTTGTATAATAATAACAGTGTCCCTTTATTGTGTTTACTATGTACAAGGCCTATGTTACATGCACTGTAATTTAATAAAGCCTATGACATGGGTACTTTTATTAATCCCCTTTTGCTGATAAGAAAACTTAGGTTCTATGAAGATAAATCTCTTCTCCATTTGCTAGGAAGTGACCAAGCATGGATTTGCACCCAGGAAGTCTGTTCGTGACACCACTCCCTTCCCCCTCAGGGTCTAGCTTAGTGTATTGCATAAAGGTAGTCTTTGAACCTTGGAAATCATCTACCACAACGGTCTCAGTTAACAGGTAAGAGAGCAGGCTCAGAGGAAGGGCTCCACTCAGATTTGCAGTAAGTGCGTGCCTGAACCAGGATGGGACCTCAGTCTTCCAACTCCAGGGCCGGTACTGGGGCTTCTTACCCATACAGCCCACATTCACCAGGCCCTGCCGGGAAGACTGCTGCTGCCCACAGGCTGGACCGTGGGTGCCCACTCCCATCCCTCACCAACCTGCAGAGCTCAGGGCCCAGGGCAGAGACGTGGAAATGAAGCCTGGGGGGAATGTGGACCGGATGGCCCTCTCGTGCAGGCAGCCTGGGAGCCAGGGTAGGCGGGGCCACAGTGAGGGCAGGGCAGACCCACCCGCTGAACTTTGGGAGGAGTGGGGACGGGGAGGGAGGGGGTATTCAAGCCAAGGCCGTGCTCCTGTCCCCGTCAGGCTCCCTTGAGTCACTTGCCCCTGAAATTGGAGCGCATTCTTGAAGGGGCTGGTCACAGGGATTCCAGGCCCTCTCAGGCCCTAGGCCAGTTTCTATTCCTCCTGAGAGTGAAACCAACTCCCCCTGTCGGTCTCAGCACCTGGTTCCCAGGTGATTCGCTCCTTTAATTTCTGTCCTGGGACCTCCTTGGACTTGGAGCAAATCACTCCAAGTCCAGATCTGGGGTTGGTAGGTAGGGACTGCCTGAGGCCCGTTTCTCGGGGAGCACAAGGATCCCAGGTACCAAGTGGGATAACCCATAGTCAAATGGGCCTGACTGGCCTCTCCTCCGATCCCTGTTGCTCTCCCCGACATCCCATCCCGCCGGGCCAGTCCAAAGTGGGCCAGGGCAAGGTGGAGGATCAAGGGGCCCTCCCTGCCCTTTTGCCATTTCCCAGCCTTGGAGGACCCGCCGGAGAGAGGAGCCCCGCCGCTCCGCGCTCCCGGAGCTGAGGCAGCGACCCGGTCCGCGGGGAGCAGCGCCCTGCTGTGGCCTTCGGGAGAAGCGCAGCCCATTTCCCAGCCCCGCCCTTTTTGTGTTCTCATTGAAGAAATATTTATTGAGGTGCCTTAGGGGGCAGCGGTGAAGAAGATAGATAAAATACCTGCTCCGTGAACGGTACATTCCGGTGGGTATGTGTGGAGAGGCAGGCAATAAACGATAAACAAATAAATAAATGAGGCAGTTACTAGTAGTGATAACTACCAGGAAGAGAATGAAACGGAAATGCGATGGAGAAACTTAGGACTGGATAAAAAAGGAAAGTTTCTTTGGGTGGGTGACTCTGAGATAACACGGAGGTGTCAACGATCCAGTCACATGAAGATCTGGGGGAAAAGCTTTCCTTGCAGAGAGAAGACCTACTGAAAAGACCAGCAGGCAGAAGAACAGACTTTGCGTGACAGAGGAAGCTACGTGTGGCTGGAAAGGAGTGAGCAGGGGGAGAAAGGCATGAGATGTGGTCAGGGAGGTGGGCTGGGACCAGGTGACAGATCTTACAGGCCATTCCAGAGTTTAGTTTTTCTTCTAGGAGTAATGAATAAGGGTGAATTTTGAGCAGCAGAGGAATGTGGCTTGATTGCCTTTTAAAAAGACCCCTGTTGCTGCTGTGTGCAGAATACACTTTGGGAAGGAAAGGAAGAGTGGAAACAGATTATTTCAAGAGATAAGTAAGCCATTGAAATGATTCAGGTGAGACATGACGGTGGCTTGGACGGGGTGGTAGTGTTGGAGGTGGGGAGATGTGGTTGGATCCTTAGTATATTTTGAAGGTAGAGTCGAGGCTGGCTAATAGATGATGTTCTCCTTTTCTCATTTAGCTCCAGGAACTTCAAACACACACCCTAGTTGGCTCCCCCATCCTCACTGGGAGGCTGACTTAGAGGGGCTGACCGCACGGACACAACTAAACTGGGGAGTTTACAGGTGTTGTTGGACAAAGGAATTTAAGACCCAGGCATTGCGTTCTCCATGAACTGCCTTCACTTTTTATCATTAGCCTATTTAATGGACAGGAATGCTGCCTGCTCTCTCCCTTATCCTGCCTGGCTTCTATAGCCAGCCCTATTTATTTATTAGGTCTCTGTTTGTCCAAATGGGTGCCCTCAACAAGTGTTGGTGACACCCAAAACATTCCTGGGTGTTTGGTATTTGTATTTGATACAAAATAGGAGGCAGTATAATCTCGGGGAGTCAGTCCTCAGACCCAGGCCAGCAACTTACTCCTGTTAATTTACACAAAACACAGTGGGGCCAGACCTGATTCAACAGGAAATGCACACACTTTTGCCCCAGGTTTGGCAATTCTGGAGAGACTGGGAAAGCTCAGGCTAGCCTTACAAACATTCTCAGGCCAGCAGAAGCTGGGGAGAGAGCAAGCTGGGGAGGAAGTGACCCGGTTAGCTCTGGAGTTAGCAGGCCTTGCTCTGTTTATGTTGTGCTGTATGGCTGTAATAAATGCAGCCAGCCAGAAGGCCCCTGGCCTCAGAACGTAGGATTGCACGGGTCCCCAAGAGTCTGTGCAAGCCTCCCTGAGATGAAGCTGCCAAGCCAGGAGGAATTTGAAGCCTCTAGTGCTTCTGAAAATGTACTCACGGGAGAGCTGGACAGTGGCCCTTGTTCTGGCTCCAGCCCTGATGGCCCCTCAGACACAGACAGGGAACTGGGGGAACCCCAGGACCCTCTACTCTTCATCCAATTGAATGAGCTGCTGGGCTGGCCCCAGGTGCTGCAGTGGAGAGAGACAGGCAGGTGAGTGGTACCCAGGCCAGTTTTATGGGGTCCTTCCCTTCCCCAGCTGGGGCCTCCTCCATGACCCCCAGCTCCTCCTGTGTGGAGGCACTCTCACTCCTACTCAGAGCTCCTCTCTGTGTTCCCAGTTTCAGTCTATCACCCTCTATCAGGCTCAGCATCTAGTTTTGAGTTCCCCAAGACCCCAGAGAAGGGGTGACTGCCTGGGGAGGGGCATGCTCTGCACCACTGGGCCCAGGACTCCCCCATTGCCCTACCTTCCCTGGCTGTCCTGTGTCCCTGGGAGAGAAGTCCCCAGTAACACTGTCTACCCCAATCCATGCAGGTGGGTGCTGTTTGAGGAGAAGCTGGAGTTGGGTGCAGGCCGGTGGAGCGCCCCCCATGTGCCCACCCTGGCGTTGCCCAGCCTCCGGAAGCTCCGCAGCCTACTAGCCGAAGGCCTTGTGCTGCTGGACTGTCCAGCTCAGAGCCTCCAGGAGCTCGTGGGTATGCTGGGAGCCTTTTGAGAGAGGGCTTGGCAGCCTTGCCATTTCCCTAAGATGTCCCCTCAAAGTCTTGGAATTTTCCAGAGCCCCCACCCCAACCCCGAGGGATTATCTATGTCTGTCACAGGGGCAGGAGGGAGGTGAAAAAGCAGAATGCAGAAGCAACGTCACTGGCCCCTGTGCCCCCTGAGCCTCCCAGAAGGGAAAGGGATCTGGGCAGGGGGAGGAGAGGGGCTGAGGCAGGGAGCTCTCAGAAAAGGGCTGGAGCCCCTCTTCTGTTCTCCAGAGCAGGTGACCAGGCTGGAGTCGCTGAGCCCAGAGCTGAGAGGGCAGCTGCAGGCTTTGCTGCTGCAGAGACCCCAGGACCTCAGCCAGCTCAATGGCACCAGGCCCTGCTGGGGTGAGAGAGCCCTCCCTGAGCCCAGGACCAAAAACCCTGAGGTGGGAGGGTCCTGGATCTCCCCTGCACCTTCCTGGACCAGGCATGGCCTAGCCTCAGCTCAGACCTCAACCCAGGACTCATGGGCGAGAGGAAGTCAGGGTGAGGAGAGAAGAATGGGGGGCTAGAATCGTAACAGCCACAGCTTTGAAGGGATCTTCTCGGTAGGCACTGCTCCAGGAGCTTTACATGTGGTATCTTACTTCATATTCACAACTACCCTGTGAGGTAGTACCACAATTATCCCCATTTTACTGACGAGAAACTGAAGCCCACAGGGGGAAGGGTGTACTCCAGTTTTCATAGCTTGTCAGTGACACAGCTGGTTAGGAAGCCCTGGTAGAACCACCCCAAAGCCTGTGCTCTTAATGACTGCCTAATCCTGTTTTGAAGGGTCTTCCCATCCAAGAGAGGCTCCTCACGATGAGGAAGCCCCCCGGAAGGAACAGGTGTGTAGCCCTTGTTTGGGCAGGGCTGGGAGAGAGTCAGGGATTAACAGAGGCCCACCCTCCACTGGACTGCCCTGCCAACACAACCTCTCACCCTGTCTCCTTGAACCCGCATCCAGCGTTGGAACCCCCTGAGACAGAAGCTGCCTTCAGGCACTGAGGCAGGGGCTGTGCTGGCAGGAGAGGTGGGCTTCCTGGCGCAGCCACTGGGGGTGTTTGTGCGACTGCAGAATCCAGTGGTGCTGGGGCCCCTCACTGAGGTGCCCCTCCCCAGCAGGTAAGGGGGGTCAGGGGTCCCATAGCCCAGAGAAGGACCTTTACTGGGGAGGGGTTGGGAGGTGTCTGGTGCAGGTCTCTGGGGGAGGAAAGATGGGAGAATGGTGCTCAGGGGTCTGGAGAGGGGTAGTTTCAGACCTGCAAAATTGGTGTGCACATACTTGAGTATGTATGGCTAGGAAGGTCAGAGGTCAGGGCTCTGACTCTCTCTGGGGCCTGGTTCCTTCCTCAGGTTTTTCTGCCTCCTCCTTGGCCCCCCCACACTGAGATGGGGCTACCATGAGATGGGCCGGGCAGTGGCTGTCCTCCTCAGTGACCCGGTGAGCTGGGCAAGTGTGTGTGTGTGTGTGCCTGTGTGCATGCTCATGTGAGTGTGCGTATGTGGATTCTGTGTGTAACTGAGTACAGCAATGATGCAGAGTGTGCCTGTGAACATGAGGCCTGAAGTTTCCTTGACTACCACTGTAGCCCCCCTACCTAGCACATTGCTGGCACCCATTAGGCAATTCATACTCACTGAACAAATGCATTAATAAATGAACACTTGAAGGACTTGTTTGCCTGTGTGACTTGGTACATCTAGTTCTGAGATTGTGAAAATGCATGTAAGTAACCAGATCTGCATTTGTTGCTCCTCTGTGCCCCTCTTCCCAGCAATTCCAGTGGTCAGTTCGTCGGGCCAGCAACCTTCATGACCTTCTGGCAGCCCTGGATGCCTTCCTAGAGGAGGTGACAGTGCTCCCTCCAGGTCGTTGGGACCCAACAGCCCGGATTCCCCCTCCTAAACATCTGCCATCTCAGCACAAAAGGTATCTGAGGGTCATCATCCAGTTTGGTTCTTCCCCCCAGGCCTTGGGTCTGGTTCCACTGTTAAGGAGGGGAGGGCATCTCCGGAAAGGGATGGGGACTTAACTTTTGGATGTGGAGTCCGTCGGCAGGGCCATGAACAGCCACCAGAGGGCAGGGCGTCTGAACTCTGGCTCCTGGTCGCATTCTGCCAGGAGAGCCTCAGTCAACCGAAATCCCTTCCCTCCAGGCTCCCCTTGCAACTGCGGGAGGCCAGGGGAGCCTCTGTCCAACCTGGGGCCCCGGCCGAGGACAGGCATGGCCACTGGCCATACACACCAAGCCCGGAGTTGCAGCGGACGGGCAGGTGAGGTGGGCTGGGGCGGGAGCAAGGGTAGGAGTGTCAGGGAAGCTGGAGGCTTGGGGGTTGGGGGGTGGTCACAGGACACAGAGGCCTACACTGTGTCAGGGGCTCACCCAGACACAGGAGAGTAGCGGGGATAGGGGCATGGGTTGTGGGAACTAGGGTCACTGACGACCCGTGGGTGGGAGGCTGTTTGGGGGCCTCGCCCAGGATGTGCGCCGGAAGGCCTCATGGTACACCAGCGACTTCTTGGACGCCCTGCACCCCCAGTGCTTCTCAGCTGTGCTCTACATTTACCTGGCCACCATCACGAACGCCATCACTTTCGGGGGTCTGCTGGGAGAAGCCACTGACGGTGCTCAGGTGGGTGGGAGGGATGAGGGGAGCAGGCACAAGATTTGGTACTCTGCCAGCATGCCCTCAGCCCTTCCCTGGGACTATGGGTAGGCCATGGAGGCTCCCCAGAACCTTAGGTTCCTTGGCTGAGGACCCAGAGTCCTGTACTGACCACATCGGTTTCTAGGGCGTACTAGAAAGTTTCTTGGGCACGTCAGCGGCTGGAGCTGCCTTCTGCCTGATGGCTGGCCAACCCCTCACCATCCTCAGCAGCACCGGGCCTGTGTTGGTTTTCGAGCGCCTGCTCTTCTCCTTCAGCAGGTAGGAGAGCTCCTCAGCCTACCTGACCCTCACCAGGTGCATGTCAGCCTGGACCTGGATGCGTCAGTAGGGGAGGATGGGAACTCTCTGGCTCCAGGGGCACCTGACCTGGGTTAAATAAGGAGCAGAGCAGCCCTGCCAAGACCTGCCTGTCTCTCCCCACCAGAGATTACAGCCTGGACTACCTGCCCTTCCGCCTATGGGTGGGCCTCTGGGTGGCCACCTTTTGCCTGGCTCTGGTGGCCACGGAGGCCAGTGTGCTGGTGCGCTACTTCACCCGCTTCACAGAGGAAGGCTTCTGTGCCCTCATCAGCCTCATCTTCATCTATGATGCTGTGGGCAAAATGCTGAGTTTAACCCGTGCCTATCCCATCCAGAGGCCTGGCTCTCTTGCCTATGGTTGCTTCTGCCAGTACCCAGACCCAGGAGGTGAGTGGAGGAAATAGGGGGTTTGGCAAGCTGAGGTGGGCTGCAGGAGGGGGTACTCACCCAATAATCAGCAGCACTCTTCCCCACTCTTGCTTCTGAATCAATTAAGAAATAAATCAACAGAGCAGGCCCAGTATCATCTTTATTTCTGATAATGCTGATAGAAGAACATGGTTATATCTCTGGGTGAATGGGCTTCTCAACAATGAAACCAAAATTTGACAGACTTACCCAGCCAGTCGTGGCTGCACCGGACAGGGCTGTCTTGCCCCAGGGCAGCAGAGCTAATTGCACAGTGCAGGCAGCTTACTCGCCAGAGGGGGGAGAGGAAGGCCAGGGCCAGGCATGCCCGGCTTCTCCCAGACTCACCAGTCAGATGAATCACTGCTCTTCCCCTGCATCTGAGTGACTGGCCGACAGGTGGAGAGAAGCTTGGAGTGTTGCACTGGCACATATCTGTCCACAGGGAAGGAAACAGCAGGACTGGGGAAGACGTGGCTTCTCAAGAGTGCCAGACTCTGTGCTGGCAGTTCTGGCCCTGGTGGGGACCCACAGATGCATGTGCTCATCTATTGAGCAAACATTTCCTGGCATCTGCTCTGGCCAGTCCTGTGCTGGCCATCAGGGACACGGATAGGTGGGGAATTTGAAGGGATGACAATGCGAGACAGTGTTCTGAGGACTTGGTAGTGATTGGAATCAGCAGACAGGGAGTCAGAACTAAGAACTCTCTGGTTCAGCCAGACCTCTGAGATTAGGCTGCTGAGGGGCTGGAGAAGGTTCCCAGAGGCAGGGCATACACCCAAATTCTTCTCTGCTTCCCAGGAAATGAGTCTCGGTGGACAAGGACAAAGCCAGAAGACAGAGATGACAGCTTAAGCTTGGTGAGGGCCTGTTCCTGGGAGATCCTAGAAAAGAAAAGGCAGAGGCCAAAGAAGTCAGTGGCACCTGGCTTTCCCCACCCCACAGGCTAGGAAAACCCTCAGAGAAGCCCAGCCATTTGCCATAGCTGGAGCCCCTGTGCTGGGCCCTCAGTGTCTCAGTGGGCATCAGCGAACATTTATTCCACCACCTGTCAGCCCATCCCTGACCACCCCTCCACACAGGACATAGGCCTGGTCAACGCATCCTTGCTGCCCCCACCTGAGTGTACCCGGCGGGGAGGCCACCCTCGTGGCCCTGGCTGTCATACGGTCCCAGACATCGCCTTCTTCTCCCTCCTCCTCTTCCTTACCTCCTTCCTCTTTGCCATGGCCCTCAAGCATGTCAAGACCAGCCACTTCTTCCCCTCTGTGGTGAGTGTCCCTTCTCTTTCTGTGGAAGAGAACTGGCTCTTGGCCTTGGGCCCTGTCTGTGAAGGGGAAAGGGTGCAGAAGGAGGGGGATAGCAGGTCTGAACCTCACTGAGTGTCCCCTATGTGGCCAGGTGCGCAAGGTGCTCAGCGACTTCTCCTCAGTCCTGGCCATTCTGCTGGGTTGTGGCCTCGATGCTTTCCTGGGCCTAGCCACTCCGAAGCTCATGGTGCCCAGAGAGTTCAAGGTGAGAGCTGGGAGTGTAGGGCAGAGGGAAAAGGAGGGCCAGCAGACAGGACCCTGGAGGAGGATGTACAGATCCCACCATTCTCCTCCTCGAAGTTTCCGTCTCCTGGCTCATAAAATAGAAATGGCAATAATGGCCTCCCAGAGTTGTGAGGACTAATGAGGTGCTGCTCCAGACACATAATGAGCACACGATACTTAGTAGCTATTATAGGTAAGAGGATGGGTTCTGGTCAGCCAGTCCTAGGTTTGAGTTCCAGTTCTGCCACTTCCTAGCTGTGTGATCTTAGGCAAGTTAGCCCACATTTCTAAGCCTTAGTTCACTCATCTATAAAATGGAAATAAATAACCATTGCTCCTACTCATAGATCGTTCTGAGGCTCACAGACCATAGTGCACAGAACTTCTCACAGGGACTGGCACATACTGAGACCTCAATGACCATTAGATACTGTTGTCCTAGCCTCTCCTACCTCTGGCATGGCCCCACCCACTCCACTAATCCCCACTCTCTCCTTTGTGCCCCCAGCTGCCTGCTCTGATCCAGCAAAGCTGGAGCTCCCTCCCTAGGGCATGACAGTGCACAAGACAAGACTTAGCATAACTTAGTACCTACGCTTTTCCTGCGCATTTGGAAACCTCCCCTCCAGCTTCCCCCAAGACAGGAGAGCAGGGGTACTCCAATCAGGGCAGGCCCAGGGGCTCAGAACCAGAGAGCACCTGGGGCCCCCTCCCCTGACAGACGCTTGTAATCAAAGCAGACGCAGACACACCCAGCCCTGCCCCTGCCCCAGATCAAGGCAAGTCTGAGCCTGAGTTGCCCAACCCTGGATGGTGCAGGGGTGCCTAGAGGGGAGGGCTCTGTACACCAAGAAGTGTGGGCAGGCCTCATCAACCACCTCCTCCTCCTGTAGGGAAGGAAGGATTCTAGAACCAAAGCCCAGAGCCCCTGGCCCTAGCTCAATCCTGAGGCTGCTCCCCTGCCTTCTGCCCTCCTTTAAGGCACTAGGCTGCTTTGAACCAGCTGTGCCCCCACACACACCGCTCCACCTAGCATCCAGGGTCTTGGAATGTGGTTGGCAGGTAAAAGGGTTATGGAAGAATGCCAAGGTTAGGGTGTGCAAGCGAGGTGCTCTTGGAAGACCCCCTCCAACCTGTCCATGGAATGCCCTTTCCTAGCCGACACTCCCTGGGCGTGGCTGGCTGGTGTCACCTTTTGGAGCCAACCCCTGGTGGCTGAGTGTGGCGGCTGCCTTGCCTGCCCTGCTGCTGTCTATCCTCATCTTCATGGACCAGCAGATCACGGCAGTCATCCTCAACCGTGATGAACACAGACTTCGGGTAAGGCCTGTGGGTTAAGACTCCAGGACCCTAGACCGAGGGACAGAAGCTCCAGGGTGGGGGCCAGGTCCCCACTCTCCCACCCGAGAGGACACAGGGCCCAGGCCTGGGCCAGCTTCCCCATCACTGTTGCACCACTGCCTGCAGAAGGGCGCCGGCTTCCACCTAGACCTCTTCTGTGTGGCTGTGCTGCTGCTGCTCGCATCAGCGCTTGGGCTGCCCTGGTGTGTCTCAACCACCGTCATCTCCCTGGCCCACATGGACAGTCTTCGGAGAGAGGGCAGAGCCTGTGCCCCGGGGGAGCCTCCCAGCTTCCTTGGCATCAGGTGAGGCCAGTGTTCAGGATGCTGGAGTGAGAGGTGGCCAGCAAGGTGGGGTGATGGGGTGAAAGAGCTTTTTGGGTAGTTTAAATTCAGAGCTGGTGACTTCAGAGGGCTCTCTCACTGCTCAGGGAGCCAGTGGGGTGCATGGTGGCTTCAGGGCTCTGAGATGGGTGTGTCAGATCTTTCCTTCTCCTCCTTAAGCCAGAACTGGAAAGGCCCTCAAGAGGAGCATCTCAGTATAAGGGTGCAGGCAGCGGGGACTGAGCAAGGGTGCGGTGCCAGCTAAGAATCCCTCCTAGTGCAGAAGCTCAATGATGTTACAAAGTTAACCTTATCAAAACAATTTTGTAATTGTTGGAAAAAACAATCTAACCATTGAAAGTATGTGAAATCAGGTTTGCAAGTTGTGAAGTAAAAGTCCTACGACAATGCAAACATTTCTAATTTTCCATCAAAATAAAAACAAAGAGCAACTACTAGCTTGCACCATGCAGAGGCCTGGAACTCCATATGGAAGTCCCCTTTGCCTTCCTCACCACCGATTTTTCTCACAGAGTAAGGTCCCCTTCCCACCAGGTAACTGTAGGGGAGTCCCCACCTTCCCTCCTACAAGGGTCATTAGTGCTGTCTGGCCAGTGTCTCCAGCCCAGACACCCCAGCAGCTCTCCCAGCCCCTGGCTACTACCTCCCTCTCCTCACAGGGAGCAGAGGCTGACGGGCCTCGTGGTGTTCATCCTCACAGGAATCTCCATCTTCCTGGCCCCTGTACTCAAGGTACCTTTGTCAGACAGGCCGCGTCATGGGCAGGGCTATACTAAGAATTGGTATAGTAAGACCTGACACTGGCTGATCACTTACTGTGGGCCGGGCACTGAATTAAGTTTTCTTCATACCTGGTTTCATGTAATCCTCACATAAACCCTGAGAGGCATATGTACTTTACAAATAAGGAACCTGAAAGTTAAAGAGGTTAAGTAGCTTACAAGACACCACCGAGAGAGTTAGTTTCTCAGATCCAAGAACACAGACTCTCAATCGGTGGGCTTTCTACCCAGTGGAGCAGGTGGACATGCTACCCTCCCCCAGGGACCAACACCAGCCTTGCTTCAGCCTCCCCACAAGCCAACAGCATGATCATCACACCCCAGAACAACTTTGAGGCAAAAACCCTTCACTTGCCCCTCACCAGATGTTTACAGAACACCTGCTGTGTGCTGGGCTGGAAGATGTGGTCCAGATGGGGCTGGGTGGGTAGGAGAATTGAAAGGAATATGGAGCCAAGCCCCTATAGCAATACACACATAGACACAAGTTAAGTAACCAGTAATAGCAGAAAGGTTCACAGCTAAGAAGCAAAGCAACCAAGGAGGGTGTGGAGAATGTCACACAGTCACTAACAGGAGAAGAAAGAGGTTAGGGGAGGGAAAGGTCATGGAAGCTGGGTGAGAGTGGAATAGGGTAGTTGAAAGAGCCAGATGGACCGGATCAACCACTTACTAACTAGGAGACTCTCATTTAGCAGCTGTTTACTGAGCATGAGCCATATGCCAAGCAGTTCCAGGGACTGGGGAGATAGTGGTGATCCAAAGATATACACTCCTTGCAATCTGGTGAGAGAAGTCAGACAAAACAATAAAATAGGGTAATTTCAGGTAGTGATAACTTCTATGAAAAATAACTCAGCTGATTAAGAGCACAAAGGGTCTACCTTAGATTGGATGGTCAGGGAAGACCTTTCTGGGGGTGCTATGAGATGAGTAGTGAGAAGCGTGAGTTGAGGAAGTCAGGGAAGAAGCATTTTAGGTGGAGGAAAATAGCAGAGAAAGGGCAGAAGCAAAGCAAAGGCCTTGCCCAGGCTAGAAATAAACTTGGGCATTTGAGGGAAGGGAAGGAGGCCAGTGGAACAGGAACAGACAGCAGAGAGAAGGGTGATGGGTAAGACTGAAGAGGCAGGCCAGGCAACGGGCAAGCTACTGAGTCCCTGTGAAATCCAGTTTCCTCTCTGTAAAACGGAGACTATTACAGAGTTCACTCCTGATTCCCGTGAACATTCAAAGAGATCAGGTGTGCAAAGTGGAAAAAGGAAAGACCTAGGTAGGCTTAGATGCTGGAGGCTGGAGGCTGGACTTGGAAACCAAAGGGGGCATCTGGGCAGCCGGAAGAGGTGAACTCCTTCACCAGCTCTCCATTCCTTTCCACCAGTTCATCCCCATGCCTGTGCTCTATGGCATCTTCCTGTACATGGGCGTGGCTGCGATTAGCAGCGTCCAGGTGAGCACATTAAAACCAGTCAACCCCATACCTCTTCTTATCTGCTGGTTCCTCTCACCTGCACTCACAAATTTTCCTCTTCCCTTTTCCTGCCTCTCTTGGCTACAGGGACTCTGCTGCTATGCTCTGCATGGGGAGGGGACCAGGGAGGCTTCTGACGTTCTCCCATGCTGGGCTTGGACACCCTCTAGGTTACCTGAGTACCCTGCTTTCCTCCTTTTCTCATTCCCCCAGTTCACGAAGAGGGTGCAACTATTACTGATGCCAGCGAAACACCAGCCAGACCTCCTGCTCTTACGGCATGTGCCTCTAAGCAGGATCCACCTCTTCACAGCCATCCAGCTTGCCTGCCTGGGTCTGCTTTGGATAATCAAGTCTACCTCTGCAGCCATCATCTTCCCCCTCATGGTGACTTGGTTCAGGGTTGGGTGATGTTCTGGGGGTCCTGGGAGACTCAGAGTCCGGGAGAGTGACCTAGACCTTCACAAGAGGAAGACTCTCCCCTCTCTCACCTGCCATGACCCTAGCTGGTTGGGAATCCTAGGACAAAGAAAGATGGCCAAGGGATGCCTACAGATGGGCTAGTTCTAGGATACCCAATTCAACATCTTTCCCAACTTCATTGCACTGTTCAACCACAAGTAGGGATACAAAGCCCAGAAGAAAACTGAGTCCCTGGGGAGGCAATGCTGGCATTTTCATTACTCAGTGAGGTGATGACACAGGTAGCTTCTGGCCTCATCCCTACTCCCTGAGGAAGTTAAGAGCCATGGACTTTGCAGTAGGATCAATTTAGTTACCATATCCCAGCCTGGTGCGACTTCTAAGAGGTTACTAATTCTCAGAGCCTCCGTTTCCTTCTCTGTACAATGGTAATAATCACTGTATCTACCTTGTAGGAGTATGTTAGCATTCAATGAAATGATACACAGTGCCGAGCACATAGGAAGTGCTCAGTAAGTGTTACTGTTGTTCATATTCCTGCTGCTGGTGCTAATAGCCCTGAGCTTTGTTTCTGTCCCTGCAGTTGCTGGGCCTGGTGGGGGTCCGAAAGGCCCTGGAGTGGGTCTTTTCATCACAGGAACTCCTATGGCTGGATGAGCTGATGCCAGAGGAGAGAAGCATCCCTGAGAAGGGGATGGAGCCAGAGTATTCATTTCGTGGAAGTGACAGTGAAGATGTGAGTTCTGGGGGGGGGGGAAGCCCTCTCAGGAGAAGGGGCAGGTGTGGTGAGAGTGCTCTTGTCCTGTGCTCCTGAAGTCTAATCTCTCTATTAAGCCTGAAGATCTGATTAACACAGTCATTCCTCTCAGCTCCATATTGACGCAGGTAAACTGAAGAAGTGAAGGAGATCTTTCTTCATAGGGCAGGGGCCCTGGTTTGTGAGCACTGAGGGGTGGGAAGGGCTGGAGACACACAGCTCTAGTGGGCAGTCGTTCCCCACCCTGATCTTTGTCTCAATGCAAGTTTATAACCTTTCACTCTCTGGGTCCCCTTCTCTCTGATCTGTCTCTTTCTGTCTATCCTCAACTCATTTTGGGATATCTCTTCTACAGTCAGAGCTGATGTATCAGCCAAAGTCCCCAGAAATCAACATCTCTGTGAATTAGCTGGAGGAGGAGGAGTCTGGGAGTAGACTCCAGAAAACTGAGCAAGAGGTGAGGGTGTGAGGGAAGTGCCCCGGTGCCGAGGTTGGGAATGTGGGGGGCTCAGACCTTGGAAACCTCCAGTGTGCTGACGAGCCCTGTTTTCCCTTCAAGTTCCAGGCCTTCATGAAGTCCAGAGCGGGTTGTGGGTAGTAGGAAGGTCTCTGCGGAGGGATCAAACAAGCCAGGGTTCCTGGGCTTGGCTCCCTGCGGCACTGAAGTCTAGCCAGTAGAGGGAGCTCAAGCTCACACCAAGCTGCTAGTGGACTTGGGTGGGGAAGGGAGGGGTGTGAAGTCTGAAGATGGGAGGGAGGGGGGAGGATAAAGCTGGTGCTGCTCGCCTTTGCCCTGGAGGTGTCCCCCCATGCTGCTGAGAACCACACTCAAGACAAGTGGGGGGAATATCTGTCAGTTGCCTCCTCTGCCATTCTTCATTTTATTTTTCATTTATGGGAAACATTTTCTGAGTACTTGTAATAGAGTATCTAGGTACTAGAGATGCAATGGTCAGTAAGAGTCATGGTCCCTGACAAACAGGAGAAAGACAAATAGGCAGTTGTTGGAGTAGGACAGTGCTGGCTAAGGGAGGCACACCCTTCTTGGAGGTGGTGAAGGTGGGGTGGGAGTTGGGGAAGATTTCCAAGAGGAAGTGGTCCAAAATTTGAAATCTGAAGAATGAATAGAAGCTTTCCCAAGGGAGGAAAAATGTTCTAGGCAGAGGGTGCAGCATGTGCAAAAGCCTGGAGTTTTCCTCCCTTGATAAGCTGAATTCTCTTTTGGGACACAGAACACCCTCCTCTCTTATGTCTTTCCAAGCTCAAGAGCCCCCACCATTTGCAATAGAAAATTCTAGGGGCTAGAGAGAGAAAGGGCAATGTACTAGCTGACCCAGAACAAGAATTCCTGGTCTTTTCTCTGCTCTGTTCTTTGCCCTACTGTGTCCCTGAGCACTTGCTCTGATCCCATCATGTCTTCCCTCAATTCACAGGTGTTTACTCAAGAAGTCAAGACAGTACTGGACTTTGGCTTAACTGCCAGATGCTCAGTCACCTTGGAACCTGGAAGAATGGGGCAAGACTGGAGGGCAGCTGGCCAAGCTTTCAGTCACCTCCTGAGCTGGGGGTGCAGAGTGGCAGGGAACAAGCAGGTTTGCTTTGTGGTTAGGAAAGGCTGGTAAGCCAGAGGTACTAACCAGGCCCCATTCACTCTCTACCCCATTAAAGGGACTTGAGTCCAGAAACCCTTCCCATTTTGAACTTTCTGTCCTCACAAATTCCCTTTTACAGAATCATAGGGGGGAAGGGGGC
The DNA here is from genome assembly GCA_032199065.1 of Smutsia gigantea. NCBI lineage: Eukaryota > Metazoa > Chordata > Mammalia > Pholidota > Manidae > Smutsia > Smutsia gigantea. The sequence continues at coordinate 235,796 of JAVSCE010001136.1, forward strand.
CCATCAGGGACCACGTCTCAGCTTGCAGAAGGGAGAAAAAGTCCCTCTTTCCAGAATAATTCCTATTCCCCTATTTGAAACAGTTTTTTACACATATAAAAATAATCTTTATTTTTTTTACCACAAAAGTAAATGAGATTACTGCAAAATATTGAAACACTATAGAAACATATAATTTTGAAATGGAAACTACCCAAGAGATAACCTGTGTTCACATTTTAGTGTATATTGTTCAGATTTATTTCAATGGACATTAATATTTTTATTAAAGTGGGATTATACTGTTGATTGTACTACATGCTTGTCACTTAATATGCATTGTTTATTTCCTCATGGCAGTACATACCTAATGACCTCATTCTTTTTGTCACCGACTTAGAATGAGCAACCTTATAAATTGAAAAAGATATCAACATATACAAAAGACTATATAAAATGTCTTCTGCAAGTGCAAGAATTTCTCCAGAGTATATACCTAGGAGTGCAATTAAAAAGCAACAGTAAAAAGAACACCTATGCATCCAACACTCAGGTTAAGAAACAGGATCTTTCTAGTACCTCACAAGCCCCTCTCTACGTTCCTCCCAGAAAGCATTCACAATACCAGGTAAACTATCCGAATTTTATGGCAAAGATTTCCTTGCTTTTCTTCATAGTTTTAATATCTATTTAGTTATCTTTATATATTTATTACTTTGCCTCTATTTCAATATTATGTAAATGGAATCACAGTGTATGAATTCTTCCATGACTGCTTCTTTCACTCAACACTGTGGATTTCACTCCACACCATCATGTAGATGTATGAAACTGTAGTGTGTTCATTTTCACGGCTGTGTAGCACTCTACCTGAGCTACACCACAATTCAATTATCCATTTTTCTGTTGACTCAAAGAATTCCCTGGTGAAACCATCTGGACCTGGTGCTTGCTTTGTGAAAAGTTTAAGTTGATTCAAATTCTTTAATGGTTATAGGATTTTGTTTTTAATTTAAGACAATTTTTTAGAGCAGATTAGGTTCTGGTTATAGGGTTTTCAGGCTCTTTATTCCTTTTTTAGCTCGTTTTAGTGAACTGTTATTTTTCTAGGAATTTATTTTATCTAAGTTTTCATATTATTGCTATAAAGTTTTTACAACCTTTCTGTTTAATCTGTGTAGTACACTTATAGTTCCCTTATCATTTTTAATGTTATTGTGCATTTTCTTTTTGTTCTTGTTTACTCTTGCCAGAAGTTAGTATATTTTATTAGTCTTTTCAAATAACTAATTTCTGACTTTGCTGATCTTCTTTATTGAATGTTTTTCTACTTCACTAACTTCTACTCACTTCCTTCCATTTTTTTAGGTTGTGTTGTTTTTTTTAACTTTGTAGCTCATTATTTTGAGCCTTATTTCCTGATGTAACACTACAGCTATAGATTTCCTTCAAAGTAACACTTTAGCTGCATCCCCCAAATTTTGTTATAGTATTCTCATTCTAATTTTTACTATGATTTCCTTTTTGACTCACAGTTGTTGAGAAGTGCATTTTAAAGATTTCCAAATGTGTGGCTTTTCCCTTTATCTTTTTTTAACTGATTTCTAACTTAGTTGCATTTAGACATTTGTGATTTTATGGCCAGGCATGTGGTCAATTTTTATAAACGTTCAATGTGTGCTAGAAGAGAATATTTATTTTCCAATTTGGGTGTTGGGGGGCAATTTTCTATTAGACAAGCCTACTAGTTATGATGTTCAGAATGTTCTGTATATTTTACGACATTTTTAGGGTCTGTTCAACTATCAAATACTAGAGAAGGAATGTTAATATGCCTACTTAGATAATTTGTCAGTATCTCCTTGTAGATCTGTCAGTTTTTGCTTTTATGTACTTTAAAAGCTGTTATTGGGTGTTTTCTAGTTTAGAATTGTTTTATCTTCCTGGTTAACTGATCTTTTTACTATTTTGTAATGGTCTTATTTTGTAGTGACCAGTACTGTGTTCTGCTTAAAAGCTATTTTGACTGCTAGGAATATGGTTAAATTAGCTTTTTCTTGGTTAGAATTTACTTATATATTTACATTCTTTGAATTTTAGTCTTTGTTTTTATATTTCAGGTGTATTCATTATAACTAACATGTAGCCAGATTTAGTTGTTTTTTAAAATCCAATTTGACAATCTGTCTTTTAGCTAGAGAACTCAGTACATTTACATTTAATTACTAATATATTTGGTTTTCTATTATTTTTGTTTCTTTTCCCTTTTTTCTCACCTTATTTTAGACTGATTGAACTATTATTGTCTTTTCTTTTTCTTTTCCATTTTCTTCTTGCTATTCACTTGAGATATGAGAAAAAGGGAAATTAAGGATGACTCCAATGTTTCTGGCCTAAGCAATAGGAAGAATGGATTTGCCATTGACTGAGTTCATTTTTGGTTATTTTAAGTATGATGCCTTTTCGATTAGCAGGTACAGATATCAAATAGGCAGCTGGACATACAAATCTGAAGTTTAGGGGTAGGTCTGAGTCAGACATAAAGATGTGTTAAGTTTGTCAGTTTACAAATTATATTTGAAACAGAATAGATAAGATTGACAAGGGAGTGGATATTGTTAGAGATGTAGTTAGATCCAAGGACCAAATCTTGGAACACTCCAATATTAAGAGTTAGGAGGTTGAGGGGCAAGCAGGAAAGGAAGAGACTGAGGAGTGGCCAGTGACATGGAAGCAAAACCAGGAGAACATGATGTCATTCTTCTTTTTTTTAATGCTCACCCCAATTACTATAATTACTATCTATCAACATAGAAAGATGTTACAGAATTATTGACTATATTCTCTATGCTGTACTTTCATTCCCATGACTAATTTATATTATGATCGAGATTTTGTGCCTCTTTATCCCCTTCACCTATTTCACCCACCCATCCCAAGCCCTCCCCCCATGGCAGTAACAGTCCCATGGTGTCATTCTTGAGGCAAAGAAAATGTTTCAAGGAGAAGTGTTTCTGGTTATAGTTTGTTTTGGGGTCACTTTTGTGCCAGTTCATCTATGAATTTTTACGTTAAAAATTATATTTAATCTAGCATTTTAGATGATTGCATTAGGAAGGCTGTTCAGACATTTTAATCCATACAATGCCAGAAATAGAAATTCTGATGGTTTTAAAATTAAGGTATCATTGATATACAATTTTATGAAGGTTTCACAAGAGCAAAGTTGTGGTTTCAACACTCACCCATATTATCAAGTCTCCCCCACACACCCCATTGCAGTCACTGTCTGTCAATGTAGTAAGATGCTATAGAGTCATTACTTGTCTTTCCCATGCTATACTACCTTCCCTGTGACCTACCTCTATTATGTGTGTTAATTACAATGCCCCTTCATTCCCTTCTCCCTCCCTCCCCACCCACCTTCCCCAACCTCTTCCCTTTGGTAACCGCTAGTCCCTTCTTGGACTCTGTGAGTCTGTTGCTGTTTTATTCTTTCAGCTTTGTTGTGTTTTTATACTCCACAAATGAGGGAAATCATTTGATAGTCTTTCTCCATCTGCCTTATTTCACTGAGCATAATACCCTCTAGCTCCATCTGATGGCTCTTTGTAACATTATAATGTTACAAAAATAATAGTTTATCGATTATAAGATAGACTGAAAGTATTTAAACAGATAATATTACTCATTTTACTTAGATATTTTACTCATTTCAACAGACTTGACAGAGTTTATGTAATAGTGAAGGAGAAAAGTAGCACACAAAAAATAAGATCATCTCAGATAACAGCAAGTACTCTGAAGAAAATCAAAGGGTAATATGATAGGGACTGGGAGAAGACATTCCTTAAGATGGATGTTCAGGGAAAGCTTCTTCTGGGAGGTGACCTTTATGCTGAGACCTGAGTAACAAAGATTCAGCCAAATCATCTGCTTACAGTTAAAGTATATACACGTAAGCACACACATGAATTTAAGTGCTCTACAGTCCCCAGATTGGGAACCACTGTCACAAGGGAAAGATTTTGAGGTCAGTTCTGGCTTCAAACTTAGCCCATAGCTTGCTCAGTTCAGGCCATATGAGCCTGAGATATTCCTTTCCTGTAACCCATAAACTTCAGTTTTCTGTCAGTAAAATGGGCCAAGAGTCTGACTTCTAGGGTGCTGACTTCTAGGATTAACTGACACCTATAACATTCTTTAAGATCTTAGATGAAAGACCCAGGGCTGTGTAGTTACTAGAACCTCCCAAGCCCCAGGAAAAATCTCTCCATATCAGTAACCTAGGTACTCTCCAGACTGTAGCTGGTTCTCAATGGTTCTCAAACTTTTGTGGGCATTAGAATTAAAGGTTGTTATAATGTGAATTCCTGGGCTCTCTGAGGTTCTGATTATCCCCAAGGTTCTGGATTCTTGTCTTCTTAGTTCTGTATCCTCCTGTCCCTTTGTCCAGTGCCTCATGCTTCTCAACACTGTAGCTTTTTGTCTTTGCAAATGGACCTGCATATGCACTTGTCCATACATACTATAGTCAGAGACACTTTTGGTCATTGTTCCTGAGAATAATCCAGAGAAGAGATGAGGAAGCAGGCATGTGTCTGTATCTACTCCTGAAATGTAGACAAATGTTAGGAGAAGGATCTGGGGAAAATAACTGAATAAAAGGAAGGAGGAATTGCTGACTGCTACAAAATGGGAGAATGTGAGTCCAAGAAAAGCAATCCTGGTTTGAGGGCCAGTTCACTTACCTCTTTTCCTGGTGCTAAATCCCACTACAGGGGCTGTCCAGGGCTTGACTGATCAATTCATTCATTCAACAAATATGTATATACTAAATATCTATTAGAGGTTAAGTTGTTCCATGTGCAGGAATTCAATGTTAAATAAGACAAGATCTCTGCTCTCCTGGAGTTTCCATTCTAGTTGGGAGAGTTGAAAAATAAATATAACAATATATACATGAGACTATCTCAGAGAGTAGAAGTGCGATAATACAAGCTAATGTGATAAAGGGGAAGAGTTTGTGGGTAACTACTTTAGATGGGGGTTAGTGAGGGCCCCTCTGAGAAGATAACATTTGAGCAGAGATCTTAATGACAAAAAGAAGTCAGCCTTGGGAATGGGAGAGGCAGTGAAGGGGAAGCATTTTTGGCAAAGAGAATGTCAATGGAAAGGCCCTTGGGCAGGAAGGACTTCAGAGTGTTTGAGAAACTTAGAGAAGGCCCATATAGCTAGAGTAGTGGAATGAGGGAAAGAACACTGCAAGATGAGGTTGAAGAGGTTGAGGATTAGGGTTGTAGGCTACTAATGGATACCATGGAAGAGCCAGTGTGGGTGAGGCCTTGTACTTTGGGGTAGAATAGTAAGGGCCAACCCAGAATAGCCAAAACAATCTTGAAAATGAAGAACCAAATTGGAGGACTCACACTATCTGATTTTGAAACTTACTTCAAAGCTATATTAATTAAGATACTGTGGTACTGGCATAAGGCAAGACATAGAATTGACAGTCCAGAAACAAAGTCTCACACTTATGGTCAGTTAATTTTTTTTAAATTGAAGTATAGTTGATATACAATACTATATTGGTTTCAAGTCTACAATACAATGGTTCAACAGTTACATTAAGTCCTCACTCCAACTACTAGTGCAGTTATTGTCTGTTAACTTAGATGTTAGAGAGCCGTTGACTATACTCTCCATGCTGCACTTACACCCCCGTGACCAACTTTTATTATGACTGAGATTTTTGTGCCCCTTTATCCCCTTCTTCCTCTCCACCCATCCCTCCCCCTCCCCCATGGTAACTACCAGTCATTCTCAATGTCTATGAGTCTACTGATGTTTTATTAATTTTGTTTTGTTTTCAGATTCCACAAGTAAGTGAAATCCTATAGTATTTGTCTTTCTCTGACTGGCTTACTTCACTTAGCAAAATGTCCTCTAGATCCATCCATGTTGTCATAAATGGCAGGATTTCTTTCTTTTTATGGCTGAATAATATTCTATTGTGTGTATGTACCACTCTTTATCCATTCACCTACTGATGGACACTTTGGTTGCTTCTTTATCTTGACTATTGTAAATAATGGGGAAATAAACATAGAGGTGCATATATCTTTTCAAATCAGAGATTTTGTTTTCTTTGGGTAAATTCCAAGAAATCAAGTTATTGGGTCATAAGGTATTTCTATTTTTAGTTTTTTGAAGAACCTCCATACTGTTTTCCATAGTGGCTGCACTAATTTACATTCCCACCAACAATATAGGAGGGTCCCTTTCCTCCACATCCTTGCCAACACTCGTTATTTCTTGTCTTTTGGGTAGTGCCCATTCTGACTGGTGTGAGGTGACATCTCATTGTGGCTTTGATTTGCATTTCCCTGGTGATTAGTGATGTGGAGCATCTTTTCTTGTGCCTGTTGGCCATCTGTATTTCTTCTTTGGGAAAATGTCTGTCAGGTCCTCTGCCCATTTTTTAATCAGGTTTGTTTTTTGGTGTTGAGTCATATGACTTCTTTATGTATTTGGGATGTTAATCCCTTCTCAGATAAGTCATTTATGAATATATTCTTCCATACTGTAGGTTTACTTTTTTTCTGCTGATGTACAGAAGCTTTTTAGTTTGATGTAGTCCCACTTGTTCATTTTTATTTTGTTTCCCTTGCCTGGGGAGATGTGTCCAGAGAAAAACTGCTCATGTTTATGTTCAGGAGATTTTTGCCTATGTTTTCTTTGAACTTTTATGGTTTTATGTATTACATTTAGGACTTTATCCATTTCAAGTTTACTTCTGTATATGGAGTTAGACAGTAACCCAGTTTCATTCTCTTGCATGTAGCTGTTTAGTTTTCCCAACACCATTGATTTAAGAGACTGTCTTTTCCCCACTGTATATTTATGGCTCCTTTATCATATATTAATTGACCATATATGCATGGGTTTATTTCTGAGCTCTCTACTCTGTTCCACTGATCTATGGGTCTGTTCTTGTGCCAGTGTATGGTCACTTAATTTTTTATGAGAATGCTAAAACAATTCAGGGTTGAAAGAATAGTCTTTTCAACAAACTGTGCTGGAAAAATAGACATTCACATGTAAAAGAATGAACTTGGACCCCTACCTCACACCATATGCAAAAATTAACTCAAGATGGATCAAAAACCTAAGTGTAAGGGCTAAACTATCTCTTCTGAGAAGAAATCATAGGTGTAAATCTTCATGACCTTGGATTTGGCAATGGTTGCTTAAATATGATACCAAAAGGACAAGCAACAAAAACAAAAATTTAAATTGGACATCATCAAAATATAAAATTTCTGTGCTCTAAATGACACTATCTAGAAAATAAAAAGACAACCTACAGAATGTGAGAAAATAATTGCAATCATGTATCTGATAAGGGACTTGTATCTAAAATATATTAAGAACTCTTACAACTCAATAATCAAGACAATCCAACTTAAAAAAGGGCAAGGGGTCTTAACAGACATCTATCTAAGGAAGGTAAATGGCTACCAAGTACATGAAATGATGTTCAACATCATTAGCCATCAGGAAAATGAAAATCAAAACCACAATGAGATACCATATTCACACCCTCTAGGATGGCTATAAATAACAAGTATTGGTGAGGTTGTGGAGAAATTAGAACCCTCATACATCACTGGTGGGAATATAAAATGGTGTAGCAGCCCCAGAAAACTGTGTTTTCAAAGTTACATAGGATTATCATATAATCCAGCAATTCCATTACTAGTTATATACCCCAGAGAATTGAAATCAGGGATTCAAACAAATACTTATACACCAATGTTCATAGCAGCATTAGTCTCAGTAGCGAAATGGTGGAAACCACCCAAATGACCCAACAACCCAAACTGATGAATAGATAAACAAAATGTATTTTATCTATACAGTGGAATATGACTCAGCAATAAAATGGAATGAAGAACTGATTCATGCTTCAACACTGATGAACCTTGAAAATTCTAAGTGAAAGATGCTAATCACAAAGGACCACATATTGTATGATTCCATTTATATGAACTATCCAGAACAGGCAAATCTACAAAGACAGAAAAGTAGACTAGTGGTTGCCTAGGGTTGGGACCTAGGGGTTTGTGAGAATAATGGCTAAGGGATATAGCATTTCTCTTTAAGGGTGATGAAAATATTCCAAAATAGATGTGATGGTTGTACAACTCTGTGAATAAAAACCACTGAATTGTACACTTTGGGTGAATTGTGTGGTATGTGAGTTATATTCCAATAAAGCTATTAAAAGGAAATGGTAGGGGCCAGAGCCTGGTCTAATTAGCAGGGTTACAACAGGGAGGTTGAAAATCTCTAGGGCCTCTAAGACCAAAGGAATTACCTCTGCTGGGCAAGGACTGGAGAACTGTCCAATACCAACTCCAGGAACCTACTAAGTGAACCCAAGGGAAGCACCATGCCTTGGGAGGTTTCTCCAGGTTGTTTTCAGAGACCTGTGTTTGTTCATCTCCAGTGAACATGTCCATGTCCAAAGGGGATAATGTAGAGTGATGCAAACTAGAGCTGTGTTCTCTCTCTAGATCCTCTGCTCTTTTCAATGATAATACATTTATTTCAGAGTCCTTAGTTCCAGCCTGGATATATCTCCTGTTTATTTATAACCAGAGGATCACAGAGCTGGAAGAGGATGTCATCTGAAAGATGCAGAAACTGAGGGTCCAGAGAAGGAGAGTTCCATGCTTGATTCCACATCCAGTAAATGGCAGAGGGGATTCAAATCATGGTGAAATACCTTACCCCTGAGTTTCTCACCTTAGTGACTATATCCCTAATGAACCAGTAATAGCCTAAGGATAGGGCTCAGGCCAGGGGGAGGGGATGGACAGTAGAAAGGAAAAGAAACAGCATGGGTAGAGGTGTAGGTGGAAGGAGAGGTATGTGGTAAAGTAATAGTTGGTACTGTGTTGGTTTACATTTTTTTTCTCTTTAAGCTTGATTTCTTTCCGTGTTGGCCTATTCTAATTTATGATGTGGTACTGTGGCCTAGAAGAATTGTTGGTTCTTAAAGGTCATTGAATGGTTTAGGCCGTTTGAAGAAATGGGCCAAGAGCTGGAGGAAAGGGATAGGGGTACAGTTGCTCTAGGGGATGTCCCTGGCTCCTCGCTGTTCCTGCTACTGAGCCTGAGTGGCCCAGCAGGGGCCCCGACAGCTTGTCCTCACCATCTAACTTCAGGGTTTCTCAATAAACTCCTTCAGGGCTGGGAAGGTCCCTCACTCTCATCTGCCCTTTCCTAGTCTCTCTCTTCACCCTGTGCACCCCCCAAATCTTGTCTGGAGACTTGGAGGAGGGAAAGAGGTGTCTTTCCCCTTTCACAGATTCACAACAGAAAGCACCCAGAACACAGTGCAGAGTTCTTGCTCCCAAGCTTTGACTGCTGCGCTAAAGACGAGAGTTGGCTGAGTGAGAAAAGACTGAACGCCCAGCAGAGTCTCCATAGGTCATCTCCTCCAGTCTCCTGCCTCCACTGGACTTGCTACATGTGGTCACAGAACCCCTTTATACTCTTAAACATTATTAAAGAACCAAAGACCTCTTGTTTATATATGTGGGTTTTATCAATTCATATTTACTGTATCAGAAATTAAAACAGGAATTTAAAAAGATCTATGTCATTTTATAAATGTGAACATAACCTATTTCTGTGACAAAACAGAGCAAAACAATTTAATAGGAAGAGTGAATTTTTAATGTCTGGCTTAATAAAAGACAGATTCTTGTATCTGCTTCAATATTCAGTCATTTGCAATATAGTATTTTGGTTGAAGAATATGAAGAAAATCTGGCCTCACACAGATAGTTGAGAAAGGGAAGAATATTTTAATGGCTTTTTCAAATAATTGTGGTTACTCCCTTTAATATCACACCAAAATCCAACACTGTTAGTTTTGTAAAGGTTGAAACTGTAGCTATAAACTTTTCATATCCTGTTACATTAAAATCCATGGGTCTATCTTTGGATGGTTCTTTCACTCAGGCATGGCTTTATAACATCATGCACTGGTCATTTGGAAAATATTGGTTCACTGAGTTATGCAGCTCTTGCAAATAGTGACCACTTTATCATGTAATATCAAAAAACTGGTATCATCTGTCTCATCAGAAAAGTCTAAGTTTTGGGAAACAGCCAGTGGTAGTGGATATAATTCTCTCAAACCCTTATTTTTGCCCCAAAGCTTGAATTTTAGAGTTGGAAATAAACACTGTCAGCTGTTTTGCAAGTGGCAGGCTCTGGAAAACTCTTGCCAAATACAGAAGTCTGAATTACCAAAATTCATGTCAGTCAGACTTTCAAGTAAAAGCAGTGTTCTATGAAAAACCAGTTAGTTGCACGAGTGTTTTTCCTTGAGACAACTAAATACAGCAGAAGTGCTCTATGTATATTTCCTATTTGCTCACATAGAATTTTAAAATTATGTGCACTCAAAGGTTGAGATTTAATAAAATTAATTTTTACTGCTTCATTAAGGATATTCTTAGTAAAACTGGCTCTATTTCCCTTTGAGTGCTTAGTGGAGAAGACTATGTTAACTTCTAGTAGTTTAATAACATTGCCCTGAAGTGTGCTACCAGCAACTGTTTCCTACCATTGCTTTGTACTATCAGTGCCAAAGTCAACAAGGTGAAAGTATATCTTAGAATTATAATGATAACAGTTTTGACTTCATGGACTCCCTGAAAAGGCACTGGGGCCTCCAGGAGTCTCTGGAAAGACCACACATAGCAGGAGAATTATAGCAATATACGTGTATGTATGTGTGTGTGTGTGTTGAAGCACAGGTAAAACATTTCTCCCCTAACTTCACATTTCTCTGAGTTAAATGTAACTCTAGATTTGACCTAAAGAAGTGTGTTCTAAATTAGAATGAATTTGCTTTTTCCTCCCTATGTTAATTTATTGGAAAATCAACCATATGACAATACAGATTTTTAAGTAAAAAAAAAAAAATCTACCAAATCTCTAGTTTAGATTTAAGATAATAACTAGGGTGCTTCTGGAAATAGTTCTTTTAGTACAAAAGGGTTATATTCTCATTGTAAACAAATTTAAACAAAAAGTGTACAAAAAAATTTTTTTTACTCAAAACCGGAAATAACTGTTTTTTCACTCTGCAGTAAACTATAAACATTCTACTTAACAGATTTCATTCATTATTTTTAACAAATGTATATTAGGTGATTTTATAACTGTACCACAACTTCGTTAACCACTTCCTTATTGATTGATAAGCAAGGTTTCAATGACTATCCACCTACACATATTTTTGAGTTCATGTGTGTCTCTGTGCCACTTTTCTCCAAGAATTGGAAGTGGATTTTGCTAAATCAAAGAGCATGTGCATTTAAAAGTTTGAAGGCAACTCCAAACTGATTACCCGAAAGATGTATCCATTTACAATCCTGCTAATGGGATATGAAAGTGCAAGGGGGAACCTGAGAGAGTAGTTGTTGGGCATCTCAAAGATAATCAGGCTCTGAATAGTGGCCTCACCAGGGCTCTTGACGGTTTTTAAATATTTCTGAGTCCTTCGGTCACTCTCCAGGAATCCTAATATTCATATGAAATCCCTGGTACACAGAATTTTGCTTTCTTTGGATTCTCTTATGGCTCAGTCTCGGTTAAAAACCTGCCAGTTTATCGACAGAAGCACTGGGACAGTCTAGTGCTTTAACCAAACCCCAGAGGCTACTGACAGGCTTGCCCACTCCTCAGACTGTTCTGTATAAACTTATAATGAAGAAGCCTCCTCAACTGACAAAACCTTTGGCAGCTGCTAGATCTCTGCTGGAAAGGTCCAACCTTGGCTGTTTTTTTCTTTTTTGTCATCAAAGATGCCAATGCCAGGATTTAAGACAGCCCTCTAGGTTAAAAAGTTTCAGGGTTCTCAGAGATTTTCCTGGGTTTCCAGGGTAACTCATCATCATCTTCTTCACCTGAAAAAGAACTGCTCCTACTTGATTTTCCTAATACTATCAATACATATTCCATTTGATCAGTCTCCTGATCACAATTTTTCTTGAACCCCTGTGAGCTTGTACCAGTCTCATGTCTCAACTAAACTGTCTATAGGTATCCTTGTGGGGCCACGGCAGACACACGCCATTTCCTTGGGTTAGAACATCTGGGAGGTGGCACTGTTACCTGCCCTGCAGGTGAACGCCATGCTGCGTCTCCTGATTTATGGGCTGCCTTGATGAGCAAGGGGTGTGGCAAACTAAATTTGAGTTCAGACACTACCCGAGAGTCTCCAAGATCAGCTTTCAGAGTGACTCAGTTCTCACTTATAAGCAATACTGCTCCCCAAGTTGGAATCCCGGGCTTGTTTTCTTCTACTTTGGTAAGCAATCATGTACTTCTGATTCTTACAGGAAACATCAGAGGGTGATGGATGGAGTCATAGGTCACCTCAGAGATTTTCCTGGGAGATATTGACCCTAATGCCGAGTCCTCTGGTTCCTCCTTTATTAAAAAGGGGTGTGGAGAATAAGGACTCCCTCAAGAGTCCTTCTGACTCAAAGGTACTGATTCACCATGTGCCAGACCACCATGATCTGGAGGACAAACTGATTCTTGCTGTGGGGGCTTATTATCTAACTATTCTCTCATTAAGAAAGTGCTCAGATGGGGAACCCTTGTCTATGGCTTCCCTGTACATATGTATGTAATTAAACTGTGGTTTCTTCTCCTATTGAAAAGAAAAAAAGAAAAAAGAAAGAACTCAGACCATGATATTCTGAACTTTTTGCCAGTCCTGGGACCTTCTAAAGTCTGTGGCAGAAGGTCAATGGACCCTCCAAGGAGAGCTTCTGGAGAAGGTGGGTGTGGCTGCCAAGGTGCAGGGAACAAGAGGACAAAGGAAACAGCATGTTTGGAGGGGTCAGCCTCAGATTTCCCAAGTGTGGGATAGGAACGGTGGAGGCTTCATTTTGATGTATATGGTAAAGTTCTGGATTTCCCCAAAGGATCTATTGCCTGTAGGCTCTTTTTTGTCTAACTGTGGAGCACGGTATCTGGGCTGAACGCCTACACACTTGCTGGTACTTACTCCTCAGTGTTTCTCTTGGCCTTCCCTTTTAGTTAGCACTGAGGGGTGGAGGGAAGTTCACAGAATTGCTTTTAGTACTTATATTTTCAGTATGTATCTTTCTGTGGAGGCAATATCCAAAACATATTCACCAAGGATTCACTCACCTGGGGGAAAAGTGGCTTAATCATCATTGTTAATCACTTGACCTTCCTGGAGAAAAATGTTTTCTTTCATGAAAAGCAAAGCTACAACTTGACATCTTTTAAAAATTTGTTCCCAGTTACAGTAAAGATTTATCTGTGTTTCTGTTCAGTATGTTTCTCTTGAGGGCTCTGGCTAACTTGCAACGTGATGTTCTACACAGGTAAGTTCTTCCCCATTGTTGTCTGAAACCAAACAGGGTAACCCATCATCATTTTCTTCACCTGAAAAAGAACTGCTCCTACTTAATTTTCCTAATACTATCAATACATATTCTATTTGATCAGTCCCCTGATTTTACACCTATAGTGGTTTTTTCCTTAAAACCTTTATTAAAAATTTTCCTGGTCACTGGAGTAATACATTTTTTAATAGAAAATTTAGAAACGTAAATATATAAAATAAATAAAAATCACCCATTATTCTGCTATCCATAGATAATCTATCTCTGTCTGGTGTATGTCATTCCGATGTAAGGGAATGTTCGATTAATTTAGTGTATTGGGAATATTATATACCTTTTTATAATTTTATTTTCTGTTTAATATAATATGAACTTCTGTTTAATATAATATAATGTAATATGACTGTGGAATCAAATTGAAAACCACAATTGAGTTAAGCATTTTCCTGTTAGATATTTCAATTGTATTGATTTTTTGCAATATAATATTTTTGTGCTCATGTCTGATTAACTTTTAAAGATAAATTCTTAGAAGTACAAAGGCATATGCATTAAAAAAAATAAACTTTTATAACAGAGTAGAACTTAAAAGTTTTCATGACAAGAAAAAACCCTGTAACTATGTGTGGTGATGTATGTTACTAAAGTTATTGTGGTAATCATTTTGCAATATATGTGTTTATCAAATCATTATACTGTACACCTTAAACTAATACAATGTTATGTCAATTTATGTCCACAGAACTGGAAAAAAGTAAAAATAAAAATAAAATTTTAATTTTAGAATGGTAAGATTTAAAGAAATGTTGCAAAGATAGTACAGAGAGTTCCCACATAGTCTGTTAATGCAGTTACCTCTATTACTAATATATTACATTAGTATGGTACATTTGTCACAATTAATGAACCAACATTGACACATTAATATTAGCTACTCGATACAGTATTAAGTAAGATCCATACTTTATTTAGATTTCCTTCATGTCCTTTTTCTTTTAATTGGGGTATAGTTGACATACAATATTATATTCATTTCAGGTGTACAACATAGTGATTCGACAATTATATATATTACAAAATGCTCGCCATGATAGGTGTAGTTAATCATGTCACTGTACAAAGTTATTATAATATTATTGACTATATTACCCATGCTGACCTCATGTCCTTCTTCTGTTCCAGCCTCCCACCCACCCAGGATACTACATTACATTTAGTCATTATGTCTCCTTAGGCTCCTCTAGACTGTGACAGTTTCTCGGACTTTTCTCACACATAATATCAATGGGACCTGAGTTATTACTGTTGATGTTAATCTTGATCACCTGGTTGATAGTGTTTGTCAGGTTTCTCCACTGTAGATAACTCTCTCCCACCTTCCATACTTTACTCTTTGGAATGATGTCACTATGCACAGCCCACACTTAAGGAGAGTTAATACTTCACCAGGAGCATTCGTATCTACATAAATTTGCAGTTCATCTGCATGGAAGACTTATCTATTCTCCCTATTTACTTATTCAGTCATTTATTTATACCCATATGGACTCATGGATATTTATCCTATACTTTGGGTTATAATTCAGTCTATTATTTGCACAAATTCTTGCAATTTTGGCCACCGGGTGCTCTTCAGTTAGCCCCTGTATCTTTCTGAGATATTCTCGTGTGTGTGTGTGTATTTCGTATTTTCTTACTTTTTGGCACTGTAAGATGCTCCGTGTTTATCTTGTGTATTTCCTGTCCCAATCTTAGAGTCAGTCATTCTTCCTAAGAGCCATGATTCCTTTTCTTGGAGGATGTTATTAAAAACCAACATCTGGAGGCAAATTATGTATGTTGCTACTGGAGTGTTGTTTCTAGGTTTTCTTAGCTGACAGGGCAAGGAACAATATGTGTGTATACTAACTTGTGTATACACACATACCTGTATGTATTTCTACATGTATCCATTTGTAACTATATTAAACTAAATGAGTTCATACTGATGTTTCCAACTCTAATCCATTACCATATGAATCATTCTAGTTTCCTTCCCTTGTTTATCTGTAATCTCTGACTACAACAGTATGAAAGTAGGCTCCCACCATCTGCCAATCAATTACATAATTGTTCAGTTTCAATACACATACATAGGTTCAGATCTGTTAATGCATATTTCCAGGGGAAACAACTTCAACCAGACCACAGTGCTTATGTACTGTTCTTTTTACCTTTAGTTTTAGTGCCATCACTCATTTCCAAAGTTACACAGGTCAGTACCTTTTTCTTCCACTCCCTTCAGAAAAGTTGTTTCATACATTTGTAATGCAATTAAATTCTTTTGTCATAATGTGAATACCATTCAGGGATCCCCTGACCTACTAAATAATTAAAAAAATTTTTTTCATACATTAAAGTACACTCTGTACTGTAAAGTTCTAGTGGGTTTTGACAAATGCATAGTGCCATGTATCCACTATTAGAGTATCATATAAAATACAGTATCATAAAGAATTTTACCACCCTGAAAAAATCCTCAAGCTTCACCTATTCAAACCTTCTTCTGCTCCAACCCCTGGCAGTCACTGATCTGCTTACTATCTCCATAGTTTTGCCTTTTCCAGAATGTCACATAAATGGAATCATACAGTAGGAAGCCTTTTCAGACTGGCTTCTTTGACTCAGCAATATGCACTTAAAGTTCATCTATATCTTTGCACGGCTTGTTAGATCATTCCTTTTTATTACTGAATAGTTCTGTATTGTATGGCTGTAACAGTTTATCAATTTACTTATTAAAGGACATTGTGGTTGCTTCCAGGTTTTGGTGATTACGAGCAGAGCTGCTATGAACATTTCATGTGCAGGTTTTTATGTGGATATATGCTTCAGATCAGTGAGTAACTACCTAGGAGTGCAACTGTGGAGTGAATTAAGATTATGTTTAGCTTTGTAGAAAACTTCCAAACTTTTCCAAAGTGGCTGTGCCATTTTGTATTCTCACCAGCAATGAGTGATAGTTCTTGTTGCTTTGCATCCTTGCCAGCAATTGGTATTGTCAGTTATTTGGATTTTAGCTATTCTAATAGGCGGAAATAAAAATTTAAAGAAAGGATAATACATAATGCTACATCTCTCTTCAGAAAGTCTGTATCGACTTCTTTGAAATAACTTCTGTTCCTATACTCTTTTGTTGTTGCCCACATTTAATCAGGCACCAGCTCATGTTGATTCTCTGTGCTTGCTGATCATTCCTTTTTCTCCACTTTGATATTCACTTCCCAGATCTAGGCCTTCATCACCTCAAGCCTGCTTGTTTCCTAGATTCTGGTGTGCGCTTGTTCTAACCCATCTCACAAAATATAACCAAAACAACAACAAAAAATTGTTATCTTCCCTTAAAATTTTTTACTTTAGTTAACTTTGCTTTTCAAAGCTGGGGTGGGTGGCCTATTGAACCAAATTTAAAGCCCTCAGTTCAGTATTCAAAATTTCTCTTTGATCCCATCCCCTTTCTGATTTCTCTGCATTAACCAAGATAGTCTTTTTAGTATCCTAATATGCAGTCTGAAGACTTTCAATTATGTCTCCATTCCTATCATTTCTTTACATATGGAATACTATACTCTTTTATTTCCCTCAGTGTCCTAGCTTAAAATGACCATAATCAAAGCTTTTTCCTAAATAAACTCATTCCATTTTCATTTCTCTTTTACTTCATATCTAGTTAATACTGTAAAATAGTTTGTTATACTATTTTGGATTTGCCTTTCTGTTGTTTAAGACTGTACTCTATCATTACATGTGTACTTTATCTACCTAATCAGTCAGGAAGTATATGGATCCATGTAATTGAAAGGAAGTACATTAAATCCTCAGCCTCTCTAAAGCACTTGGCAGAGTGCCATGCAGGGACTGAATAAATGTTGGTTGAATGAACAGACAAAAACTGCAAAACTTATTTGAAAAAATATTTTTTTGTTTTTTTATTACACAAAAAGTATATGTTCTCTTGGAAAAAGTAAAAAAAAAAGCCTCGGAAATATAAATATTTAAAAAAAGAGAAAAAGAGTTTTATAAATCTCTGTATAATTCCATTACTATTGACACCTTAGTTTTATGTGTAATCTACTATACTTTTTCAATGCATTTATGGTATTTGATTTGAAGTGATGACTATGTTTTATGATATGAAAAATGCCTCTGAAGTTATGTACCTTTAAAGTGTACCTCTAAAGGTCAAATGGACACACAAACTTTCTAGATCTAAAAGCACAGTGTCACACACAGAAGTGTATTAGTCACCTGAAGCAGACTTGGTATTTCTGATACCCACCTCAGAGACCCTTTTACAAAGTTCTACTTCTTAAAAATCCTACTGCATATTATTCTTGATGTGCTACCCTTTATCCAACAATTCAAGAATAAAGGAATTCTTACAGAGCTCCATGGAAGAAGGTGGATATTAATTGTTCCATCCTCTCTGTTAGGAACCTGAGTAATTCCACCATGAGAGCTATTTATATACTCATTAGTTTCAGAAGTTTGAGAAAGAAAAAACTATTCTTGGAACTAAAAGTATATAATCAAATGGAGTAACATCATTTACTGGCCTCAACACTGGCCTCATTTTTGTTGGGCAGGCAGCAAGAGTCAAACTTTTAGTGGGCAAGCAGGCATTTTTTTTGTGTGTGTATATATATATATTTGCCCCTTTTCATGAAGGTAGGCTCAGCAGAATAAACTCTAGGAAACCTTCTGAATAATTTGGTATAATTTTCTTAAGCTGTATGGTGAGGGTAGCCCAACTGTAGGCATAGCTCCTCATCTTTTAAAATATGCCTACTTCCTAGATCTTGCTAGATATCTTGCAGATGTATTCAACTATAGCTTAAAAGAGCGGAAGCCTTCAATCTAGCTGCAACTTATGACTTCTCAATTAAACTAGTTTGTGACCAGCATTTCCTAGAGGATAGAGAAGAGGTTAGAAAGTAAGTTATCTGTAGAGGCGTTTGTTAAGAAAAAGAAAAAGAAAAAGAAGAAGGTGAAGAGAGGGAGGAAGGAAGAAGGAAGGGGAGGAAGGTGGAAGACAAAGAGAGAAAGAAAAGAAGGAAAAGAAGGAAGGAAGGAAGGAAGGAAGGGAGGGAGGGAGGGAAGGAGGAAGAAGAAAAAAGAGAAAGAAAGAAGTGAATATACAGCATTATAGAAATGGCTACTATATGCTGTATACTGTAAATATACAGCATTATAGAAATCATGGTACACTTGGTCAACCAAATACTACAAAGTAGTTAACAAACATGACAGAGCTCATTGTATACTGACATAGACTCTCTAGAATAAATTTGGTGAAAAAAGGAAGATACAGAAATGCGTATACAGTATGCTGCCATTTGTGTTAAAAAAGGAAAAAAATAACATGTATGAAATTGCTTATATACTTATAAAAATCCCTAGAAGGGTATTTAAAAACTTAGTAACATGATTTGCTCATGACACGGGGATCTGGGTGTTTAATGGGCAAAGTAAAATGACTCTTTTCATTGTATTTTTAAAACTCTTTTTGAAATTTCAACCATGTGAATATATTAACTCCCTATATTTTAAATGTGAATTTACATGGTCTAAAAACTAATGATATAGTTGGGAGAAACCAGGAAATAAGTTTTAGATTAAATGTTCGAACGGTTAAAAAAAGAGGGAGATAACAAATTTGGTGGTAGTCAGGGTAACTCCACCTGGAGTGCTAATTAACAGGTTTATAACAAGGATATAATGGTTGGGGTATTATACCGATTTACCTGATTGATGAAGTTCCTCTGCCTTTGAAGTTACCATGGAATCAATATGATACAGTGAGACAAGCTTGGGTTTTGAGATCAGGCAGAAATAAATTCCAATCATAGTCTTTCCATATATTGGCCTTATAAGCCAATTATTTGACCTTTTTGGAGTTTCAATTTCCCCATCTATAAAATGGGTAAAGTCTTGATAGAGTTATTATAGAGGCTAAATGACATAACCGCCAAGTACAACAAATTTGTTGGTTTGCTTATCCTTTTTTCCCTACATAGAAAGGCTGAACTGAGGTGGACTGACGCTCAGAAATTAAGTATTTTGAGAAAATGAAAGTTGTATATGAAAGAACTACATGTAGTTAAAGTCCCTGTACAACTTGTCAATCTCATATTTCTTATGAGGAATGAAGCCTTTTGTTACCTCAGAAGTTTTATAAATCATTGAGCTATACATTTTTCCTGTTCCCTTTTCCTTCCCTGTCTGAAAGATGGTCAAAAGGAAGGGAGTACACACTCCTACACCATACTAAGTATTCCAACATGTTTTTTTGTAGGAAAACATTTTATTCTAATGCTCACTTCTAACAAATATATTTTTAAGACAGATACTGTTCTCTATTACTTATTCAACATCTGAAAAATTCAGTGTATTATACAGTAGTAAATGCCACCTTAAGATACTACATACTAAAACCAAGGTTACCCACTAAATCACATTAATACTTACTGACATTTTACATTAAATACATTGAATGTGATTTTATATATTCACTAAATGTTATTACTTGATATGGTGATGACTTTCTCAATTAGTTTTCACATTTTTAAAACTACATGAACCAGGGTATAAATGGAAATATCGAATCATATTAATACAGACTCTATATAGCAGTCACCGAAATCTAGGAGATTGGGAATTCCCAGCTCTCAAACTGACTGTCAGATTACTGACAAGTGAGTGTCTCAGGTCAAAGTCCAGATGATACAAAGATTACTGTTCAGTCATATTTTCCTGGCTATACTCAGGGTTGTTTCTAGGCACTGACTAAAGTGTGTATTTTTCTCTCTCAAATATACTGGGGAAAATGTATACACCCAGATTTCTTTTCTATCTGCCTTTGAGATTCATTACATTTGTTTAAAGAATTTAATGAGTTTGTTGAGGGAGTTGCATCAGAAATTATTTTTGTATTAGTGGTAGGAATGACAAGTAGTTCCTTTGTAATGTTGCACCAGTCAATACCTGTTTTTGCCTAAGGATGTATCCATACCAATTCTGGATAATCCAGCTTTGAAGTGGGTGGGGCACTGCTGGGTTTCTTTTGTTGGTGCTATTAGTTTGGGTTTGTGACCTAGTCACATGCCTTGAAAACTCAAACAGCACTGAGGATGTGGGCTAATTAAGTTCCACAAATTCTAACTAAAGGCAGTATACATGGTGTCTACATAAAAATAGTTTTCTAGAAAAAGGTACAAGGCTTTTTTCCATTTTCTACAACTTATTTTCCAGAAAGAACATTTATCTAACATGTTCTGTTCATAGAAAACACTGTCCTTTTTTTTGCATGTGAAATGCCAAAATTAGCAATTACCAAGCCAAAGAAATGTTCACAATCTTCAAAATGTTCTTCCGTAAATGTTTGGCAGAATCGATTTTTAAAGACATTAAAAAATCATTATGTTTTATAGAATTTCACATTCCAGTTCAAGCAAGGTGATATTAAGAATCGCACAATCAAGATATACAAAGTCCTTTGTTAAAGCTGCAAGAGAGGAGACATGCCACATCTTTTGCTTTTAGCCAACCAACCTTGGCTAAAAATCGTTATGGACATTCTCTGGGACAAAGGACATTTCCCATACAAACTTCACCAAAAGCCTCTCTTGTAATCTTTGATCATAGGATTAGTTGGGGCATGAGCATTTTAAAATCCGTCTTTATGGACAAAGGGGATAGAAAGATAGAGGTAATACAGGTAGAGAGAGATCCTCGGGGATGGGGGGGAGGGAACTCCCGCCCCCTTAGCTAGACTTCTTTTGCATCACGGAGATTTGACAAGAATTCGTTTTTCTGCAGTAACCAGGGGCAGGTGTTGGATTCCTGAAGAAAGAGTAACTAACAAAAATGTGTCTGTACTATAGTTTGACACTTGCTAATCGCCATATGTTATCTAATTTATTGGTAACGACAAGCCAATAAAGGAGGTACTACTATTACCCCATTTTACAGATGAAAGAACTGAAAGCCACGTAGATAAAACAACAAACTCCTGTATGTCACACAGCAAATAAATGTTGGCACTAGAATTCGAAATCGCTCCACAGCACCCACTCTTAACCACTGCCTGATGTCCGCGCGCTACTCGCGGGATTCCCACCTTCCTCGTGGGACAGTTCCCAGTACTGAGGCATGGCGCTGTCCAGCCCTCAGGCCGGCCACCTTCCACCAGCCAGAGAACACGGCCCTGCGCGGCGGCCCGCAGGTGGTAGAACTGCCGAGTCCAGCCGCATCGCCTCCGGGAGGGCATCCCAAGCACTTCCCCGCCCCCGGTCCCCTCAGCTCCGCGCTCAGCGCCTGGGCTCAGAAAGGCAGAAGGAGCAAAGAAGGAACGGCCCTGCCCCCTCGCCTCTCTCAGTCCCAGAAGCCAAAGACCGATGGGTTACACTTCCTCACCTGTCCCATGGGTGGCGAACGCCCTACTGACTGACGTTCCTCTCCTCCAACCAGAGACAGGCAAGAAGGTGGAGCCTAACTGAAACCGATTGCTTCTCTCCTCCAATCCCCGTGCAGCAATTCTCCGGCTATAGTCTTTTCGTCCCGCGGAGAGCGACAGGTGGGAGCTGCGCTACCGCCGCGCCTCTGCACCCTTGATGTATGAGCCCCACCAGGCGCAGGGTGAATTCTACTCCAAATCTTACTAATTCTTGCGCGTCGTCGCCTCAGCCGTCATTTTACTCAGAAGTGGAAATTCCCCAACCCTTTCCCGTCACCTCAGATGGGGGCGGGATGAATGGTACTCTTACAGGCCAATTGTACCACGCGACGTCCTGTGACCAAGTGACCGGCACTTTATGGCACCAATGAACTCTCTCATTGTCAGGGGTCACTATGACTGACAACAAGACCAACTAATCCACTTTAAGGTCGTGACGCGGTAGTCAGAGAGGCTGACCAATAAGCGTAGAAAAAGGCCGGAAGTCGGTGTGTGGGGACTAGGAGGCGGGTGTTCGCAACCGCCTAGGCCTGCGCGGGTCAACGCAGCTTGGCGGCCGCGAGCCAGCGAGCGGCGCGTGACGAAGGGTCTGAGCGACGGGTGACCTTGGCCAATGATCTGCAGCAGCTGCGGAGCTGCAGCCAGTGGCGACTGTGGGAGGCGGAAGGCAGCAGGTTAGGCAGTGAGAAGTTAGTGGCGCTGCTGGGACGGGGGGAAGGAGACGCTTCTTCCTCCTGCTGCTTCTCTCGTTCCCGGGATCAGCAGCGGCGGTGGCCGCGAGTGACTCGGCAGCATCTCCGGCTCCGCGTGCGAACCATGCTGACCGACGGCGGAGGCGGCGGCACCTCCTTTGAGGAGGATCTGGACTCTGTGGCTCCGCGATCCGCCCCAGCCGGGGCCTCGGAACCGCCTCCGCCGGGAGGGGTCGGGCTGGGGATCCGCACCGTGAGACTCTTTGGGGAGGCCGGACCCGCGCCGGGAGTCGGTGGCGGGGGCAGCGGTGCGGGCGGAGGGGACGCGGCGCTGGATTTCAAGTTGGCGGCTGCCGTGCTGAGGACCGGGGGTGGAGGTGGTGCCTCTGGCAGCGACGAGGACGAGGTGTCCGAGGTACGGTTCCACGACCCCCCCGCCTCCCACATAGCGTGAGGCATGAATTCTCTTTGGGCCCGCACAGGGCCCGGGCCGCCCTCCCGCTCCTCGGGCGGAGCCGTTCTCTGACAGCGATCGGCTCCATGGCGGCAGTGGTTGCGGTGCGGGCCTAGTGCGCCCTCGGCTTACTCCTCTGCCGGCGATTCGAGCCGGACCGGTTCCCATCACCATCCGTAGACCCACAATGGGGAGTCCTTTGGTCTCTGAGCTTCGCGCGGGAACCAGGACTCCTCAGGCTACCTCCCGCCCACCCGGTTCTGGAGGTGGGGGGGCGGGGTCTTGCCAGAGTCCCTGCCCTTGGTACTGAGGGAGCGAGCGAGACAGAGACAAGGAGAGGGAGCGACGTGACAGAGGCAGAGCTAGCCAACTCTTAACAGCGTTTCCATTATTCGCCATTCCCCAAAGTTGACGGGCGGGCTGCACATTTTTTTGCTTCATGCCTTACCTGTTTATTTAAGAAAGGTTCTCAATTCCCTTCCTTAGTCTGAGACAGGTGAGTAATAAGGAGCAGTCTGCTTTTATCCTGAAAAATCACGTGAGTCTTGCACCTGGGACCTTTTATGAAGTTAGACAGGAAAAGGAAGTTCCAGTGAATCTCTGAGCTTCAGAATAGCAGGATAGCTGAACTGTGGAGATTTTTAGGCTTGGAGGTGAGGCATCCTACCGACACCTTTTGCAGTGACGGAAATTAGTTATCAGCCTCTTAATTTCTTTTAACTAGCACGTACATATTGGGCCTTTGTAGGTCTGAGCAACCTAGGTTGGTAGGCATTATCTTATTTTGGACTGTAGGGGAATAGGAAATATTTTATGTACTTTTTTTTACTATGGCTTGAATATAGTACTGCCCTATGATGACTGTTGTTCTAAGTGCTCAGTTCTATTTTGGTTCTAAAGTGCTTGGTTCATCTCCTATGACCAATTATTTTAACCTCTGATCTTGGTGTTAAAGTACAGGGATTTCTCTGTGTTTACAACTCTCTTGGCTGTTATATATGTGGGTTGCAGAATACAGTTACACTCTTACCATTCTTGGTCTGAGCAGTGCGTTTAGATTTGAAACCGTACATTCTGATCCCAACAGTTTGCTTTGGAAAAAACTGTATGTGGGTTGTAAGGGAGCTATAGCTTGAGTATCTGTATCTTTGAATTTCACTGTAAGAGAAATAGTTTATAAGCCGAGGTAGGAGAGGATTTTATTTGAGTAGGCAGTTATGGGGAGAGTCCCTGGAGCCTCCACTTTTGGGCTTATGGAAGGCTTTCTTTTATCCTTTCAATGAAAATGGATGAGAGGTGAACCTAGAATACATGTACTTTTAACCTAGGAAATAAAGTGGGAATATCTTTAGACTAAGGATTAGAGGTTTTTTTTAAGTTTGCTTTGGTTTACATGTAATAGAAAGATGATGTCCTTGGTTTTCTGGACCACTTTTACATAATTGTCACCAGTGGGATGAAAGATCCCTCATTTGCTTTTACATAAATAGTATTCTTAAATTTCTTCAGAGGTAGATGCTAATGAGTTTCCAAAGTTATAAATCTCTAACTCCTTGGGTTTATGTGTTAAATATGGGAAATGAGCTTTTGAGGTAACTATTTCTGTGAGGCTTGTTCTCTCTCTCTTTCTCTCTCGTAGTGCACATGCGCACACATGCACACAATATTTAATTTGGAGTCCTCATACCATGTGGTTAAAGCTAGGTGCAGAAATCATGCCGTTCGTGGGTTGTTTTTTTTTATCATAGAAGTTATTTATTCATGATTCCTACACTCACTTAGACTAATGGTAGAAGAACCCCTTATTCTTCTGTTTACTCAAGTTTTCTGTGCCTAAAAAGGATTTAGGTATTATGTATATGGAGACTCATTTTCAGAATGGAGGTTTCTAGGATACCTGGGGACTTCAGCCTAGTCTATGATGATGCTTGGTGAGTAGATTCTTTCTTAGCCTGTGGAGAAAGGAAAATTTGTTTTTATGTCCTGTTTCTCCCGTATCACAGAGATAATTTCCTGGAATATCCAGTCTCTGCTGTATAGTGTGTGTGGCAGGGTATAATATATGCCTTTGAGTGAAATGACCTATTTTCCCCAAGCAAATTTCTTGCCTTGTCTCTTTTCTCACTCACAAGATGAGGTCTCTTCTCCTGCCTGTATTATTGCCTTTGAATTTCCAGGGTGAAGAGACTATATATAATGTTCTTCAAAAACACCCACCCAACTGCCATTTGATGAATAATAAATGCTAAAATCTTTATTTTCATATTTCCTAGATGTTTTAGACCCAAGTATTTAGAATTTAGATACACAGAGGGATAATGAGTTAGTTTACAGTTTGAGAGTGAAATTCATTTAGTTTCCCAAATGGAGCAGTAGGTAAGAAATGAGAAAAAAATGTGGAGCCCTAGTATATTTGCTCTAGAATTAGTTGAAGTCTTATACATTTGGTATACAGAGGCATAAATACTCTAAGGACCTCTTTTCTGTTCATTATCAGCACCAATAGCTAGATAAAACAAGCTTTCCCTTGCTGGCTAAGTCAGAAGACCTGTTAGCTTGAGGAAGTGGTTTGGATCTTTCTGTTAATTTCTTTTATTAGAATGATGCTAATTTAGGGAATACTACCACTTGGAATTTTTGGTTCTTGTTTAAAGATTGTGGTAAATATCTGTTTTGTATTTCTCCAGGCTTACTGAGCATATTCCTTAGCCGTCCAAGGCCTTGAGTAGGAGTCAGAACTTGCATTAGATCCTGTTGAAATGTATTCGTTGTTCAGAATGGAGGTCAGGTTGAAAATTCTTTAAAAACCAATTTTCAAATGTTAATTTTAGATTTGTAGTCTCTTTTAAGCAAGTTAAAAGAAAAATAAAATTCATGAAGAAAGGACTTGAGTAAGGTATATGACTTCTAATTTTTCTGTCGTGAGAATGTGTGCATATATTGTATGTATATATATGTGACACCCTCCTTTTAGAATTATAAAAGTAACTAGTCCAATGGTGAAAAATTCATCTATATAGATAGTAGATATAGCATGAAAAGTGAAAGTTCTCCTTCTTACCCCCACTGATCTTTCAAATCTCATTCTTCAGTGGTAACCAGTATTAAAATTTTTCTTCCAGTAAAATTTCCAGGCCTGTATAAGCCTTTGTGTGTATATACATGCTCATACACACACACTTTAAAGATGAATATCCAATTAGAAAGCATAGCTTTATGTCATATGATGTTTTTCTTATCTTGAGGCAGGTACCATATTTACAGTTGGGTAAAAGCACACACAGATGCTGTATACAGCAATTAATAGCAAATTATAGCAAAAGCTTTGTAGGGAATTTTTTTTTCCTGAAGATGTTTTTAGAGTCAAAAGCATAGACCATACAGAAGTTCAATTCTGCTTTTCTCTAGTTGGAGGGGAGATCATTTCCTTTTGGGTTAGAGCCAGATAATTCCTTGTTGTGAGAGGCTCTCCTATGTGTTAGCAGCATCTCTGGCCTTTACCCACTAGATGCCAGTAGAACCCACCCAGCTGTGACAGCCAAAAATGTCTCCAGACATTGCCAAGTATCTCCTGGGGGCAAAACCACCCCTGGTTAAAAGCACTGCTCTAGAGGCCACTCTTATTGTCAGGGATGGCAGTTTTGTCATGAATACTCTGTATTCAAACATCAGGTAAACAAGGTGAGTCACTGCTTTTAATAACAGCTCAGGGCTTATGCTTATTACCTGAGCAAGAGAGAAATGGAAATAGGGTACTGAAAGGTTTAGAGCTGTAAATGTTCTATGGTAAATTTATCATTTTGGGTAGCTTTCACTTAAACTACTGCATTATTCTTGAAAAATTATTTATTGTCAATGAAAATGAATTTCTAAAAAGCCTTTAGGGGATTTTGTTCAAGGTAGAAAAAGGGCTTTATTCCATAAACTACCATCAGTACTGATAAAATAGGAAATAGAACTTTGTAGTCTAGTGAACAAGTTTTGGAGACATTTGAAATGTTTATTGAAGGAAAAGTTACATGTTATTACAACAACAGTTTGTTATATTGCATGAGTATCAACCTTGCACAAGTTTTATTCTGTAAAGCCTGTTACATATAAAATGATGAGTTAAGGAATATGGTTATATGAATGGTGGGTCAAAACAGTTGATTAGGTGTTGATGGAGGAAAACCTCATTGTGAAATTTGAAGTATGTAGGGGTCTTCTTTTAGTTATTATGTAGTACATTTCAAAAGGTGACATTCATATAGTTCATGTAATACAAAGGCAAAAACAGTGAAAAGTCTTGATCTCACCCCTGTTCCAAAGAATCCTGCACTTTTAGTGTCTTACATATCCTTTCAGAATTTCTTTATAGAGATACTAATACGTATTTTTATTTCTTCCTTTGTTACCCAAAAGGTACACTTTGTGTGAGATTTTTAAAGGGTAGATTTGAGAAGGTTTTAGACTTTTTATCTAAACAAAGTGATAAAACATGTTAAGAATGAAGCATTGGAGATGAGTTGAAAGCACATTCCTTTCTGAGCCTGTCTGAACGCTGAAAAATACTAGATGACCTCTGAAAAATTAATTCTGGCCTTCTGATTTCAACAATAGATAAGATAAAGTAAATACCTTGCTTTAAAGAAAGCAAAGCAGTTTTTAAAAAGTATTGCTCTTGGTTGGCAAGTAAAAAGAAAATTGAGTTTACCTTTTTTTGTTTCTGCCAAATTTACCTTTCTATAGAACTAAAGATACAAGAAATAAAATCAAATTTTTAGACCCATTTTATATGAGTTGTTTCAATATATCTATCTTCTTGGACTTTATTTACAGTTTTCTTCTCATTTTGCTAGTCTGTAAAGTCATACATAGAATATTGGTGATAATCCTGTCTCATCTCATTTTTAGGTAACTGCTACCATTTATTGAAAGCTTATTAAATGCCAGTACCATACTAGATACTTTCATTATTTTATTTAATCGTTTCAACACCCTTTTTCAGGTAGGTGTTATCTACATTTTTATAGATGAATAAATGTAGGCACAGAGAAATGATGAATCCAAAAAACAAAAGACAAGAAAATGGTAAAAATGTTACACAGCTAGTAAGTGGTAAAGCTAGGATTTGAATCCAATACTGAACCAGAACCCGTGCTACTATTTTGCTTCTTCAGATTAATGAATAGCAGTTTTGGATTATCAAATGCTGTTTCTCCAGTAAATCATCACTTAGTCCCTGTGGAAGTTTTCATAGATCTAAAGTGAAATGAGGAAAGTAAAGACAACGTAATGAATTTCTCATAAAGCAATTTTCCCCACTTTTTTCTATTTCAAGATAATTTTCTTCCTACTGTTATGAAGTGAGTTTTTAAAACATCCATATTTGACAAAATATCAAATTGTAAACTCCATGTCGGATTCTGGGTAAAAGCCTCACAAGCCTGGGAACCATTGAGCTAAGTGACTTGCCTAGGATCGCGCAGCTAATTTTTAATAGGTAATAGGTCATCTGACTCCCATTCTGGTTCTCACCTGCTAGATTGTCCTGTTGTTTCTCTTCTGATGGATTGTATCAGTGAATTTAATTAGTTGTTTAAGAAAGGCCTATCTCAAACTAGCATGTAATCCACAGTCAGTCTTGTTGGAGAAGTTTTACATTACCTAATGAAATTGGTGATTACCATGTAGATCAATATATTAAGTAAATAAAAAGTATCATTTAGTATAGGAGTAACACCATCGTAAGGTAATTTTGTAATTGAACTTAACTTGAAAAGTTCAGGCCTTGACATGACTCATTTTAAAAGAATTGAGAAATACTAAAACTGCTTATAAAGGCATATACCTAACTTTGCATCCTTGCCAATATGAGAAATACAGTTTTGTAATATTGTTACACTCTAATTAGTTTGTAAAAACTAAAACGTGTGTTATTCTATTGGTACTTATGACAGTGTATGGTTCCTATGAGTGAAAATCATTTGACTTTCGATGATTGGTTTACTTCTTCCGGACAACTTTACATAAACCAGGAGAAAGTAAAGTTGAACATAAGGCTTTTTATTTGCTAGACTGAAATCCAGCAACTTTTTGTCAGAGAGCATATTTTGCTCTTCCTTCACTACGTATACTTCTGTTCTCATAGTTTTTCCGTTAATGGGTGCTCTTTTTAGTAGTAGAAAGGGTGTTGTTTTTTTTCCCACTGTATCCTAGTCGTTTGATTTACTTGTATTAGTGTGCAACTTTGAAAAGAGAAAGGCAAGTATACCCCCAGGGATTAATAAGAACCAAAGAATTGAGCAGGAGAACAGTTTATTTAAAGTTGCCAAGGTAAATTTGATGTGTTTAAGAGTTTGTGATGAGGGCATTTAGGCTGAGAACAAAGTTTTTTTGTTGTTGTTTTAATTGTGGTAAAATATATGTAACATAAAATTTACCATTTTAACCTTTTTTTTTTCTTCTTTGATTGTGTTAAAGTATACGTAACATAAAATTTACCGTTGTAACCATTTTAAAGTGTACAGTTTGGTAGCATTAAGTACATTGACATTGTTGTGCAACGGTCACCACCAGCCATCTCCAGAACTTTTCATCTTCCCAGACTGGAACTCTGTATCCATTAAACAGTAACTCCCCATCCTCCCTTCACCAGCCCCTAGCAACTATGATTTTTTCTTTCTTTATGAATTTGTCTACTCTGGGTACATTAATTAAGTGGAATCATAAGTAGTTCCACTTTGGGGACAGGCTTATTTCACTTAGCATGTCTTCAAGGTTCATCCCATCCATGTTGCAGCATGTGTCAGAATTTAATTCCTTTTTAAGGCTGAATATTCTACCATTGTATGTAGACCACATTTTGTTTATCCATTTATCTATTGATAGACACTTGAATTGCTCCTGTCTTTTGGCTATTGAGAATATGCTGCTATGAATGTGGGTATACAAATACCTGCTTAAGTCCCTGCTTTCATTTTTGGGGGGTATACACCCAGAAGTGGGATTATGGGATTATATAGCAATTATAATTTCAATTTTTTGAGGCATCACCATACTATTTTATATAACTACTATACCATTTTACATTATCATCAGCAATGCACAAGGGTTTCAATTTCTCCGCATTCTAGCCAATACTTGTTTACTGTTTTCTTTTTCTTTTTGATAGCGGCCATCCTAATGGGCGTGAAGTATTCATTGTGGTTTAATTTGCATTTGCCTAATGATTAGTGATGTTGAACATCTTTTCATTTGCTTATTGGCCATTTGTATATCTTCTTTGGAAAAACATATATTCAAATCCTTTGCCCATTTTTAGTTGTTTTTTTCATTGTTTAATTGTAGGAATTAATCTTTATCATATATAATTTCCACATATTTTCTCCCATTCTATGGGTTGCCTTTTGCTGTGTTGATAGTGTCCTTGATGCTTAAAAGTTTTTAATTTTGATGAAGTCCAGTTTATCTTTCTTTTAATATCTGTGCTTCTGGTGTCATAGCCATCCAATTCCAATGTCATGAAAGTTTTCTCCAGTGTTTTCTTCTAAGAATTTTATAGTTTTAGCTCTTACATTTAGGCCTTGATCCACTTTGAGTTAATATTTGTGTATGGTGTAAGGGTCCAGCTTCATTCTTTGGCATGTGAATATCCAGCTTTTCCAGCACTGTTTGTTGAAAAGGCTATTTTACTTAGCTTGTCTTTAAGGTCGTCTTGAAGTAGTCTTGGCATCCTTGTTGAAAATCAATTGACCATATATGGGAGGGTTTATTTCAGGGCTTTTTGTTCTATTCCATTGTTCTGTATATCTGTCTTCATGCCAGTATCACACTGTTTTGATTACCTAGCATTTCTAGCAAGTTTTGCAATCAGGCAGTGTTAATCCTCCAACTTTGTTCTTTTTCAAAATTATTTTGGCCATTCAGGGTCCCTTGAGATTCCACATGAATTTTAGGATGGGTCTTTGTACGTCTTCAAAAATGCCCTTGGGCTTTTGATAGGGGATTGTCCTGAATCTGTAGATGACTTTGGGTTAGGGCAAGTGTTAATACAATTTTATGTAATTGTTTCATCACAGTAGGTATTAGCAAATCAACAGGCTTGAAAACATTTTAAAAAGCATCTCTAACAGGGAGTGACTGAGCATTCACTGATGTCCTCTGAGCCACTGAACCCAGTCAACATGAATACTATGCTCTGGGTAGATATGTCTTTATTGTAATTTTATTTTTTCCTGTTTTGTCCTCATACTGACTAATTTGTAATTGATCATTGGGCTTCACATTGATTAAATGCTAGGAAGAATGCTTTTATCCTTTATGTGATTAGAGATGAGTTCAGTTTTGGAAAAATCTCAATATGATATTAAGCCTAAATAAATGAACCTGTAGTATTTTCTTTAATGATGTAGGATTGAAAAAGTTTTCACCTGGGCATTTTGTGAAATCTGAGTCAGAAGGTAAAGATTTGGCCATGTCAGTTGATACCTGAGTGGCACACTTTGAAAGGACTTTCAGCTTTTATCAGCTTCTAATAGATTTTTTCCCTAAGTGCTTACCTAGTCTTCTGCCAAATCTCTATATTTTTATTTCTGCCTTTTAAAAAGTACACAATTGGTAAATTCAGTAACATGTGAAGCAAACTATCATTATCAAAAAACAAATCCCAAAAGGGGCAATAGTCCAGTTATATTAGATACATTATCTTTTTTGTCACTTTCTCTTTGGTACAATTTCAGACTTACTGGAAAGTTGCAGTAGAATTCCTCCCATATATCCTTTATCCAGACTCACCAGTTTTGTTCATTTTTTTCCATTCTCTCTCACTCCATAAACAAATAAATAATATATTTGCTGGACCATTTGAATGTAGGTTGTATACATCATATCTCTTTACCCTTAAATCTTCAGTGCACATTCCCTAACAACAAATCCATTCTCTTAATATAACTGCAGTGCCTATGCAAAAATAGGAAATTAACACATTTCTGAAGTATTTTTCAAATTCCCAAAGTTTTAAAAATTGAAATATAATCCACAAAACATGGATTCACTCTTTAAAGTGTATAATTCATTGGTTTTTAATGTATTCACGAATTTGTACAACCATCAGCACCTTTTTTTAAGGTATTATTGATATACACTCTTATGAAGGTTTCACATGAAAAACAGTGCTGTTACTACATTCACCCATATTATCGAGTCTCCCCCATAGCCCATTGCAGTCACTGTCCATCAGTGTATTAAGATGCCAAGAGTCACTATTTGCCTTCTCTGTGCTACACTGTCTTCCCCATGATCCCCCCACACCATGTGTGCCAATCATAATACCCCTCAATGCCCTTCTCCCTCCCTCCCCACCTGCCCTCCCTCACCCTTCCCCTTTGGTAACCACTAGTCCCTTTTAGAGTCTGTGCGTCTGCTGCTGTTTTGTTCCTTCAGTTTTGCTTCATTGTTATACTCCACAAATGTGGGAAATCATTTGGTACTTGTCCTCTGCCTGGCTTATTTCACTGAGCATAATACCCTTCAGTTCCATCCATGTTGTTACAAATGGTAGGATTTTTTTCTTTCTTATGGCTGAATAGTATTCCATTGTGTATATGTACCACCTCTTCTTTATCCATTCATCTACTGATGGACATTTAGGTTGCTTCCATATCTTCGCTATTGTAAATAGTGCTGTGATATACATAGGGGTGCATATGTCTTTTTGAATCTGAGAAACTGTATTCTTTGGGTAGATTCCTAGGAGTGGAATTCCCGGGTCAAATAGTATTTCTATTTTTAGTTGTTGGAGGAACCTCCATATTGCTTTCCACAATGGTTGAACTAGCTTACATTCCCACCAGCAGTGTAAAGGAGGGTTCCCCTTTCTCTTCATCCTCGCCAGCCTTTGTTGTTCTTAGTCTTTTCAATGCTGGCTATCCTAACTGGTGTGAGGTGATATCTCATTGTGATTTTAATTTGCATTTCCCTGATAATTAGTGATGTGGTGCATGTTTTCATGTGCCTGTTGGCCATCTGAATTTCTTCTTTGGAGAATTGTCTGTTCATATCCTCTGCCCATTTTTTAATTGGGTTATTTGCTTTTTGGTTGTTGGGGCGTGTGAGTTCTTTGTATATTTTGGATGTTAACCCCTAGTCAGATATGTCATTTACAAATATATTCTCCCATACTGTAGGATGTCTTTTTGTTCTACTCATGGTGTCCTTTGCTATACAGAAGCTTTTTAACTTGATGTAGTCCATTTGTTCATTTTTGCTTTTCCTTGCCTGAGGAGAACCATCAGCACTTTTAAGGCACTTTAATCACCCCTGAACAAACCTTACACCCGTTAGTAGTCATTTCCCATTCCCTGCTCCCTGTAACTCCTAGTAATCACTAATCTACTTTCCCTCTCTCTGCATTTGCCTGGCTTGGGCATTTCATATAAACAGAATCATACAATATGTGGTCTTTTATGCCTCACTTCTTTCACTCAGCACGTTGTTTTCAAGGTCTCTACCTGTTGTATCATGTATCAGTGCTTAATTGGAGAATTATTCCATTTTGTGGATAGACCACGTTTTCATAAGTTGATCACATTTGTGTTATTTCCACATTTTGTCTATTATAAATAATGATGCAATAAATAC
Organism: Smutsia gigantea; assembly: GCA_032199065.1. Lineage (NCBI taxonomy): Eukaryota > Metazoa > Chordata > Mammalia > Pholidota > Manidae > Smutsia > Smutsia gigantea. The sequence goes on from JAVSCE010001136.1 coordinate 269,510, forward strand.
ATGTGTACAGGTTTCACACAAACAAATCATTTCAGTTCTCTTGGGTATAAACCTAGGAGTGGGGTTGCTCGGTCATATGATAACTCTATGTTTAATTATCTGAGGAACTACCAAGATGTTTGCTACAGTAGCTGCACCATTTATGTTCCCTCCAGCAATGTATGAGGGTTCCAGTTTCTCCACATCCTTCTTAACATTTGTTATTTTTGTGTTTTTGATTATAGCTATCCTAGTTGGTATGAAGTGGTATCTCATTATGGTTTTGACTTGTATTCCCTCAATGACTAATGAATTTGAGGAACTTTTCATGTGCTTATTGGACATTTGTATATCTTTGGATAAATGTCTATATCTTATCCCCATTTCTTTCTTTTTTAAACAACATGGGTTTGAACTGCATGGGTCCACTAATTTGTGAATTTACTTTTTTTATTGGAATATAGTCGGTATACAATATTACACTGGTTTCAGATGTACAACATAGTGACTCAATAATTATATACATTATTAAATGCTCACCATGGTAAGTGTAGTTATTCTCTGCTGCCATACTAAGATATTACAATATTATTGATTAAATTCTTTATTTTCCCATTTCTTGGTTGGGTTGTCCTTTCATTATTGAATTTTAAGTGCTTTTTTTCTTATAGGAAAGGGTTAAGTTTAGGTAATATTTATTTTTTTATTAAAGTATCACTGATATACAATCTTACGATGGTTTCACATAAACAACACAGTGGTTTCAACATTTACCCATATTATCAAGTCCTCACCCCATCCATTGTAGTCACTGTCTATCAACGTAGTAAGATGTTATAGAGTCATTGTCTTCTCTATGCTCTACTGCTTTCCACATGACCTACCTGTATTGTGATTGCAAATTATAGTGCACTTAATCCACTTTTGCCTCCCTAATCACCTTCCCCAACCCTTCCCCTTTAGTAACCACTAGTCCATTCTCAGTGTCTGTGAGTCTGCTACTATTTTGTTCCTCCTGTTTTTCTTAGTTTTTATACTCCACAAATGAGGGAAATCACTTAGTATTTGTCTTTCTCCACCTGGCTTATTTCACTGAGCATAATACCCTCTAGCTCCATCCACGTTGTTGCAAATGGCAGGATTTCTTTTCATGTTATGGCTGAATAATATTCCATTGTGTATATGAACCATACTTTCTTTATCCATTCATCTATAGCTATTGATTATAGTGCAGCCATAAACATAGAGAGTGCATATGTCTTTTCAAATCTGGGATCTTGTTTTCTTCAGGTAAATTCCTAGGAGTAGAATTACTGGGTCAAATGGTATTTCTATTTTTAGTTTTTTGAGGAACCTCCATATTGCTTTCCACAATGGTTGAACCAGTTTACACTCCCACCAACAGTGTAGGAGGGTTTTCCTTTTTCTCCACATCCTCGGCAGCATTTGTTGTTTCTTGTCTTTTGGATGTTGGCCACCCTAACTGGTGTGAGGTGGTATCTCCTTGTGGTTTTAATTTTTATTTCCCTGATGATTAGCAATGTGGAGCATCTTTTTTCATGTGCCTGTTGGGCATCCATATTTCTTCTTTAGAGAAGTTTCTGTTCAGATCATCTGCCCATTTTTTAATTGGGTTATTCGCTTTTTGGGTGTTGAGGTGTGTGAGTTCTTTACATTAATTTTGGATGTTAACCCCTTATTGGATTAATCGTTTACAAATATATTCTCTCATACTGTAGGGTGCCTTTTTGTTCTGCTGATGGTGTCCTTTGCTTTACAGAAGCTTTTTAATTTGATGTAGTCCCATTTGTTCATTTTTTATTTTGTTTACCTTGCCCAAGGAGACGTGTTCAAGAAAAAGTTGCTCATGTTTATTTTATATTCCAGAGATTTTTGCCTATGTTTTCTTCTAAGAGTTTTATGGTTTCATGACTACTGTAACTGCTTTTTTGGAAAAAAAATTACATATTCTGGATGCTAGTCCCTTATCAGATACATGATTTGCAAATATTTTCTCCCATTCTGTAAGCTGTCTTTTCACTTTCTTGATTGTGTCATTAAATTTTTAAAGTTTTGGTGAAGCTCAGTTTTTATATTTATGTTTTTTTTTAATTGCTTTGGCTTTTGTTGTCATGTCTAAGAAACCATTGCATAATCCAAGATCATGAAGATTTACGCTTGTTTGGTTCTGAGAGCTCTACAGTTTTAGCTCTTAACGTTTTGCATAATTTTTATGTAAGGTGTAAGGTAGAGGTTCAGTCTCATTCTTTGGAATGTGGATATCCAATTGTTCTAACACTGTTGAAAAGACTTTCTTTCTCTACTGACTTGTCTTGACACAATTTTCAAAAATCAGTTGACTGTAAATGTGGAGGTTTGTTTCTGTTTTATTCCATTGATTTTATGTCTTCTGATGCCAGTTACATAGAATCTCAATTACTCTATCTCTTTGCAGTGTTTTGAAATTGGGAAGTGTTAAGTCTTCCTCCTTTGTTCTTTTTCAAGATTGTTTTTTACTATTTTGGGTTATTGGAGATGTTCTTATTCTCTTTATCTGGTCTTCAAAGAGACTTAATAGGGCATATTCAATATGCTACAGAATTTGTGTTCACGCATACCTCTTTCCCCCCATTTTGTAATATTCCAGCTCTTAAAATTTCTGCTCCTCTTCTATATGGATGCAGGGGGAAGCTCATGTGATTTAGACTTGTTTTCACCAAGCCATCAGAAGAGCAAGTTATCATAGTATTAGTGTTTGTCTTCATGTGTCCTTTCCCTTACAAAGCCTGGATATATGCTTAAGAGGAGATGAAACTGAAGAGGCAGGAGATTGTTATTTTGGGCAGTTGTAGTCTGAGTGTATCTGATGTGGGCTATGGTCTGCAGGAAGAATTTGGACAGAATTTCTTTTCCCGGGATAATAAAAGAAATGGATAAGAAGTATAAAATATAAAACAGAGCAATTAAGGGTTTTTGCATCTGGTATCTTCTAACAGCTTCTTAGGAGCTGTGAATTCAGTATTTAAGTAACATGCAGTTTGCTTGAAACCCAAGCCAGTGTTACCACCTATGTGAATAATTGCAAAAACAAATCTTGGATGTCGCTGCTCAAATGGTCCCAGTTATATTAAATTACTAGTTACTTTGACTCTATGAACACTGAGAGTCTCTACTATATTTTAGTACTTGTTTTACTTTAGGACTTGACTGAGAGGTTAACAAAGTATTTTCTTTTAGTTTGAAGAGACCATTATTTAAGGTTATACTTAAGTCAGATGCATGGATTTGGTCCGTTATCCTCCCCACAACAAAATTTAGAATAATATGATAATACAGTATCAAAGGTACTTACTATTGTTCATTATCTCCTTGTTGCTAATCTGTTATAGTCAATCATTCATCCCCTACAGAAGAAAATCAGAGTTTTGTTTGGGGTGGGGCTTCTGCATGAATTCACATCTCGTATAATAAAATTATGTCTATCAGAGATTAGAGTCCTTGGCAATCTGTTTAAGCCTACTATTTGTTAAGCTTTGTGCTAGGCTTTTAAATTACAAAGATGAAAAAATGTGGTCCCTGCCTTTAAAGACATCAGGCTTTTTCAGAAACATGGACATTTTAGGGAACACAAAAACAAGGTAAATTATTTATTCAAATTATATGTACCCTTCTAAACAATTTTCACATATTAACAAATTATATTTGAGTGTTTTTCTAGGCATTGTGTACCAATTGCATTACCTCATTTAATTTTCTTACAGTCTTGTGACGGTTCAAGATCCTAAACTCAGTGTGTGGATCATTGCCTTGTATTAGTTGGGTGATCACTCTAAAAGGTGATGTTTGGTGCTCCTTGACTTCAGGACTTGAATGAGCGTTCAGGGGCAGGTTTAGAGGGGGCATTGGATACAAAGTCCATTAGTGTAAGATTGTCTTGTGCTCATATTTGAGCAAAACCACAACTGCTTCATTATGTTCTATAGACTTCTCAAGCATGTCCTGCTTCAGGGCCCTTGGCATTTGCTATTCACTCTCTCAGGAGCATTCTTTTAGATATCCATGAGGCTTCCTTCTCTCATTTCTTTTAGCAGTCTGCTAAGAGGCTTTCCAACTGCCTACTGTATGTATGTTCGATAAACATCTCAGGCTTTCTAAAAGTGAACTCATTATTCCCTCCTCCACCTCATCTTTTTCTCCCCCATCTTTGTAAACTGCATTTCCCTAAAGCTAGTCACTAGCCAGAAACCTAAGAGCTCATGTCTGCTATTTACTCACCACACACATCTAAGCAGGAACTCAGTCTTCTAGGTTCTTTCTTAACATCTTGTTTGTCACTTTCTCTGTTCACTGCTTCTGCTGCAAATCAAACCATCATCTTTCATCTGTACTTATTGCAGTGATCTCTGGCTCATCTACCTCCAAGATTATACTTTTCTAATTCTTTTCTCTTTCCTAATTCATTTGATACCCTGCTATCAGAGTAAATTCTCTAATGCTGGTTCAGTCATGTCACTCCTTTGGCAAAAAGCCTTCCCATTCTTTAGTTTAATAAAGGAGAAGTCAAATTCCTTAATATAACATACAAGGTTATTTAGGATTTGACTTCTATTTTTCTAAGCCTGTCTTTGCTGTACCCTTCTTCATTTGCTTTTTATATTCAACCCATACCAAACTGCTGCACTTCTCTGAACATAGCAAACTATTAAATGACCGGGTATAATTTGCTTCCACTGCTTGGCTTATAGAATCATAATAATAGCTACTATATGCTGAGTGCTTATTATTTTCCATTAGGCTAAATGCTTACCTACATATTTTCGGGTAAATTTTACAACTGCTCTATGAAGAAAGTGATATTGTTCCAGTTTACAGATGAGGAAACTGATGCTTAGAAATGTTATATAATGTGAACAAAGTTGTACATCTAGTAATGATGGAGCCAGGATTTGAATCCAGGTATCTTGTATTCTGAAGCCCATGTTTGCAACTACTACTCTATCTACACTGCTACTTTCATTAATGTCCTTCTTCCCCATCCTGTTGGGTACCTTGTTACAGAGTCATCATCCCTAACTGATATCCTTCATTACTACCCCAATTGGAATTGACCATTCCTTCCCCTGTGGTGCCATGTTGTCTGTATGTAACTGTCTGTTATAGCATCTGTAATACTTTATGGTATTTATTTAACTGTCTTAATGAGCAGGAATCATGTTTTATTTATTTTTGTGTTCCCAGTATATAGTAGAATGTCTGGCATGTAGTAGGTGCTTAATAAATGTTGAATGGATGAATGTGTAGTGCTTAATATGCTCAGGTTACTTGCTTAAGACAAGCTGATACATATGAGGCATATTTGTATTATTTTCATAGAGTAAGAATATAGGAAAACAAGGTATTTCTATTAGGCAAACTGACCTTAATAATAGTAGTAGTGGTAAAATTAATAGTAATAATAACTAATACTTGTTGAGCAATTACCATGTATTAAAGCATTATTGTGCAATTTTGGATATAGTATTATACTTAATCATCAGTAACCCTGTGAAATAGTTACTGCTATCCTATATTTTATAGCTGAGGAAAATTGGCTACGAGAGATAAAACAAGTTAGGTATGATCATGCTGTGAATGATGGGGCTGGTATTCTGAGAGTCCTTGAGGCTCTTTTTAACTTACTGAAATTAAGTATTTCTTTGGAGTGTTCTGTGCTTATTTTCTGTTTAGGATAATGAGCAGAAGCCAGGACTACTTCTAACCTCAATCATACCCATTTATTATGATAGGGAAAATATAGAGTAATGTTTCTTTTTTCAGCATTAACATTTTCTTGGCCTTAATTGCCAGATGCTTCATTCCTTCTGACTTTTTCATTGAGTAGGTGAGCAGTCTTTTTAAAAAAAAACCTATTGTGGCACAATTTCATAGTATGTGTGTTGGCCAGGACTAATGTAGATGTAGCTGCCAGAAATTACTAAATGAATGCATGATTTGTCTGTCTCTGTAAGAACTCTGGCAGAGAGGAATTGGTGGGCTTATAATCTATTACATTTAATTAAAAAATTTTTTCCTGACATTACTGTTGTTAAATTGTGACATTACGATGTGGATTCTCTGCTTCTCTTCCCTGGTATTTGTTTTAGTTATATGCCACTGTTTTGAGGATTCACTTAATACAGTTTGGTGTGGTGAAAAGGATGTGAGCTTTGGAATCTGAAACATATGACTTCAGATCCCTGCATGGTCATATGATCTTGGGCAAGTCAGTTAACTCTTCTGAGTTTCAGTTACTTAAAATGAAGATCAATTAATCTACTGACTGAGAAGTTATGATGATTGAATGGAGTAATATATGGAAAATGCTGATATATATGAGGCATATTATTTATGGTAGCTTCTTTTTTAAGCACTTAATTAATGGTAACTATTATTTTTTAAAGACCTTTCTTTCTCCCATCCTTAACTAGAGTCTTCAAAAAATAACAGTCTGCCCAAATAATGATTCTATAGCATCTTACTACACTGATGGACAGTGACTGTAATGGAGTATGTGGCGGGGACTTGATGATGGGGGGAGTCTAGTAACCATAATTTTGCTCATGTAACTGTAGATTAATGATACCAAAATAAAATAAATAAATAAAAAATAATAGTGTTAAAAACTGTAGTTTAGAAGTGAAATTTTTGTAGTTGAGCAAAATGGAGTAAATTTTCTCCAGCTTTAAATTAGAATTAGGAAAAGCATGATGGTTTTTCTTCTGTTGTGTGAAGCTAATCAACTTCAATAATCCCAAGATACCATTTATGTTTTTTGAGAAGAGGATTGTGGCTCTGAAATTGGGAATACAATTTTTCTTGTAGAAAGAAACTTGAAATGTTTTTACATTAAAAATACAGACATTTTATTCCCCTAATCTAAGATGTTGCTAATTATATTGGGCCTTACGGTATCAGCAAAACTCATTCCTAGATTGGTCATTATTTGGTTCTGAATTGTAACTGTGTTACTTTTTCCCTTTGAGTGCATCTTAGGCATGTTTGTGGTGGATGGTACTGTAGAAGCTTTGGAGTACTGTGTTTTCTGTAAAAAGAAATTGCTATGTCCTTTCTGTAATTATCTGTTGGAGTGCTGACCCATCCTTTTTGCTGCACCAAGTAGAAATCAGTAATAAGCCACCTGCATTCTAAAACTGATTTAAGTGCTGATTCTGATTTAAAGTAGATGTCTTACTTTGGGTAGGGGAAGTAAATGTCTATTCAAATGTAAACTATATAAAAGAGAAGAGCAATAGCAAATACATTTTTTAAGTGTACATTTTAGATAGCTTTGCATTTTTAATGATCAAATCTGATTTTCTTAAGGGAGCTTTATTTTTTAAGGTTTGTGAGGAGAGAGTGTAGAATTAAGATTTAGATTTCCCTTGAGCTTTCTCATAGCTCCAGTTAGAATTCATGGGAATGATGATTATTCTTAAAGGTTACCAGAAAAAAATTTGTGGCTACTTATATTTTAGCCCCTAACTCAAAATACAAATTTATTTAACATGTTAAAAATGAAAAATTTATAATCCATTTGTCTATTTAAAGGTGTTCTGTATAAAACAATGTACATTCAACTTATATTTGAGAGCTTGGTGGTATTCTTAACTTGCTGCATGATATGACCACAGGAGAATGTGTAAACAAAAATACATAACATACATGTTTTATGGTAGAGTGTTCCTTTTTACTAACTTATCCTCTCTGTTACTTAACAATTGTTACTTACAGAAATCAGCCTTAGAGAAGGTAACAGTTGATTTTTGACAAATACATAGGTGAGATTTAATTATTTTGCTGTGTCTATAGTTTAAACATACTATATTTAAGACTTAAAACATTAATATTACTGAAAGTTTCAACTATAACACTGCCTAATTACACTTGATGGAAGTTGCTTTTCTGGTGGAATTGAGTTTTGGCCAAATCATAGCTAGATTAATAAATGATTTTTCTAATTCGATTTGGCCAGGGTGACTGAGCTTTTTCAGTGATAATAGCTGGGTCTGTGGTTAATCTCCCTAGTAACTGTTGCCATCCAGTGGTTCATTTCTGAAATGTCAAATGGGATAAAAAATGGGACAAACTGCACATAATGTAGTGGGGGTGGGGGTGGGGTAGGGGGATACGGGGAAGGCAGTATAACACAGAGAAGACAAGTATTCTATAACATCCTTCTATGCTGATGGACAGTGACTGCAATGGGGGTATGTGGTGCGGACTTGATAATAGGAGGAGTCTAGTAACCATAATGTTGCTCATTTAATTGTATATTAATAATAGCAAAATTTTAAAAAATGGGACAAACTGCTCATTACCCTTTCCCTTACCTTACCACCCCACAACTTTGTTAAAATTCTAGTTGAAGCTGAAAAACACACTTTAATTTTTTTTTTAGAGAAGGGAGGGGAAAAAAGACTTTGAAGAGGAAGACAAAGTGGTTTGCCTTTAGCATTTTAGAAGAGATTACCTATAAGGGATTAGGCAGTAAGGAAATTTCTGTGATCCTTTAGCTGTATGTAAGAAACTATGAAGCTTTTATATTTATTGTATGATAAAGACTAATTTTATAAGATATACCATACCATTATTTTGAACTTATGCATTATATAGACACTTTTTTTTAAATACTTTATCACCAACCCTTCTGTGCAGAATTGGCCTAGTAGTATTTCCATGTAGCTGTAGTTCACACCTTGGCTAGCCAGATGGATTTTGAGATAATACTATTGCAGTCTGAATTGCAAGAGTATGTGTTTCAGCAGTTATCAGGTAAATTATTGATTATGAATTGCCACAAATCTCCTAAATATTCCCAAAGTAAGCATAACTGGATATTTTGTCTTTTAATTGATTCCACATTGAGACAAGCTTTTAAAATTTAAGAGAGGGTAGGACAAAGGATATATTAGAATTGACTGCTTTTTGGTACATCTAATTGACACAAATGTATTCAAATCACTTATGTATATAGTTATGTATAACTATAACTCATTCTGACAACTTAAGACTTTTCTTATGTGTTGTGGATATTTGAATTTTGATCTTGTGCTCAGAACTTAAATACAAAATGTCTGAAACTACACTTGAAAATTTAAGTGATCACAAGAAAAAAAATTGTTAACTATGTGAGGTGATGGATATTAAACTTACTGTGGTAATCACTTTGTAATATAAACATTTGAAATCATTGTTGTACAGTTAAACTTAGACGATGTTATATTCAATTATATCTCAATAAAACTGGGAAAAAATAAATTCAAGTGAATGCTGATAAAAATGGAGCATACTGGATTATCAGTGAGTATCGTTCTTTCAGTTTGACAAAGCATAGAAGATAGAGACTGTGGTGAAGGACAGGGCAAAAGAGTTGTAATTACACATTATATTCTAAAAATTACATTTATATAGTGTTTTACTGTTTTCAGAATAATTTATTTCATAATTTAATAGCACTGTAGGGTAGTTAGGGTGGAATTGTCTTTGTTTGAGGACAAAATGAGGTGTCAGAAAGAGTGAGTGATATGTCATGAGTACACACAATGCCTGATGGAACTGGTACTTGAACCCTAATTCTGCTCTTCAGTTTTTCTTTCCATTATGTCTTATTGACTGATTGAAACTTGAATTTACATGCACTCTAAGATGTAGGAGAAGTAAACTCAGAAAATTGTCTTCTAAATTGTAAACAGAGATTATGAGTCCTCTGAAGGCAAGGGATACATCTCTATTTTGTGTTTCTCTTCTAAACTTCATTCTTCCCAAGCATTTCAGAATGTGCAATCTGTGTGTGTGATACAAACATTACTGACACTCAGGATGAGATAGCTGCTTGTTTTCTTCCTAGTGGTGGTGACCAGGTAGACGATGAGCAGTCTGTCACTTTTTACATAGTCTTATTCGAATCTACCCCCAGTTGTTATTTCTACCCTAAAATCATAATTGTACTCTAGGTACCCTTTTTTTTGTATGTTTCTTTTTTTTAATTAAGATATCATTGATATAGACTATTATGAAGGTTTCACATGAAAAACAGTGTGGTTACTACATTCACCCATGTTATAGAGTTCCCCCCATATCCCATTGCAGTTACTGTCCATCAGTGTAGTAAGATGCCACAGAGTCACTACTTGTCTTCTCTGTGCTACATTGTCTTCCCCATGATCCCCCCAACAACATGTGTACTAATCATAATACCCCTCAATTCCCTTTTCCCTTCCTCCCCACCCGCCCTACCCCACCCCTCTCCTTTGGTAACTGATAGTCTCCTCTTGGAGTTTGTGAGGCTGCTGCTGTTTTGTTCCTTCAGTATTTTTTCTTTGTTATACTCCACAAATGAGGGAAATCATTTGGGATTTGTCTTTCTCTGCCTTACTTATTTCACTGAGCATAATACCCTCTAGCTCCATCCATGTTGTTGCAAATGGTAGGATTTGTTTCTTTCTTATGGCTAAATAGTATTCCATTGTGTGTATGTACAACATCTTCTTTATCCATTCATTTACTGATGGACATTTAGGTTGCTTCCGTATCTTGGCTATTGTAAATAGTGCTGTGATAAACATAGGGGTGCATATGTCTTTTTGAATCTGAGAACTTGTATTCATTGGGTAAATTCCAAGGGGGAGAGTTCCCAGGTCAAATAGTATTTCTATTTTTAATTTTTTTAGGAACCTCCATATTGCTTTCCACAGTGGTTGAACTAGTTTATGTTCCCACCAACAGAGTAAGAGGGTTCCCCTTTCTCCACATCCTCACCGGCATTTGTTGTTCTTAGTCTTTTCCATGCTGGCCATCCTAACTGGTGTGAGGTGGTATCTCATTGTGGTTATAATTTGCATTTCCCTGAGGATTAGTGATGTGAAACCTCTCTTCATGTACCTGTTGTCTATCTAAATTTCTTCTTTGGAGAATTGTCTGCTCATATCCTCCGCCCATATTTTAATAGGGTTATTTGCTTTTTGGTTGTTGAGGTGTGTGAGTTCTTTATATATTTTAGATATTAACCCCTTGTCGGATATATCATTTACAAATATATTCTCCCATACTGTAGGATGCCTTTTTGTTCTGTTGATGGTGTCTTTTGCTGTACAGAAGCTTTTTAGCTTGATGTAGTCCTATTTGTATTTGTTTTCCTTGCCCAAGGCAATGTGTTCAGGAAAATGTTGCTTGTGTTTATATTCAGGAGATTTTTGCCTGTGTTGTCTTCTAAGAGTTTTATGGTTTCGTGACTTACATTCAGGTCTTTGATCCATTTTGAGTTTACTTTTGTGTGTGGGGTTAGACAGACAGTAATCCAGTTTCATTCTCTTGCATGTAGCTGTCCGGTTTGCCAACACCAGTTGTTGAAGAGGCTGTCATTTCTCCATTGTATATCTATGGCTTCTTTATCATATGTTAACTGAGCATATATGCTTGGGTTTATATCTGGGCTTTCTACTCTGTTCCATTGGTCTATGGGTCTGTTTTTGTGCCAGTACCAAATTGTCTTGATTATTGTGGCTTTGTAGTAGAGCTTGAAGTTGGGGAGCATAATCCTCCCAGCTTTATTCTACCTTCTCCGGATTGCTTTGGCTATTCGGGGTCTTTTGTGGTTCCATATGAATTTTAGAACTATTTTTCTAGGTCGTGGAAGAATGCTGTTGGTATTTTGATAGGGATTGCATTGACTCTGTAGATTGCTTTAGGCAGGATGGCCCTTTTGACAATATTAATTCTTCCTATCCATGAGCATGAGATGTATTTCCATTTATTGTTATCTTCTTCTTCTTTAATTTCTCTCATGAGTGTCTTGTAGTTTTCAGTCTTTATTATACCCTGAAATTGAATTGGTAACCAAAAAACTACCTAAGAGCAAAACTCCTGGACCAGATGGCTTCACCACCTTTGTTAGGTTTACTACTAGATATTTTATTCTTTTTGATGCAACTGTGAATGGAATTGTTTTCCTGATTTCTCTTTCTGCTAGTTCATCGTTAGTGTATAAGAATACAACAGATTTCTGTGTATTAATTTTGTATCTTGCAACTTAGCTGAATTAAGATATTAGATCTAGTAGTTTTGGAGTGGATTCTTTAGGGTTTTTAATGTACAATATCATGTCATCTACAAACAGTGACAGTTTAATTTCTTCTTTACCAATCTGGATGCCTTTTATTTCTTTGTGTTGTCTGATTGCTGTGGCTAGGACCTCTAGAATATGTTGAGTAAAACTGGGGAGAGTGGGCATTCTTGTTTTGTTCCTGATCTTAAAGGAAAAGCTTTCAGCTTCTCTCTGTTAAGTGTGATGTTGGCTGTGGATTTGTCATATATAGCCCATATTATGTTGAGGTACTTGCCCTCTATACCTAATTTGTTGAGAGTTTTTATCATGAGTGGATGTTGAATTTTGTCAAATGCTTTTTCGGCATCTATGAAGATGATCACATGTTTTTTGTTCTTTTCGTTGATGTGGTGGATGATGTTGATGGATTTTCGAATATTGCACCATCCTTGCATCCCTGGAATAAATCCTACTTGATCATGATGGCCATGATCTTTTTGATGTATTTTTGAATTCTGAATCCTAATATTTTGTTGAGTATTTTTGCATCCATGTTCATCAGGGATATTGGTCTGTAATTTTCTTTTCTTGTGGGGTCTTTGCCTGGTTTTGGTATTAGAGTGATGCTGGCCTCACAGAATGAGTTTGGAAGTATTCCCTCTTCTTCTACTCTTTGGAAAACTTTAAGGATGGTGGGTATTAGGTCTTCACTAAATGTTTGGTGAAATTCAGCGGTGAAGCCATCTGGACCAGGAGTTTTGTTCTTAGGTAGTTTTTTGATTACGAGTTCAATTTTGTTGCCGGTAATTGGTCTGTTCAGATTTTCTGTTTTTTCCTGGGTCAGCCTTGGAAGGTTGTATTTTTCTAGAAAGTTGTTCATTTCTTCTAGATTATTCAGTTTGTTAGCATATAATTTTTCATAGTATTCTCTAAGAATTCTTTGTATTTCTGTGGTGTCCATAGTGATTTTTCCTTTCTCATTTCTGATTCTGTTTATGTGTGTAGACTCTCTTTTTTTCTTGATAAGTCTGGCTAGGAGTTTATCTATTTTGTTTTTTTTCTCAAAGAACCAGCTTCTGCTTTCACTGATTCTTTCTACCGTTTTTTTCTCAATTTTTAAAATTTCTGCTCTGATCTTTTTTATGTCCCTCCTTCTACTGACTTTGGGCCTCATTTGTTCTGCTTTTTCTAGTTTCATTAATTTTTTAGTTTAGATTGTTCATATGGGATTGTTCTTCTTTCCTGAGGTAGGCCTGTATTGCAATGTACTTCCCTCTTAGAATGGCCATCACTGTGTCCCATGGGTTTTGGGCTGTTGAGTTGTTTTCATTTGTCTCCTTATATTGCTTGATCTCTGTTTTTATTTGGTCATTGATCCATTGATTATTTAGGAGCATGTTGTTAAGCCTCCATGTGTTTGTGGGCTTTTTCATTTTCTTTGATTTATTTCTAGTTTCATACCTTTGTGGTCTGAGAAACTGGTTGGTACAATTTCAATCTTTTTGAATTTACTGAGGTTCTTTTTGTGGCCTAGTATATGATCTATTCTTGAAGATGTTCCATATGCTCTTGAGAAGAATGTGTATCCTATTGCTTTTGTGTGGAGTGTTCTGTGCAGATGTCCGTTAGGTCCATCTGTTCAAATGTGTTGTTCAGTGCCTCTGTCTCCTTACTTATATTCTGTCTGGTTGATCTGTCCTTTGGTGTGAGTGGAGTGTTGAAGTCTCCTAAAATGAATGCATTGCATTCTATTTTCCCCTTCAATTTTGTATTTGTTTCACATATGTAGGTGCTCCTGTGTTGGGTGCATAGATATTTATAATGGTCATATCCTCTTGTTGGACTGACCCCTTTATCATTAGGTAATGTCCTTCTTTGTCTCTTGTTACTTTTTTTGTTTTGAAGTCTATTTAGTCTGATGCAAGTACTGCAACTCCGGCTTTTTTCTCCCTGTTAGTTGCATGAAATATCTTTTTCCATCCCTTCACTTTTAGTCTATGTATGTCTTTGGGTTTGACGTGAGTCTCTTGTAGGCAGCATATAGACAGGTCTTGTTTTTTTAACTATTCAGTGACTCTGTGTCTTTTGATTGGTGTATTCAGACCATTTACATTTAGGGTGATTTTTGATAGGTATGTAGGCTTTAGATTTGTGGTTACCAAAGGTTCAATGGTAATTCGCTTACTACTTAACAGTCTAATTTAACTCACTTAGTATGCTATTACAAATACAATCTAAAGGTTCTTTTTTTTCCTCCTTTTTCTTCCTCCTCCATTCTTTATATATTAGGTATCATATTCTATACTCTTTGTCTATCCCTTGACTGACTTTGTGGGTAGTTGATTTGATTTTGCCTCTGCTTAGTAATTAATTGTTCTACTTTCTTTACTGTGGTTTTATTTCCTCTGGTGATAGCTATGTAGCCTTAGGAATACTTCCATCTATAGCAGTTCCTCCAAAATACACTGTAGAGACGGTTTGTGGGAAGTAAAATCTCTCCGCTTTTGCTTATCTGAAAGTTGTTTAATGCCTGCTTCAAATTTAAATGATAACCTTGCCAGGTATAGTATTCTTGGTTCGAGGCCCTTCTGCTTCATTCCATTAAATCTATTGTGCCACTGCCTTCTAGCCTGTAAGGTTTCTGTTGAGAAGTCTGATGAATAGCCTGATGGATTTTCCTTTGTATGTGATCTTTTTTCTCTCTCTGGCTGCTTTTTTATAGTCTGTCCTTATTGTTGATCTTTGCCATTTTAATTATTATATGTCTTGATATTGTCTTCGTTGGGTCCCTTGTGTTGGGAGATCTGTGCACTTCCATGGCCTGAGACACTATCTCCTTCCCCAGATTAGGGAAGTTTTCAGCAGTTACCTCCTAAAAGACACTTTCTATCCCATTTTCTCTCTCTTCTTCTTCTGGTACCCCCATAATGCGAATATTGTTTCATTTGGATTGGTTACACAGTTCTCTCAATATTCTTTCATTCCTAGTGACCCTTTTTTCTCTCTGTGCCTCAGCTTCTTTGTATTCCTCTTCTCTAATTTCTGTTCCATTTACTGTCTCCATTATATCTAATCTGCTTTTAAATCCCTCCACTGTATTTTTCATTTCTGATATTTCATTCCTCACTGCTTTAATATCCATCCAGAATTCTTCCCTGCATTCTTGAATATTCTTCTATATCTCCAGGAGCATGTTTATGATTTTTATTTTGAAATCTCTTTCAGGAAGATTGATGAGTTCAGTTTCACTTGGTCGGTTTTCTGGTGTTTGTGGGATTTGGGTTTGAACCAGGTTTCTTTGATGTTTCCTATTTTTATGTGGTGCTCTCTAGTGCCCAGAAGCTCTACTCTCTGGAGCTACTCAGCCCCTGGAGTGATGTCGGGGGCCGCAGGAGAGCATGCTGGTGCCTGGGGGGAGGAAAGAGCTGTTTCCTGCTTCCCAGCTGCTGTGCCTGCCTCTACTACCAGAACCAGTGGCCAAGTGCACAGGTGTAAACCTCTATGCTTTGCTTTTGTAGTTGCCCTGGGTGGGACCTCCCTCTGGCTAGCCT
>JAVSCE010001137.1:0-61233 GCA_032199065.1 Smutsia gigantea
CAGAAAGCATAAAGAATTCCTTATGGTGATCTGCTAGGTTATGACCCAGTATCTGACTCTCTCTAACCTCATCTTCTTCTCTCTTCTGTTTGGCCACACTGACCTTCTTGCTCTTCTGCAAACACACCAGCTCTCCTCCCACTTCAGGACACTTGTACTATTGTTCCCTTTGCATGTAGTATTTTCCTCTCAGATATCCACATGATTCCATCCTTCACTATGTTCATGTCTCTCTTAGATGTCACCTTTGCAGAGAGGTTTCATCTGATCACTTTTATCTAACACCACTCACTCATTCTCTACCCTCTCACTTCTCACTTTACATTTATGTATAGAATTATTCATTACTCATGGCCTGTCTTCCCCAATAGGAGATGTGAGGGCAGCAAATCTACCCTAAGTCCAACCATATCCCTACTACTTAAAATAGTGCCTGAAACAAGTAGATGCTCAATGAACATATATTGAATGATTGAATGAAATCAAGGGTATCTTTTTAATAGTGTGCTTGTCAATCCCAGTAACCATAAAATCTTCCTGATACAGAAAATGTAATCATTTAATGCAATTTTTATAATCATACAAAAAAAGATTTTGAAGGCCCTGGTATATTTTTGAAGGACACACAAAAACTATAGAAATGTTACTCATATTTGTAAGAATTATATTAAATTACTAAATATTGTTGCTTGGGTAGCTCTTTCAGAGTGGAACTGACCTTACTTATGTTATAGGATGGGGTAAGATTGTTTTGGGGTGTTTACAAGATGGCAATCAGGATTTTGAAGATTAGCTATAAAGGGAGACAGACCTTGTGCTCAATCTAGGACTCACAAGTCTAAAAAAACTGTTAAGGAATTTTTTGAAGTTTCATGAAATTCTTATCACCCTTATCCTAGAAATGTCCTATATGCTTTTCATTATATTGCATTATGTAAATAGTGTTTATTCAGACAACATACTACTCCACCCCCACACACACACAATGTATAGAGCTATTATACATTTCCAGGAAAAGAGCAGAATCTATGCAACTTTGCTCTTATCCATTACTTGTTGGACCGGTCATATCTAAGTTATAGGGAAACTAATTTTGATGACTAATTCATATTTGAAATTCCCCCAGTTTCCCATCACTTTGCTAGTTCTTTACGCTTCTGTAGTCACTTATTATCGTGATTGTCTTGTCAATGGGTTTCAGCCCTGGGCAAGTTCACTATGGATTCAGTGTGACCAAAGAAATGACAGTCAAACGTTCTGGGGTCAAAGGGTTATATCCAGCTTTATTCCCATGGTGGCAGATCAATCTCTAGAATCCCAACCACTCAGAGCGAGTCTGCATGCATAGAGCCGGTCTCTGCTTCTGGGCCTCTCTACCCACACAGCCATCTCAGTCTCTGTCCTTGGTGCTGCCACCACTCCAGTCTTGCCTCTGCTCTCCTGCAGCCATGCCACTGTGCTACCATGCCACCGTGTCTCCTAGAGCACTGGGTGGATCTCTTTATATAGAGTTAATAATGATGTATTACCCACACATGTGTAGTGAGCTAGCCAACCAGGGCCAGTTGAGAATCCTGGCCATAGGAACCTTCACTTTCTCCACAATGATATTTTAAGACCACACTCTCATGTGCTTTTTTGGACAAACCAAAGACATTTCTTGCCAGAGTCCTTTGATTTATTATGTTCCTACCTTTGAAATTCTTATCAAGCCCAAAGTAAATTTTGCCTCATCATGAAAATATGAGGGTCATCACTAGTTTGATGGTTCTGTCATTCAAAATGCTGCAACAACGTAATGAGCTCCTCTTTGACTACCCACCATTTTGCCAATATTTTTGATTCACATTTTTCTAGTATTGTCAGCAGTCTTCATATAGAAATAGATCTTCCTAAAACAATTGTGCTACCCATCAGCTGGACTAAATTAGACTATTTAAGTCATTAACATGGTCTCCCAAATTTTCTTAAGCTCTTCTTACTTCTGATCCTCTATTCAAAATATGTGAATTGTTTTCTTTTGTCACTTTTATCATTTTTTATTTTGAGTGGTAGTGAAAAATACTATTCATCAGTGAGTTGTCTTTGACATCCAAATAAATTCAATGGTCATATTCCTGTTTAAAAGGGTGCTTTTATGATAATAAGTTGCTGTGCTTGCAAGCAAGGAGTAACAGGGGCAGGATGTATTTAATGAGTATCACATGCTGAAGGACTCCCTTTATCCTTTAAGTGGAAATTCAGTTTACATCTTCTGAGAAGTCTTTCCTGTACACATTTCTGTCCCTTTACCAAACAACTTTTATTATTCCATCCTCCATATTTTATTTTATTTTCCTGGATTTTTTTGGAATAAAGTTGATTTATAATATTAAATTGGTTTCAGATGCACAGCATAGTGACTTGGTAATTATAAACATTACTAGATGCTTGCAACAGTAAGTATTGTTTACTCCTGTTATCATACCAAGACATTATAATATTATTGGTTATATTCTCTATGTAATACTCCCATTCCTATGACTAAGTTATTTTACAATTTGAAATTTATACCACTGTATCCCCTTTACCTATTTCACTCACTCTCCCACCTGCTCCCTATGGTAACCAACAGTCTGTTGTCAATATTTACGGGTCTATTTCTTTTTTGTTCATTTATTTTGTTTTTTAGATTCTGCATATAAGTGAAATCATATGATATTTGTCTTAGTCTGCCTGGATTATTTCACTTAGCATGATATCCTCTAGGTCCGCCAGTGTTGTTCCAAATGGCACTATTTCCTTGTTTTTTATGGCTAATATCCCAGTGTGTGTATGTACCACATCTTCTTTATCCATTTATCTATTTATGGGCACTTGGATTGCTTTCATATCTTTGCTACTGTAAATAATGCTGGAATGAACATAAGTGCACATGTATCTTTTTAAATTAGTGATTTTGTTTTCTCTGGGTAAATTTACACAAGTGGAATTGTTGGGTGGTATGGTATTTCAGTTTTTTTTTTGAGGAACCTCCATACTGCTTTTCACAATGGCTGGACCAATTTAAATTCCCACCAACAGTATATGAAGGTTCCCTGGTCCTGCATCCTTGCCAACACTTGTTATTTTTTGTCTTATTGATTGTAGTCATTTTGACTGGTGTGGGCGATACCTCATTGTGGTTTTGATTTGCATTTCCCTGATGATTAGCAATGTGGAGCATCATTTCATGTGCCTGTTGGTCATCTGTATGTCTTCTTGGGAAAAATGTCAATTCAGATCCTCTGCCCATTTTTTAATTGGATTATTTGTTTTTTTGGTGTTGAGTTGTGTGAGTTCTTTATGTATTTTGGATATATATATAAAGCCCCATATCAGCTATATAATTTGCACATAATATTCTCCCATACCATGGGTTTCCTTTTTGCTTTGTTGAAGGTTTCCTTTGCTGTGAAGAAGCATTTCAGCTTGATTTAGCTTTAAATTTGGTTGTTTTAGCTTTTGTTTTTCTTGCCTGGTGAGACATCCAGAAAAAATATCTCATACTAATGTTCAGGAGATTCTTGCCTATGTTTTTTATGGTTTCATGTCTTACATTTAGATCCTTAATCCATTATGAGTTTACTCATTTGTATGGCATTCTCTTTCATTTAGCTATCCAGTTTTCTCAACACCAGTTATTGAAGAAACTATTTTTTCCCCATTGTTTATTCATGCCTCCTTTGTCATATTAACTGACCATATATGCATGGGTTTATAACTGGGCTTTCTATTCTATTCCATTCATCTGTGGGTCTGTTCTTGTGCCAGTACCATACTGGCATGATTACTATAGCTTTGTAGTATAGCTTGAAGTCTTGGAGTGTAAAACCCCCGGCTTTGTTCTTCCTTCTCAGGATTGCTTTAGCTTTCAGGGTCTTTTGTGGTTCCATATGAATTTTAGGATTATTTACAATAGTTTGTTGAAAAATGTTGGTATTTTGATAGAGATTGCATTAAATCTGTAAATTGCTTTGGTCAGCATAAGATAGATTTCCATTTATGTGTCTTCTTTAGTTTCTTTCATCAGTGTCTTATAGTTATCAGAGTATAGGTTTTCACTCCTTGGTTAGGTTTATTCCTAGATATTTTATTCTTTTTGATGTAATTGTAAATGGAATATTTTCCTGATTTCTATTTCTGCCAGTTCATTGTTATTATACAGGAATGCAACAGATTTCTGTATATTGATTTTGTATCCTAACTAACACAGTTATTAGTTCTAGTAGTTTTTCAGTGGCATCTTTAGGTTTTTCTATATATAGTATCATGTCATCTGCAAATAGTGACAGTTTTATTTCTTCCTTACCAATTTGATGCCCTTTATTTCTTTTTCTTGTCTTATTGTTAAGGCTAGAACTTCCTATACTATGTTGAATTAGAAGTGGTGAAAATGTGCATCCTTGTCTTATTCCTAATCATAAAGGAAAATCTTTCAGCTCTTCACCAACTGAGTGTGATGTTGGCTGTGGGTTTGCCATATATGGCCTCTATTATGTTTAGGTATGTTCCCTCTATACCCACTGATTTGAGAGTTTTATCATAAATGGATATTGAATTTTGTCAAATGCTTTTTCAGCATCTATTGAGATGCTTATATGGTTTTTGACCTTCCTTTTTTAATGTGGTATATCACACTGATTGATTTGTGGATATTGAACCATCTTTGCATCTCTGGTATAAATCTCACTTGGTCATGAATGACTATCTTGATGTATTTTTAAACTTGATTTGTTAATATTTTTTTGAAGATTTTTTCATCTGTGCTCACCAGGATTTGGCCTTCAGTCTTTTTTTTTTTTGTATTGTCTTTGTCTGGTTTTCATATTAGAGCAATACTGGCATGATAGAATGAGTTTAGAAGTATTCCCTCCTCTTCTATTTTTTTGGAATACTTTAAGAAGGATAGGTATCAGCTCATCTTTAACAGTTTGTCAGAATCCATCCATGAAGTCATCTGGCCCTGGATTTTGGTTTGTTGGGATTTTTTTGATTACCAGTTCAATTTAATTGCTCATAGTATGATATTCTGTTCAGATATTCTGTTTCTTCCTGGGTCAGTCTTGGATGATAGTGTGTATTCAGGAATTTATCAATTTCTTCTAGGTTGTCCAACTTACTGGCAAATAACTTTTGTAGATTTCTCCTATAATTCTTTGAATTTATATGGTGTCAGCTGTACCTTCTCCTTTTTCATTTCTGATTTTATTTGTGCCCTTGTGTATTTTCTCAAAGAACTAGCTCTTGGTTTCACTGACTTTTTTCCTATTGTTTTATTCTTCTGTATTTATTTCTTCTCTGATATTTACTATGTCCCTTCTTCTACAGATTTTGGGTTTCATTTGTCTTCTTTTTCTAGTTTCTTTAGTTGTGAATTTAGAATCTTTATTTGGGATTGTTCTTGTTTCTTGAGGTCGACGTGTATTGCTATAAACTTCCCTCTTAGAATCACGTCTGCTGCATCCCATATATTTTGAACCAATGTATTTCAGTTTCATTTGTCTACATGAATTGTCTGATTGTCTCTTTGACCTGTTCCTTGGCACACTTATTATTCAGAAGCATGTTGTTTATTTATTTTGTT
Organism: Smutsia gigantea; assembly: GCA_032199065.1. Classification (NCBI taxonomy): domain Eukaryota; kingdom Metazoa; phylum Chordata; class Mammalia; order Pholidota; family Manidae; genus Smutsia; species Smutsia gigantea. Next base: position 5,606 of record JAVSCE010001137.1, read on the forward strand.
TGTTTGTTTGTTTTTAATTTTATTATTATTATTATTATTTTTAAATATAATTTATTTTATCATTAATTTACAATTACATGTGCAATATTATGGTTATTAAACTACCCCTTCATCAGGTACCCCCACCAACCCCATTACAGTCACTGTCCATCAGTGTAGTGAGATGGTATAGAATCACTACTTGTCTTCTCTGAGTTGTACTGCTCTCCCCGTGCCCCCCCAACATTACATCTGCTAATCGTAATGCCCCTTTTTCCCTCTTATCCCTCCCTTCCCGCTCATTTTCCCCAGTCCCTTTCCCTTTGGTAACTATTAGTCCGTTCTTGGGTTCTGTGAGTCTGCTGCTGTTTTGTTCCTTCAGTTTTTTTCTTTGTTCTTATACTCCACATATGAGTGAAATCATTTGATACTTGTCTTTTCGGCTTGGCTTATTTCACTGAGCATAATACCCTCTAGCTCCATCCATGTTGTTGCAAATGGTAGGATTTGTTTTCTTCTTATGGCTGAATAATATTCCATTGTGTATATGTGCTACATCTTCTTTATCCATTCATCTACTGATGGGCACTTAGGTTGCTTCCATTTCTTGGCTATTGTAAATAGTGCTGCAATAAACATAGGGGTGCATCTGTCCTTTTCAAATTGGGCTGCTGCATTCTTAGGGTAAATTCCTAGGAGTGGAATTCCTGGGTCAAATGGTATTTCTATTTTGAGTTTTTTTGAGGAACCTCCATACTGCTTTCCACAATGGTTGAACTAATTTGCATTCCCACCAGCAGTGTAGGAGGGTTCCCTTTTCTCCACATCCTCGCCAACATTTGTTGTTGTTTGTGTTTTGGATGTTGGCCATCCTCACTTGTGTGAGGTGATATCTAATTGTGGTTTTAATCTGCATTTCTCTGATGATTACCGATGTGGAGCATCTTTTCATGTGCCTGTTGGCTATCTGAATTTCTTCTTTGGAGAAGTGTCTATTCATGTCCTCTGCCCATTTCTTAATTGGATTATTTGCTTTCTGTTTGTTAAGGTGCATGAGTTCTTTATATATTTGGATGTCAACCCTTTATCAGATACGTTTTTTATGAATATATTCTCCCATACTGTAGGATGTCTTTTTGTTCTACTGATGGTGTCCTTTGCTGTACAGAAGATTTTCAGCTTCATATAGTCCCACTTGTTCATTTTTGCTTTTGTTTCCCTTGCCCGGGGAGATATGTTCATGAAGAAGTTGCTCATGTTTATGTCCAAGAGATTTTTGCCTATGTTTTTTTCTAAGAGTTTTATGGTTTCATGACTTACATTCAGGTCTTTGATCCACCTTGAGATTACATTTGTGTATGGGGCTAGACAGTAGTCCAGTTTCATTCTCTTACATGTAGCTGTCCAGTTTTTCCAACACCAGCTGCTGAAGAGGCTGTCATCTCCCCATTGTATATCCAAGGCATTTTTATCAAATATTAATTGACTGTATATGTTTGGGTTAATGTTTGGATTTTCTATTCTGTTCCACTGGTCTGTGGGTCTGTTTTTTGTGCCAATACCAAATTGTCTTGATTACTGTGGCTTTGTAGTAGAGCTTGAAGTCAGGGAGTGTAATTCCCCCTGTTTTATTCCTCCTTCTCAGGATTGCTTTGGCTATTCGGGGTCTTTTGTGGTTCCATATGAATTTTAGAATTATTTGTTCTAGTTCATTGAAGAAAGCTGTTGGTAGTTTGATAGGGATTGCATTGAATCTGTAGATTGCTTTAGGTAGTATAGCCATTTTGACAATATTGATTCTTCCTAGCCAAGAGCATGGGATGCATTTCCATTTGTTAGTGTCCTCTTTAATTTCTCTTAGGAGTGTCTTGTAGTTTTCAGAGTACAGGTCTTTCACTTCCTTCGTTAGGTTTATTCCTAGGTATTTTATTCTTTTTGATGCAGTTGTGAAGGGAATTGTTTTTCTGATTTCCTTTTCTGTTAGTTCATCATTAGTGTATAGAAAAGCAACAGATTTCTGTGTGTGAATTTTGTATCCTGCAACTTTGCTGAATTCAGATATTAGTTCGAGTAGTTTTAGAATGGAATCTTTAGGGTTTTTTATGTACAGTATCATGTCATCTGCAAATAGTGACAATGTGACTTCTTCTTTACCAATCTGGATGCCTTGTATGTCTTTATTTTGTCTGATTGCTGTGGCTAGGACCTCCAGTACTATGTTGAATAACAGTGGAGAGAGTGGGCATCCCTGTCTTGTTCCTGATCTTAGAAGAATAGCTTTCAGCGTCTCGCCGTTAAGTATGATGTTAGCTGTGGGTTTGTCATATATGGCCTTTATGATGTTGAGGTACTTGCCGTGTATACACATTTTGTTGAGAGTTTTAATCAGGAATGGATGCTGAATTTTGTCAAATGCTTTTTCAGCATCTATGGAGATGATCATGTGGTTTTTGTTCTTCTTTTTGTTGATGTGGTGGATGATGTTGATGGATTTTCGAATGTTGTACCATCATTGCATCCCTGGGATGAATCCCACTTGATCATTGTGTATGATCCTCTTGATGTATTTTTGAATTCGGTTTGCTAATATTTTGTTGAGTATTTTTGCATCTACATTTATCAGGGATATTGGTCTGTAATTTTCTTTTTTGGTGAGGTCTTTGCCGGTTTTGGTATTAGAGTGATGCTGGCTTCATAGAATGAGTTTGGAAGTATTCCCTCCTCTTCTATTTTTTGGAAAACTTTAAGGAGAATCGGTGTTATTTCTTCTCTATATGTCTGGTAGAATTCATAGGTGAATCCATCAGGCCCAGGGGTTTTGTTCTTGGGTAGTTTTTTGATTACCAATTCGATTTTGTCACTGGTGATTGGTCTGTTTAGTTTTTCTGTTTCTTGCTTGGTCAGTCTTGGAAGGTTGTATTTTTCTAAGAAGTTGTCCATTTCTTCTATGTTTTCCAGCTTGTTAGCATATAGATTCTCATAATATTCTCTTATGATTCTTTGTATTTCTGTGGGGTCCGTCGTGATTTCTCCTTTCTCATTTCTGATTGTGTTTATGTGTGTAGATTCTCTTCTCTGAATGAGTCGGGCTAGGGGTTTATCTATTTTGTTTATTTTTTCAAAGAACCAGCTCTTGGTTTTATAGATTTTTTCTATTGTTTTATTCTTCTCAATTTTATTTATTTCTTCTCTGATCTTTATTATATCCCTCCTTCTGGTGACTTTGGGCCTCATTTGTTCTTCTTTTTCCAATTTCAGTAATTGTGTCTTTAGACTATTCATTTGGGAATGTTCTTCTTTCTTTAAATAGGCCTGGATTGCAATATACTTTCCTCTTAGAACTGCCTTTGCTGCGTCCCACAGAAGTTGTGGCTTTGTTTTGTTGTTGTCATTAGTGTCCATATATTCTTTGATTTCTGTTTTGATTTGGTCGTTAACCCATTGATTAATTAGGAGAGTGTTGTTAAGTCTCCATGTATTTGTGAGCCTTTTTGATTTCTTTCTAAAATTTATTTCTAGTTTTATACCTTGGTGATCTGAGAAGTTGGTTGGTAGGATTTCAATATTTTTGAAATTACTGAGGTTCTTTTTGTGGCCTAGTATGTGGTCTATTCTGGAAAATGTTCCATGTGCACTTGAGAAGAATGTGTCTCCTGTTGCTTTTGGGTGTAGAGTTCTGTAGATGTCTGTTAGGTCCATCTGTTCTAGTGTGTTGTTCAGTGCCTCTGTGTCTTTACTTATTTTCTGTCTGATTGATCTGTCCTCTGGAGTGAGTGGTGTGTTGAAGTCTCCTAAGATGAATGCATTGCTGTCTATTTCCTCTTTTAATTCTGTTAGTATTTGTCTCACATATGCTGGTGCTCCTGTGTTGGGTGCATGTATATTTATAATGGTTATATCCTCTTGTTGGACTGACCCCTTTATCATTATGTAATGTCCTTCTTTATCTTTTGCTACTTTCTTTGTTTTGAAGTCTATTTTTTTTCTGATACAAGTACTGCAACACCTGCTTTTTTCTCTTTGTTGTTTGCTTGAAATATCTTTTTCCATCCCTTCACTTTTAGTCTGTGTATATCTTTGGATTTGAGGTGAGTTTCTTGTAGGCAGCATATAGATGGGTCTTGCTTTTTATCCATTCTGTTACTCTGTGTCTTTTGATTGGTGCATTCAGTCCATTTACATTTAGGGTGATTATTGATAGGTATGTACTTATTGCCATTGCTGGCTTTAGATTCGTGGTTACCAAGGGTTTAAGGGTTGCTTCTTTACTATCTAACAATCTAACTTAACTTTCTTGTTAAGTTATTGTAAACACAGTCTGATGTTTCTTTCTTTCTCTCCCTTCTTATTCCTCCTCCTCCATTCTTTCTATAGTAGGTGTTTTATTCTTGCCTTTAGTTAGTATTTGGATGGTATGCTTTCTTTGCTATGATTTTATTTTCTTTGGTGACATCTTTTTAGCCTTAGGTGTGCTTCCATCTAGAGCAGTCCATTTAAGATATCCTGTGGTGGTGGTTTATGAGAGGCAAACTCTGTCAACTTTCGTTTGTCTGGAAATTGTTCAATTCCTCCATCATATTTAAGTGATAATCGTGCTGGATACAATATTCTTGGTTCGAGGCCCTTCTGTTTCATAACGTTAAATATATCATGCCATTCTCTTCTGGCCTGTAAGGTCTGTTGAGAAGTCTGATGATAGTCTGATGGGTTTTCCTTTGTAGGTGATCTTTTCTCTCTCTCTAGCTGCCTTTAGTACCCTGTCTTTATCTTTGATCTTTGCCATCTTAATTATTATGTGTCTTGGTGTTGTCTTCCTTGGGTCCCTTGTGTTGGGAGATCTATGAGCTTCGGTGGACTGCGAGACTACTTCCTTCCCCAGCGAGGGAAAGTTTTCAGCAATTATTTCTTCAAAGACACTTTCTATCCCTTTTCTCTCTCTTCTTCCTCTGGTACTCCTATAATGCGAATATTGTTCCGTTTGGATTGGTCACACAGTTCTCTTAATATTCTTTCATTCCTAGAAATCCTTTTATCTCTCTCTGCCTCAGCTGCTCTGTACTCCTGTTCTCTGATTTCTATTCCATTAACAGTCTCTTGCATCTCATCCATTCTGCTGTTAATAAGCCCGTCGATCGCTTGTCTGATTTCTATATTGTCTTCCCTCAGTTCCCTCACTTCCTCCCTCAGCTCTTGCCCATTTTTCTGTAGGTCCATCAGCACGGTTATGACTTTTATTCTGAATTCTTTTTCAGGAAGACTGTGCATTTCCATCCCTTCAGACTCCCTCTCTGGGGTTGTCTGGTTGATTTTGGTCTGAACCATATTCCTCTGTCTTTTCATGGCTATAGAATTCGTCACTGATAGTTGCCATGTATGTCAGCTGGGCTCTTTAAGACTTTAAAAAGAGAAGAAAAAAAAGAGAAAAAAAAGAAGAATGAAAGAAAGAAAAAAGAGAAAAAAGAAAGAAAAGAAAAAACAAAAACAAAACAAAACAAAAAAACGCCCACCGGACGTAGATTCTGTGGGAATGCTGTAGGTGGCGCTATTGCCCCACTATTCCACAGCTGTGGCTGTGCTGCTCTGCAGGGCCCTTTATCGCTCTGGCAGGGGTGGGAACGAATAGGAGGCTGTTGATCTCAGTGAGAAGTGTAAGTATGGCTACGCTTCCTCAGTCGCCAGCTAAGGCGTCTGAAACTCCCCAGGACTCCTACCCTGCTGGGCTGAGTGTGCTGGGGCGATCCGGCTCCTCCGCTGGGCTCCTGTCTCTTTAAGAGTGCTGAAGAAAGCACGCGCTTTTTTTTTTTTTACTTCCCGGGAGCCGCCTGCAAGCACCCCGGCGTGTTCCCCGCTCAAATCCTGCCCCTCTGTGTCTCCAATCTCCACTGCACTGCGCAGTGTGGGTCAGCGCTTCCCGCGCAGATCACCGGGGCTGGCTACTTTGTGGGGTGTACTTCCACTCCCTTCCAACTCTGAATCCTCTCCTCCCGCTGGTACGCTGGGGTGGGGGAGTGCTCGGGTCCTGCCGGGTCACGGCTCCGTATCCTACTGCCTCTTGGGGTGCCGAGTCCTCTCGGGTGTAGCTGCACGCTGTGCGCTTTCCTGTGTATTCTAGTCTCTCTTTTAGGAATAGATGTATTTGCTGTGTTTTCGTAGATAAATATAGTGTTGGGAGGATATTTCTGATGCCCTGCTCACACTGCCAACTTTCCGGAAGTCCCAGAATTTGCATTTTAATAAAATTGTCAGATGATTGTAGGTTAAACTGTGAGAAGCACTTGCTCTATATGGTATGTGCACATTGTCAAATTCTTACAGAATTTGATCACTGAATGGGGTAGGTAAGGCAATACATTTTTGAGCCACTATTCTTAGAAGTAGGCTGTTAAATGCTACATTCTTTTTATGGCCTTCATTTTTAGTAACATCTAATGATACATTAGTTGTACTTGAAGTTACTGATGGATTCTCTCTCTGTCTCTTTCTACTCAGTTGCATCACTTTTTTGAAGACTTTCCATTATTGTTTCATTGACCTCCTCCTCATTACTGAGTCGTTTGGAGTTGAGTTATGTCAACAGCTGCCTTAATTACTCTGGTTAGAAGCGGTGGGAACCAGGTGAGAAGGAGAGTTCTGCTAAGCTCCCGCCTGCTGCAGGATGACAGGCGGGTGACGCCCACATGCTGCAGCTCCACTTCAGAGTTCAGGTGTTCTCGATTTGACACAGATGGTAGTGGGCGTCCAGCCACCTGGGATAATTTTGGGATCTGGGATAACCGCATTGATGAGCCAATTCTGCTGCCACCCAGCATTAAGTATGGCAAGCCAATTCCCAAAGTCAGCTTGGAAAACGTGGGCTGTGCCTCACAGATTGGCAAACGAAAAGAAAATGAAGACCGTTTTAACTTTGCTCAGCTAACCGATGAGGTCCTGTACTTTGCTGTGTATGATGGACATGGCGGGCCTGCAGCTGCTGACTTCTGTCACACACACATGGAGAAGTGCATCACGTACGTACAGTGACTTTCACTCTTGACTGCAATTTGCCTTGTGCTTCATGTTTAAAATTTACTTTTTGGCTGAGATATTCACTGTCAACATAGTTATTTAAGTGGTTTAATACTATTGTTTTTATAAACAAACAGTAGCTTAAGCATGCTTTTTATTACTGACGATGATTACCATTTTGGAAATACGTGCTTGAATAACTTCCCTGGTGAGAGCATTGACTAGAATCACCAGCATTTGATTTATGATCATTTCAAGTGAATTAAAGTATATGATCTCATGTACCATGAGACTCTACGAGAAGCATTTAATTCTATCAGTGCATGGCCCACAGTGCTTCAATAAATGGTATGAATAGCTTTGAATTCTTGCTGCAAATAACTAGATGATTGGCATTAGTATGGGGAGATGTATTGAATGAGGGTTTTGGAGCTCTTTAAATAGTGTATTTGCTGCAATAATAATGTATTTCTGGGGATCATACGACTGCTAAAATTAAAAGGGGGAGAGTATGTGACAATTTGGACCGTATGATTATTTCTTGTCTTGTTTATATTGATTTATTCATATTTTGCTTTATTGCACAAAGGAACTCGGTGGCTTAGTCTAATATGAAGGAACTCTTGACCTCTTGGGATTGTGGTAATAAGGATTAATCTCTTAAAGACAGAGACTTGGACTTTAATCTTAATGTCCTTAAAGGTTTATCTCTGTGTCTAATTCTTTCCCAATTTGAATCGTTAATCTGTGGATTTGAAGAATCTGTAAAGTAAGCCACGGAGGTCCATTGTATGGGATGGCTCTGCTAGCTAGAGGGACCTACAGGAAAATGGGAAACCTATCATAAAAATGATTGTCTGGGGGCTCTTTTTTCCTCTCCACAAAGGGATTTGCTTGCCAAGGAGAAGAACTTGGAAACTGTGTTGACCTTGGCTTTTCTAGAAATAGATAAAGCCTTTGCAAGGCATGCCCACCTGTCTGCTGATGGTAAGTAAATAATCATATTCCTTAGGGTCCTGGGGAATGTCTGGTAAAAAGGAAACGATTTAAGCCCTCTAGGGGTAAGAATTTTTATGTCAGTTTATTTGTAAGGATGCTAATGTTGAAAATGATTTTTATGTAAAGAATCACTTTAAATGTTGTTTGGAATCCAAACTAATGTCAGGACCTCAATTTCAAATGAAATACATTGGAGGATTTTTTCAGAAATTAAAGCTCCAAAATGGTTCTTACATTGAATTTAAATTTTCAAAAAGATTTAACATTAAAAAAAACTAGTTCAATTGCTCTTTTTATGAGCAAGAAGTCCATACCATAGAGGGTTTGTTGTTTTGTTTTTTTTAGATGAATCTGAAGAGCAACTACTGAAATTCACTCCAGGGTAATCTCATCTACCCAGACAGTAATTGATCCTAAATGGCAAAGAACAATGTCAAATACGCACTGATTTGCATAATTAGAAGGAAGGTATTTTTTTCTACCACTTGTTAAAAAAGCTTGATTTTTTTGTTGCTTTTCTGTGTGGTAACTAGTGATATTTTTGTTTTTATATGTTAAACACAAAGGCACGTCAGCTGAATTAAAAATTTCTGTACTGTATGTCCTTAAATTTTAGAAGTAAAACGTTTCTGATTTTGACTAAACTTATCAAAGGCATTTCAGGAAAATGTAGCTAATGTTTTATAATTAGCTGGCTGCAGAGTTGTTTCCTTATAAAGTTAATCTTGACAACTTCTGCTGCAGGCATATAAATGTATGCATATAGACCTCATAACTGATTTGAAAATGAATTATGCAGTAATATTAATCTGTGTTTGGTTCATCCTTTTGTTTAAAGGACATCAAAGTGCACCACAGAAATGTCATTTTCACAGTTTTCAGTTGGAGCGCATAGGGGTGGAACTTCTCCCCGTTTCACTGATAAGGAACTGAAACTCAAGAGAGGTCAAGGTCAGTTGAAGGGTTAGGGCTGGGAGTTTCCTGGCACCCACCTGGCCTCTCTCATGGGCATATGTAATGCTGAGGATTAGAAAAGGTGACTCAGAATGGCTCTATTTGCCATTTTAAGAAGTTTTTTCTGCTCTTTGTTGAGAAGCTTACCATATTGGTACTTCTCAGAAAAGTATTAGGTCTGCTCTTTGGGGATTTAATTTCTTCTCTGTAGATCTTTCAGGCCCTCGTTTTCTCTTCTTCATTCCTCTGGACGTTGTTTCTTGCAGCTGGCCTGTCACCTTATGCAAATAAGGATTGAGAGAGTAAATTTTAGACAGAAAGAAGATTCAGCTCTTGTTCCTAATGGGTGAAACATACAAATAAGAGGACATTAAAACACTTCCTAATAGTTTTATTTTTTTGTAACTGAATATTGGTATGCTCTTATTTCATCCATAACCAGGAGGGCTGTGTCACATCACAATGTTTGTTGGCGGTAGCGCAGGTAGTGAGCGCCAGCTGTACTGTAAACAGCTTACTGGGCAAGGTTTGTTGAGAACATTCAGGCTTATGATGGGATTGTGGCTGACAGTGAAAAACATTAACCCTTCACGGGTACAGTCCAGATGCTTAAACAGTGAGAGATTTGGTGTAAAATATGAGAGGACTCCTTTTATTTATTAAATAAGAAATTATAGTAAAGGCCATTTGAACTTAGGGAGCGAATTTACTTAACTTGCCTACCTTAAAAGAAACTTTCTAAAGATGCCTTTTTTACATAAGCAGACAGTGTGCAAAGAAATTAGTCAGAGAAATGTAATCCATTTCTAATAATGAAATTAATATGTATTTATTTAACTTGGTTCCTTTGTCATATGCTTTGAGTTAATGACCTCAAAACTTCAATAAGATATTCTAAAATTTATTTTTCACTTAATGGCCTTTTGGTTGCAAGTGTAATGGAGCATAACAAAATGATACTTGGTGGGCTACTAAAAGAAAATGGGTCTATTACAACATTGTTCTTAAATCTTATTTTGTATGTATTCTTATAGATCACAGATTGTGTGTGTGCTTTTAAATGAATATTTTGAGAACAACTTTAACATTTATTCTTATGAGTGGCCAAGGCTTTCAAAGATAGCAAACATTGCTCTTTGATACTTGTGGTACTATTTTACCAAATATATTAAAGCCAATAAAGATAGAACACTGTATATTGTTTAACTTTGGATTAAAAAAAAACTTATACCATTTCAGATTTCAAAGTTATTAGTTTAAATTCTTTTAGTAATAATTTAAAATATTTGGTACATATTTTCAGTAAGAGCTGAAGCAGTATCAGCATAAGAGTGGATAATACTCTTTTTGGCATACCTGTGAGTAGGACCACTGCTACTTAAATAAAATGGTGAAATTAAGTACAGTTTGCCCTCTCCAGTTTCTGTCACTTTTTCTTCCAGCCCCCTTTTCCCTCCTGGAGCCCTTCATGTGAATAGGATGAGGATAGGGACTGTGGCTTATTTTTTTAATTTCCAGTGTTAGCTGCGTAGAATCTGGAAGGTACTCAATTACCTGGACCGAACTGATCTTCAGTGCCTACACTTTCTTACCTAAGTTATTACGATTTTATTCGTTGGTTATCCTCCAGCTGACTTAACCAAATTATTAATATATGTGTTTTAATGAGTTATCACTCCTGGATTGATTTGAATTTTAAGTAGGAGAAACCTGAAAGGAGATTGGTTAAACCACAGGAATGATGAATCACTAATAGTGGAATTCCAGGTACAAATGGGAGGCGTGCCCTTCAATCATGTGATATTAGCTTTATTAAGAAAAATTGAAAATATTAAAGTGAAAAAAAGCCTCTTTTTAAGACTTAAGTACAAAGCTGTCACATCTGCATAAAGTACTTCAAATTATCCCATTAACATTTAAAATATTTACTGTTTCAGTTTATAATAACTAATTTGAGGAGAAATAAAATCAGAATGCCAGCTACCAAAGAGATAGTTAAGAATCATGCCCTTAAGAAGTTGCCTGCTATCTTTATTGGTTTGTTGTTGATGTGTTTTGAATTTACTGTTATTTACAAATTGCTTATTTCATTATCATCTTTGAATATTTTTGTATTCAAATTATACCAGTCATGTGTATTTTTATAGTTAACTGAAACTAGCCAGTAAATTCAAATGATATCCCATTAGTCTATTGTTTATGAAAACATTGTCATTTAAAACAAGCCAGATGGTAGAAAACTGATAATTCTATCCTATAAACTCTTCAAAGTGTTTCTAGATTGCTTAAGGTTTGAAAGCAACAAAGCTCCCCAAGAGACAAATGAATCAAAAAGAAAAGACTCACTTTGACGTCCAGAGTGGTGATGTCAGCGGCAGCACCCTGAGTCTCATTGGAAACTTCCATGATCTTCATTTTGCATGATCTCTTTATTGGAATAATTAAACTGCAAACAAAATCAGTGTTAGAAACGCAGTGCTTTTGAGAACCTTCTTATGCTGGGGGCAGCCAGAAGGAAAATAGGGGTGGCATTAAGAGAGAGTCTTTTTGTGCTGTTACTGCTTCCGCTCATTACTTTGATTTGGTGTTCGTGATTCATTCATACATGTCTAGAACACCCATTTGAATAAATGCCAAAACTATATTGGTTTATACATATTATTGTTCACACTGTAAACAGTAATTACAAGGAGGGTTATACTTGAAAGTACAGCTTTTAGTCTTTATGTTGCCATTCAAAATCTTGATCATTTTTCTTTTGATGTATTGACCTGCAACACTGGGGAAAAGAGAGAGCTGCAGAAACACCCATTTTATGAATTACATAAAAATTTAAACATGTATTAGAGCTTAAAAGCTTTACTAGCCATTATTTAAATAATTAATTTAAATTAATCGTTCTATTAAAAAAATGCCTTCTAGATACAAAATCCCTACATTGAACACCTTTACAAATACGTTACTCCTTGTATCTGGTGTACGAGGTGCTTTGATTCCTTCTTGATACGTATTTAAATCCCAGTAATTGGTGGTATAGTGTAGTTCACATTCTCTCCAAATAGGCACTGCTTGTCAGACACCAATTATTCAGTGCTATCTCTGTGAAATTTCCCTTTTGCGGTTGGGACAGTTCAGATATTTCCACCAAACAAATTTACAGTGTTTTTTCCAACTCAGTAGAGGTACTGACAACTCTTCAAGACTGTTTAAGTGAGTGTTTTTTAATGTGTGTGTGAGTGTATAAATGTGTGTCTGTGTAACCACATGGATGTTTTGGCACACAAGCTTTTTTAGATTTTCCTACCTTGGGAAGCCATGAAACTAAGTGTTATTCTGTGATGAAAAAATAGACTTAACTACACAATACCATCAACTTGGGAAACTGAGTTTTGGAATCATTGACTTGGCATCTCCTGGAATATTATGTAATTTGCTAGTGAAATTTTCACCAAAAAACCCTTCCCCTTATTTTGCAGCTCTTTGTCTGTCCTCCCCTGTGTTGCAGGTTTGTAATGTTTGAGCACAATTCCTGGGTGAATTTCCTATTTGCCTCTGTGCGTGTTATTTGTGGCAGAGAACTGTGCCTGGTCAGCAGCTCTAGACCTGGAGCCCGTGGACACTATATGCTGGGCTTCAGTGGAAAGAGAGATCTGCTTAATTTTGTCCCAGGTGAAGGAGTCCAGCGGTTCCTAGCCTGGACTACTGGAAGGTTCCCACATCCTCTTTGTCCCATTAGTTGAGATGACTTGCAGTAGAAAATGTCCAGTGAGTGTTAAGAACTTATTGAAAGATGTCTTAGTTTTATAGTTTTATTATTTGGGCAAAAAGTGAGAATTTTACTTCCATGTTAAATGTTAAATGAAAATAAATGTTGATTTAATATTTATATTCTTAGATGCTTAGCAAACCAGAATCAACTAGTTAGTTTTGAAAACTTTCCCATAAATCCTGAGATTTTGGAACTGTGAGGTTGGGTTGGTAAAAACTCAAGCTCTTAAATTCCCGGGCAGCAGAGCCATGAATTATAACCCTAAACAGCCAAACTTAAAAGTTGTCATTTATGGAATTTTAACTCTTGATGTAGCCAATTAAAAACTAGTTTTTAAAAAGCTGCTGCTGTGGAGAACATAGCCATTGATTCTGTAATATCTTCCTATGTTGACAGTAACTGCACTAGTGGCAGTGAAGATTTAATAATATGGGCAACTGTTGAACCACTGTGTTGTACATTTGAAACCAATAAGAGGTTATATATCAACAATGATACTTCAAAAAAAAGGAAGAAGAAATGAAAGTATTTTCCCTGGTGGGAGAAAAAAAAGAAAAAGCTGCTGCTGACAGTTTAAACAAAGGAGAGGAATACTAAACTCTCTGGACAGGGAGCATGGGAGAAAATGCCTGTGTTCTCTTGCCTGGTTCTTCCAGTCACTTGAAAAGATGACAGTGTCCGAACTGTAGAGATTCCATCATATGGTTTGGGAAACTCAAAAAGTTGACATTTGCAACATAAATGTCACTGATCCACTAAAACATGTATGTTTAACAATGATGAACAGTATATTTTAGCACTGCCAAGATAGTTCCAAAATCAAGAGATCAATGGGAAGATAGTGCTACTATAAATGCTATTTCTCAACAAACTAAATTCAGCATGGATATAAATAAGTAGGGTTTATTTGTGTTTTTCCATTTTACTTTTCTGATTAAAGCAGGCATTTTAATATACTGATTGGAAAAAAAAAAATATATATATATATGTATCTTTCCAAAATGCATTACTGATGAGGTTTTTTAAATACCTTTTTGAAAAAAAAAATTGGAGAGATTGAGCCTCAATCAGCCAAATCAATAGCAGTTCATCTTTCCCTAAATCTACCACTGTAGTCGGTCATCTTTGGATGATCACCTGAATAGCTTATTTAGATACTTTAAAGAATGAACCATGTGACTGAAGACAATACCTGCTTTAAATAAGTTATCTTTTTCAATTTCTTCCAGTTTGCTTGACTTTTTTGCCCATAATTTCACAGTATTCTCACTTTTGGCAAGGCTCAATGCACCTTCAAAATTTAAAATAAGTGGTAAAGAACTTAAGAGAAGACACTGTTAGAATACATCAAAGAAAGATACCAGAATGCAGTTTGGATTGGTTGGAGGAAATAGTGTAGACCTCAAGCCAACTAACATTTAATTTTCTGTGCTATTGGTCAGAGAAAATTAATATTTTTGGACACTCTGTGCCCAGAACGTGATCACAAGCATAGCATATGGCAGTACTGTCCTGCATTCGGATACAGACTGAGTTACTTAGATGCTACTGTAGCTCAGAGAGTGAATGCCACCTGGCTTATGGGAAACTAGAATGAATTTCATCCCTGTCCCCCAGTTTCTTCTTACTACCATGATGACTCTAACTTTGTTTCTTGTCTGGGGAGGACAAAGATAAACAGAAAAGAATGTGAACCTTTAACCACTTTAGGATTTTGGGGGAACATTTGTAAAGTTAAAACAGTTGTAGGAGGAAAGCATATCGAATGTAGCACTTGAAGAGCAAATGGTATGCTGTTGGCTTATCTTGTTTAGCCTATTAACTGATAATACTTTCACAGGATAGTAAGGAAGGGAAGACAAAATCTCTGAGTGAATAGATGATGGAGAATTCAGCTTGACTGAATGGGCCCAGGAGACTTAAGTCATCCTGCCATATTAGCCAATCTAATTAAAGTGTAATACTTATAATTATGACACCTGATGTACACAAAAGGTGTCATAACTCTTATAAGTTCAAGCCCACTCTACTTTATGTACGTAGAGGCCATTTGGCGATAGTGATGCATTTCTTTTAACCACATTATGTTGGCAACTCTTTCTGTTTGCATGGAGCCTTGTTACTGAATTAAATACTTCTTTCTCTGCATGCTCTTACTTACATAGTTCATTGCATTTATTTGCATAGCTCCAGTTAAGTTAGAATGATGTATTTTAGCATTAGTTTAAGATGCCTGTATTTTATTTTGTAATAACAATTCTGTGTCCAATCATTTGACTGTCACTGACATGTGTTCTTTTTCATAATGTTTGCAGCAACCCTTCTGACCTCTGGGACTACTGCAACAGTAGCCCTATTGAGAGATGGCATTGAACTGGTTGTAGCCAGTGTTGGGGATAGCCGAGCTATTTTGTGTAGAAAAGGAAAACCCATAAAGCTGACCATTGACCATACTCCAGAAAGAAAAGATGAAAAAGAAAGGTACCTCCACTGATTGATCATTCTGTGAGGATGATGCTTATATACTTCAAGATAGAAATGAAATCCTGCATCTTAAACAGATTTCATGCTTATTTCTAACTGGCTTTGGTTTTCAGGGTATCACATCTTTGTCTTTTAACTTTTTCATGGCCAGGATCAAGAAATGTGGTGGTTTCATAGCTTGGAATAGTTTGGGACAGCCTCATGTGAATGGCAGACTTGCCATGACAAGGAGTCTTGGAGATTTGGAACTTAAAACCAGCGGTGTGATAGCAGAACCTGAAACAAAAAGGATTAGGGTAAGAAAGGACTTGCAGATGTGCTTGCAAGAAATGAATGCAAGATTGTCTCCAGTTACAGGCTTTCTCTGAGGCATTAATTGGAACCCAAATGACTTGTAAAGGGCGTAACCTACAGAAGGATGGATAAATTTTTCAGATAAAATAAGATACCACTCTCTGGGCCTGATGTCTGACGGAGTGCTTGATTTGGCTTCACCTGCTGTAGAATTCGTCCAGTTGAATGACTCTTTTGCCCTTGCTCACCTGTCCCTAATCATTACAATGCTTGCACATGGAAGCAGACCCTGACTTCCTTTTCCTCCAAGCTAGATAATCGCCCCACCTCTATTTGGGTGACATCTCTTGCATGTCACTTATCAATGCCCCCATTACCCTACAATTCCCCAACACACACCCAGTGGTGAGTCAGCACTTCCTCTCTGCAACCCCCAGCCTACTCTAGTGCATGGCACAGTGTATTGTAGGCTCCCAATAATAGCATATGATTGTTAATTAATTGACTGGTTTCATGTCTTACAGATGTCCACTTGTATTCATTTTGTCATTTTACTGTATGCCAGGCTCTGTTCAAAATAGCTACTGCCCCCATTTTACAGAGAAAACAAATCTAGAACATATAGAGGTCAACTTAGCCATGTTTACTTCGCCAAAAATGAGGCAGGTTTTAAACCTCGGCAGCCTGGCTCCAGACAACACTGCCATCAACCATCCTGTCATGCTGCCTCTCAGCATTTGGCTGTCTGGTTTCTTGCTTTGTGGTGTTACTAAGTAATTGTTAGGTTTGTCCTCGGTAGTGGATGCTAAATGTTGCTACTTTTGCCCTAAATACAGGCCTTCCATTTGGACTCTGTTTGCCTGCAAGCTCTTATACACAGATGACCACTCAGCAAACATAGTTTTTAAATTAAGATTACCCTAAGGTCAAGTCTGGTTTATAATCCTGTGCATTTGGTTCTAACTTCAGCTACATCATACTGATGACAGCTTCCTGGTCCTCACTACAGATGGAATTAACTTCATGGTGAACAGTCAGGAGATTTGTGATTTTGTCCTTCAGTGCCACGATCCCAGTGAAGCAGCCAATGCAGTGACTGAACAGGTGAAACAGCAGAGCTTCTGCTGGGGAAGTCCCAAGGGTGGGGGGCCAAGAAAGGGCAAAGGCAGATGTGGGTCTCCGTGCAGCTTGCAGGGGCCACCACAGGCTTGAGTGTTCTTCGAAATCTTTGTTCTGGCTTCAGTATACAGTGAATTTCACTCCTGACCCCATAACACTTCCAATTAAAAAAACACATCTTGAAATGATAGGAACAAGCAATAGTAAATTATAATAATAGCAATGATCCCTATCACTTATTTTGTGTCATTCTTCTGCTCATATGTATTTAACTCAGGTAATCATCACAGTGACCCTCAGAGGTTAGAACTAGTATTATCCCTTTTTCACAGATGAGGAAAACGGAGGCACAGAGGCTTAGAAGTAACTTATTTAAGATCACAACACTGTGAAGTTATAGAATTGTGTTACCAAGTCCAACCACTGGATATTAAATTAGACTGCTCCAAGTAAATATCCTATATGGGAACAGTATAGCATAGTCAACTTCTGGTTTTTAAAAATGAGTATGTGAAAAAACAAATGCAGAAAGTGTATGGGTGGGCTGTGTGTCAGTGTGTCAGTCTGAGGCTAAAATCTGGAAGCTGGATAATACCCAGTAAAGAAAATGTAACATTTCCATTGTTGGTTAATTTTCTGTTTGGATAGATTGGTCTTTTAGGCTACAGCTATCACTCATCATTAAAGGTGTGCTTTAATTCATCACCTATTTTTACATTTCCTTATTGTTCAGTTAGGGAGCCAAATTGGGCCCAAACTTTTTTAAGGGCTAATAATTGTGATTCAGATAAAAGATGATACTTAAAAAGCATTATTTGCTTGAAAATAGATGGGTAAGCATGTATTATTCCCTTGGTTACTATGTGTGTTCATGAGATTAAGAAAATGGGCCCAGTTCTATGGATGATCACTTATTTTCTAATTTCAGCTACCTTCTTGAGACACGTGTGTTCTAATTCATGAGGACGGCATTTTTAATGACTGCATAGTATTCCACTATATTTGTATACCATAATTCATTTAACGTTTCCCCTAATAAGCAAATTTAGTTTTTGTTCACTTTTCCATATTACAGGGGGAACCTGTAATAAGCATTTTTTAAATCTGTGTATGCATATCTGTATCCTTCATTTTCTTAGGTTAAATTTTTAGAAGTAAAATGGCTAGGTAAAAGAATTCACAGTATTCTAGAGCTTTGTAAGTTTGCCAAACTGCCCTCCAGAAATACTATTCCAATTTACACTTTTCACTAGCTTGTTTTGTAGTTTGTGTTTCCCCAAATTCTTATGATAGATAATTTTTTGCCAATTTGATGGGTAGAAAAATCAAATTTTAGTGTTTCAGATTTGCATCTTTTTTCTTTGTTAGTGTAGCTAAACATTTGTACAGGTTTATTAACCATTTGTATTTATTACCTGTGTACAACTTGCTTTTCCCATTATCATAGCATGTTTGTCTTTTTCATAGTTATTGTAAGAAATTTCTATATATTAAGTATGTGAGTACTTCATCTGATACTGCAAATTAAAAAAAATTGGTCTTTCCAAGTTTGCTTGTAAAATTTTATTTTTTGAAACTTTTACATCAGATATTTTTTGTATTTTAACCCTTCTTTTCACCACAGTTTTGGCCTCAGGCTGTAATGCCTTTTGAAATACATTTGCTGTTAAACATCATCCCAGGCACTCTTACAATGCTAACTATATCATTTACTGTTTGAATTAGTTCCTAAAATTGTTTTACAATTTGCCTACTGTGGGAAATTTAGTTTATACCACATTTTTCCATTTTGTAGGGAACATAATAAACTTTCTTGTAGTTCTGTCATTATACACACCCATTTCCTTACGTTATTATTCTTTAGGCTAAATTCTTAGAAGCAGAATTGTTGGTAAAAGCTAATGCTGAATTATTGCCTTGTATTAATCCCTATGCTAAATGCTTTACTTGTATTTTCTTCTTCCAGAGCTGTGTATTTTGTACCTTAGTCCACTGGTGTTTTACTGGCAAAATTGCTTCAGTGGGATATAGTCAGTATGGTTGTTTTGCATTATCTGTTAGTCTCTGTGTCCGGTAATAAACTATGTGGGCATTGATATACAACAAAAGAATCACAAACAATTGTGAAATAATTGGGTTATTAATTGTGTGTTAAACCACTTTGATCTTCTAGAGGAAGGATGATTTCTCTTTGTACAGACTCTGATTGCCAGTATTTTTTTTTTCCTTCCTTCCTTCCACACCCGTAGGCCATACAGTATGGTACTGAAGATAACAGTACTGCCGTAGTGGTGCCTTTTGGTGCTTGGGGAAAATACAAGAACTCTGAAATCAACTTCTCGTTCAGCAGAAGCTTTGCCTCCAGCGGACGATGGGCCTGATCACACGGTGGGCTGCGACTTTGAATTTCTGTGTAACAGTTTTTCACTGAGTATGTCAAGAAACTGATTAGAGCAAACAAGTCAACAAGAAACTGCTAAGAGTCAGTACATAAGTCAGTGTAAGCTTAGTAACCATTTACACAGTAGCTTTTCATAAATACCTGTCTTTTATGTTCAACTGTACCACTCAGCATATATATATGTTGTAATTCAGTTATTGTGTCTCCAACTGTATGTACTCAGTAAAAATATAATAATTTGGTTATTGGGTCTTGAAGTTGGGTGAAAAGTGGCTTTGATACACTTGCTGAGTGTTAAATTTATAATTTTTAACTCTTAGGCAACTATGAGTTTCTCTTGGTCATTTTGTCCTTTATTCATTTGAATAGGTTCTTGTATTTAGGTTTTTCAAAACTGGTCAGTATTTTGACAGCTACTCAATGTATTATCTGCAAGTGTTTTTTTTAATAACTGTACCAAGGAGTAGTCTGAAAACTGAGTTTTCTTACTGTATTTTGTATTCTGGACCACTTACTGGTAAATGTAACAATGCAAAAGAAGTTAATTCATATAATATGACACTGCTGAATTGTATACATATTTACAACAGTTCATTTGTGTATTTTAGCTGTGTTACCAGGTCTCCCACCTCACCCCCACTTCATTCCTATTTTTCTGAGCTAAGAAATGCTGTAAAGATGTGACTGTTCCTTCATATCAGGAAAGAATGCACAGGCTGAATCCTTTGGTCAGGGCTATACAAAGTTAAATACTGATAGTATCAAGTATTTTGTATAAAGTTTCCACTTGTTATCTCTCTCTGTTTAGTGTTTTGTATATAGTATGTTTATATCACTTTTTGTATAGAATAAGCAAGTTGGATAATTTGTCAGTAAAAATAATGTCACTGATGACATAGTTTGATATCTATGTCTTTTTGCTTCTAAAACTCATAAGAAAGAATATGCAAATCTAAAACATTGAAACACTCTATATTTCATCCTGCTGTGTAATGTAGGAGTATAACATCCTATGTAATGTAGGAGTATAAAACGTATTTCCTTATATCTGCATGTCAGTTTACTGTTAAAATGTGAATCTCTAAATGTATGTTGGGAATTATATGTATAGTTTATTAATGCAGACAGTGTAAATTTGTTATATGTGTGGTATATGTATGTATATATTTTTTAGAGTAACAGAAAATTAAAGGGAACAATCCTGTATAGCTCCTTCACCAGTTAGCTTTAAATTATTGATGTTTATCCCTGAGGACTCTTGACAAAAACTAAAGGCAGTTTTATAGTGGATAATCAATGGTTATTGCCAGAGGAGGAAACAGATTTTAAAAATGGCGATAGGAAATATTTTTAATGGGTAACTACTGTGGGAAACTCAAGAACACAACCAGCATGTTAAAGCTACGTTGCTATATGGTTATTTGCATATAAAGTAATAGGGTGTGAGAAAAATACTGAGTGTTAAGAATGACATGGAGTTATGTTGTAGAAACAAAAGAAAAAGGAACCAAAAAGCTGAAGTTGGTATAGTATATACCTTACACTCTCAGTTTTCAGGGTTGACTTTTTTTCCTTCAAGTTCTATTTAAAGGCTATTAGGAGGAAGAGGACCCATTATAAATATGCGCATCTTCTTCTCACCATTTTGGGAATGGAAGAAAATAAATCTTGAGTATTCCTGTCTATGTTAATCAGGAATTGTCCTTTGAAAAAAAGTGGTAAGGAAATAGTTCTATTTTATTTTTCCAAAGAAGTTTGGTGAAAGAAAGAAAAACATTACAGGAAAGGGTATAGTCTATTCATTGTCTGAGAATTGAGAACTAAAGGTAAATGAAGAAAGCTAGAAAACTTTCTTGCTCTTTTTGAGTCAGGTTGGAACATGAATATAGAAGCTACATTTAGGGATATGGAGAATTTCCAAACTAAAAGCAAATGAAAACTCTAAAAGCCCAAAATGATTTTCTAGGGATGTAGGTTGCATTTTTGTTTTGAGTTCTTCACATTACATATTGCTGTCTTTTAGTTTTAAAACTAAGGGTGGGAATATTGTCAAGTTCAAGGGTCTAAGAGGTCACTAAAGCATTTAGGTGGATTACCAGGTCTGACAAAGAGGGATATATGTAGGGCACATAGGCTGTGGTCTGGGTGGCTTCTCTCTGCTTCACCAGAAAAACTTTCAGAACCCCAAACCAGCCAACTTTGACAAAAGTATAAAAACACACTGGTGTTCATTTTTTAAGCCACAGTGTTGAAGTATAATTTGTAGATTATTATAATCTATAAAAGATAAGTGCACATGTATTAGGATAGGCTTCTAAGTCTACTACTGGGAATTATGCAAATAGTAAAAAAAGGGCTGTTCTACGTATAATTCTTATAACTGTGAATTTGCCATGTGGCTGTTACCATGTGGGTATAAATATGGTGTAAATTATATTAATGTAATTAAACTTAAATCAATTGTATTTATGTTTGCCTTTGAGTTACATATAGTATATAAATCATCTTTCTGAAATGTGTTGCCAAACTTAATTTGCAATGATTTTTTTCACAAGTATAAGGTATTATATGCTGAAAAGTAAATGCAGTCCTGTTTTCCATCAACCATTTGTTACAGATCTTTCTATTTCAAGTGCTTCAAAGTCTTACGTGTTTTTTTCTGGGAAAAACAAAAGTTTTGGGGAATCTTTTTTGAATCTCTTTATGATGTGAACTCTTCCTAAGTTAACACTTAAAAAATACGATGAAGAATTATTAGCACATAATCTAAATAGAAACTTTTTTCAAAGTGGAATTTGATTTTTTTAATAATCTTGGCAAAAAATCTTCAGTATCAGACAGGACATTTAGTTTCCTTTCTAAGAATGGACAAGGATTTAATTTCATGGTAATACGATAGTAAGAAATGTTTCAAGGCAAGGTTGGGGAAAGGGATGGTTAATGTTTAGCATCAAACAGTTGGATGTGTATTTGTATTTTCCTTTGCGCCTCAATTGTTCACATACCCATGTCTGTGGAAAGTGACACAAAATTTTGGTTGGGTGACATTTTTTTGTATTTATTAGATTTACTTATCTGGATGACTTAAGCAGAAATAAAGTCATGTCCTTACAAGCCAGATTATGACCTACTTGTTGCTTTTGGTATGTAGAATGAGACCTACTGACTGGCAGCAACTATTGATAGGTGGTTGAAATGGTCCATTGATAGTCGTATTGACTGTTTCAGGCTGTGAAATCATGGAGTTCTTCCACTTACTTGTAAGAACCACTTATCTGCCATTGGATTCCAGTACAGAATCTAGCACTTGTGTTCCAAATTTAATTTCTACTGAAGTGCTCTTTTGTACATTTGTTTTATAATTTACCAAAGAACTACTTGGCTGTACTTTGTCCTTTTTCCTGTAGGGAGTTGATGTAATTGCTGCTTTGACCATTGTTTTAATGTATGTGTTAAGAGTAACTGTGAACTGACTAAAAACCACACATCTGAAGTGTTCAGAACACCATTTTAATAAAGTACATTGTTTGTTTGCTTTTTGGCTGAAACAGTAAGGCCTTTATCATTTTACACCCCAAAGCAAGGTGAGGCGGGCAGTTCCTGGGGTGGGGACATGGAGGCTGGCAAAATACATCAGGAGCATCACAGGGAAGGCTAATCTCTGCACGTCACCAGCACTCAGATAAGGGCCTTTAGGACAAAACTAGGCTATACTTAAAGTAGGCAGAGGTCCCCCTAGAGGCTCACGCAGCTCAGAGTTGCTGGGAAAGGAGTTGCCACATACCCAGGCGCTCATAAGATCTTTAGCAGGAACTGTTAAAATAAGGCCAGATCCCCGGGCACATTTGCTGCATTTAAGAAGCTTTTGCCCCCGTTTGAACTCTGGTGTTGAGTGAAACTGGAAATGTGAATGAAGAATCTTCCACGTTCCCTGCATATATACGGCCTTAGCCAGTGTGTACTTTGGGATGCTGAAAGGAGTCAAGCCTTGGAGTAAAGGCGTTCCCACAGTCACTGCACTCCTATCCAGGGCGGACACTGGTCGTGGACGAGATACACTGGTGTTGGGGCCCTTGGGGCGGCTGAGGCGGCGGCTGCTGCCGGGGACTCGTGTCTTTGCCTCCCCGCCCTGTACACCCTGACCAGGCGGGCCCCGGGCTGGACGGGCCCAGCGGCGAACAGCGGCGAGGGCGGCTCAGTGTGGCCGCGGCCCGGCACCCCGCTTCCGCCCGGCGCTCGGGCTCCCCCGTGTGGCGGCCGCCCCTCCGGACGGGCTGCTGCAGACCCCAACCCCGCGGCGCCAGACATCTTCCTTTTCCTTCACTCCCCAGGCGGCTGCCGCACCGCTAGTTGCCTTTCTTTTCTTGCTCCTTCCTTCCTCTCCTCCTTCTCCCTGGAGGCGACAGACAAGCGCGCCTCAGACCCCAAAACTAAGGTTGAGAGAAGCTCCCGCCGGAGCCGCTCCGTGGCGCCGCCGGCCGCGGGCTCTTCTTCCTTCCGCGCGCCCCTGGCGGCTCGGGGGAGCAGGCCTTTACGTCAAGGCCCGCTGGTCGGGGGATGCAGCCTGTCTTTCCGGGGAGGACGGGACTGTCGGCAAGGGAGGGCAGTGCCTGGAGAGGATGGCAGATGCTGGAGAGGACAGCTGTCGTTTGGCAGGGCTTCCAGCCCCGAAGGGGAATCGTTCCTTCAGTCCTGGAGGTAGGGTCTGCGCGGCACAGCACAGCTTCCACCGAGTGTTAACTCCACTTTGCAGGTAAGACGGAAAACATGGAGCGATTTGTCTCACGTCCCAAAGGGATTTGTGTCGTGTCATCTCAAACCCTCATCCCCGGGAACTATTCTCTGTCCGTAGCTCTTGCTTAAATGACTGGCTGGGTGGCCAGGTTTCTGCCTAGTGATACTTCCTGCGGTTTGGACATGATCCCGAACAGGCTCATCCTTAGCTAGTCATCAGGCAACCGGAGTCTTTCTTTAAAATCCGAATTTAGGGACTGTCAGGCTCTCAAACTGTATAATGGGAGGAGCTAGAATGGTGAGATCATGGCAAACTGGCATGGCCATTTCTAAATAATGTGTACACTTTTGGGTATGCTGAGAGACTTCCCCTCAGAGCGACGGAGAAGTGGAGGGAAGAGGGAAGAGCTTCCTCCACCCTAGGGTCTCAATTCTAACCCATGGCTAGTTTGAGAGGATTTCTGTACAGAGTAAAACTCATGCAGATAATAAAATGCAAAAAGCAACTACCTGAGGATGTTGGCTAAGGGTTCAAATCCAGCCCTATTTTATCCCAAAGTCAATTATTTTACACTGCAGAAGTCAGCTAAGGTTAACAAGTCTTATACATTAATAATTAGATGGAAAAAAATTCCCTAAGGAACCCGAGAACACTGCAGCTATCCACTGAAAGATAGGAAGGACAGGATAATTGGAAGACATGTCAAGGGAAGAAGGGGAGAACATAGTACAAGCACACCAAGACCAAGACCAAGACCAAAGTTAACCAGACTTATTGGTGAGTACCTAGATTTATCTGGAGAGGCTCTCCTCATTAGAGGTCTCCCTATCTGTTTTATGTTTTTCTTTAACATGGGACTTTCAGCTTCTAAAAATCCCTGAGAAATTTTACCCTAGGGAACTCCAGCTGAGTTTTATTTTCAGAAATTACAGTGCCTCTTCCTGTAAATTTTTATATTAATGAACTGAAATTACTAAATATGATTTAAAATTATAGTGGCCACTTTAGGGTCCCTTAGAGTTTCCAAAACTTGCAAAACTATGGATTTTAGTGAAAGCTTTAATTCCTTTTTTTTATTAAGGTATTATTGATATACACTCTTATGAAGGTTTCACATGAAAAAACAATGTGGTTACTACATTTACCCATATTATCAAGTCCCCACCCATACGCCAATGCAGTCACTGTCCATCAGTGTAGTAAGATGCCACAGATTCACTGTTTGCCTTCTCTGTGCTACACTGGTTTCCCCGTGACCCCCGACACCATGTGTACTAAACATAATACCCCTCAGTACGCTTCTCCCTCCCGCCCAACCTGCCCTCCCACACTCCTCCCCTTTGGTAACCCACTAGTCCCTTCTTGGAGTCTGTGAGTCTGCTGCTACTTTGTTCCTTCAGTTTTGCTTTGTTGTTATACTCCACAAATGAGGGAAATCATTTGGCACTTGTCTTTCTCTGCCTGGCTTATTTCACTGAGCATAGTATCTTCCAGCAACATCCATGTTGTTGCAAATGATAGGATTTGTTTCTTTCTTATGGCTGAATAGTATTCTATTGTGTATATGTACCACTCTTCTTTATCCATTGATGTACTGGTGGACACTTAGGTTGCATCCATATCTTGGATATTGTAAAAAGTGCTGCAATAAAAATACGGGTGCATATGTCTTTTTGAATCTGAGTTGTATTCTTTGGATAAATTCCAAGGAGTGGGACTCCCAGGTCAAATGGTTTTTCTATTTTTAGCTTTTTGAGGAACCTCCATATTGCTTTCCACAATGGTTGAATTAGCTTACATTCCCACCAGCAGCGTAGGAAGGTTCCCCTTTCTCCACATCCTTGCCAGCATTTGTTGTTCTTAGTCTTTTGGATGCTGGCCATCCTAACTGGTGTGAGGTGATAGCTCATTGTGGTTTTTTTGCAAGTTCCTCTTTTATTTATATATATATATTTTTCCCTCTTATCCCTCCCTTCCCACCCGTCTTCCCCAGTCCCTTTCCCTTTGGTAACTATTAGTCCGTTCTTGGGTTCTGTGAGTCTGCGGCTGTTTTGTTCCTTCAGTTTTTTTCTTTGTTCTTATACTCCACAGATGAGTGAAATCATTTGATACTTGTCTTTTTCGGCTTGGCTTATTTCACTGAGCATAATACCCTCTAGCTCCATCCATGTTGTTGCAAATGGTAGGATTTGTTTTCTTCTTATGGCTGAATAATATTCCATTGTGTATATGTACCACATCTTCTTTATCCATTCATCTACTGATGGACACTTAGGTTGCTTCCATTTCTTGGCTATTGTAAATAGTGCTGCAATAAACATAGGGGTGCATCTGTCCTTTTCAAATTGGGCTGCTGCATTCTTAGGGTAAATTCCTAGGAGTGGAATTCCTGGGTCAAATGGTATTTCTATTTTGAGTTTTTTGAGGAACCTCCATACTGCTTTCCACAATGGTTGAAATAATTTGCAGTCCCACCAGCAGTGTAGGAGGGTTCCCTTTTCTCCACATCCTCGCCAACATTTGTTGTTGTTTGTGTTTTGGATGTTGGCCATCCTCACTGGTGTGAGGTGATAACTCATTGTGGTTTTAATCTGCATTTCTCTGATGATTAGCGATGTGGAGCATCTTTTCAAGTGCCTGTTGGCCATCTGAATTTCTTCTTTAGAGAAGTGTCTATTCATGTCCTCTGCCCATTTCTTAATTGGATTATTTGCTTTTTGTTTGTTAAGGTGCATGAGTTCTTTATATGTTTTGGATGTCAACCCCTTATTGGATACGTCATTTATGAATATATTCTCCCATACTGTAGGATGTCTTTTTGTTCTACTGATGGTGTCCTTTGCTGTACAGAAGCTATTCAGCTTGATATAATCCCACTTGTTCATTTTTGCTTTTGTTTCCCTTTCCTGGGAGATATGTTCATGAAGAAGTTGCTCATGTTTATGTCCAAGAGATTTTTGCCTATGTTTTTTTCTAAGAGTTTTATGGTTTTATGACTTACATTCAGGTCTTTGATCCACCTTGAGTTTACCTTTGTTTATGGGCTAGACAGTAGTCCAGTTTCATTCTCTTACATGTAGCTGTCCAGTTTTTCCAAAACCAGCTGCTGAAGAGGCTGTCATCTCCCCATTGTATATCCAAGGCTCCTTTATCAAATATTAATTGACTGTATATGTTTGGGTTAATGTTTGGATTTTCTATTCTGTTCCACTGGTCTGTGGGTCTGTTTTTGTGCCAATACCAAATTGTCTTGATTACTGTGGCTTTGTAGTAGAGCTTGAAGTCAGGGAGCATAATTCCCCCTGTTTTATTCCTCCTTCTCAGGATTGCTTTGGCTATTCGGGGTCTTTTGTGGTTCCATATGAATTTTAGAATTATTTGTTCCAGTTCATTGAAGAAAGCTGTTGGTAGTTTGATAGGGATTGCATTGAATCTGTAGATTGCTTTAGGTAGTATAGCCATTTTGACAATATTTATTCTTCCTAGCCAAGAGCATGGGATGCATTTCCATTTGTTAGTGTCCTCTTTAATTTCTCTTAGGAGTGTCTTGTAGTTTTCAGAGTACAGGTCTTTCACTTCCTTCATTAGGTTTATTCCTAGGTATTTTATTCTTTTTGATGCAATTGTGAATGGAATTGTTTTTCTGATTTCTCTTTCTGTTAGTTCATCATTAGTGTATAGGAAAGCAACAGATTTCTGTGTGTTAATTTTGTATCCTGCAACTTTGCTGAATTCAGATATTAGTTCTAGTAGTTTTGGAGTGGAGTCATTAGGGTTTTTTATGTACAGTATCATGTCATCTGCAAATAGTGACAATTTGACTTCTTCTTTACCAATCTGGATGCCTTGTATGTCTTTGTTTTGTCTGATTGCTGTGGTTAGGATCTCCAGTACTATGTTGAATAACAGTGGAGAGAGTGGGCATCCCTGTCTTGTTCCCGATCTTAGATGAAAAGCTTTCAGCTTCTCGCCGTTAAGTATGATGTTAGCTGTGGGTTTGTCATATATAGCCTTTATGATGTTGAGGTACTTGCCGTCTATACCCATTTTGTTGAGAGTTTTAATCAGGAATGGATGCTGAATTTTGTCAAATGCTTTTTCAGCATCTATGGAGATGATCATGTGGTTTTTGTTCTTCTTTTTGTTGATGTGGTGGATGATGTTGATGGATTTTCGAATGTTGTACCATCCTTGCATCCCTGGGATGAATCCCACTTGATCATGGTGTATGATCCTCTTGATGTATTTTTGAATTCGGTTTGCTAATATTTTGTTGAGTATTTTTGCATCTACGTTCATCAGGGATATTGGTCTGTAATTTTCTTTTTTGGTGAGGTCTTTGCCCGGTTTTGGTATTAGAGTGATGCTGGCTTCATAGAATGAGTTTGGAAGTATTCCCTCCTCTTCTATTTTTTGGAAAACTTTAAGGAGAATGGGTGTTATTTCTTCTCTATATGTCTGGTAGAATTCAGAGGTGAATCCATCTGGTCTGGGGGTTTTGTTCTTGGGTAGTTTTTTGATTACTGATTCAATTTCATTGCTGGTGATTGGTCTGTTTAGTTTTTCTGTTTCTTGCTTGTTCAGTCTTGGAAGGTTATATTTTTCTAAGAAGTTGTCCATTTCTTCTATGTTTTCCAGCTTGTTAGCATATAAATTCTCATAATATTCTCTTATGATTCTTTGTATTTCTGTGGGGTCTGTCGTTATTTTTCCTTTCTCATTTCTGATTCTGTTTATGTGTGTAGATTCTCTTTTTCTCTTAATGAGTCTGGCTAGGGGTTTGTCTATTTTGTTTATTTTTTCAAAGAACCAGCTCTTGGTTTTATTGATTTTTTCTATTGTTTTTTTCTCCTCAATTTTATTTATTTCTTCCCTGATCTTTATTATGTCCCTCTTTCTGGTGACTTTGGGCCTCATTTGTTCTTCTTTTTCCAATTTCAGTAATTGTGTCTTTAGACTGTTCATTTGGAAATCATTGTGGTTTTAACTTGCATTTCCATGATGATTAGTGATGTGGAGCATCTTTTCATGTGTCTGTTGGCCATCTGAATTTCTTCTTTGGAGAATTGGCTCTTCATATCCTCTGCCCATTTTTTAATTGGCTTATTTGCTTTTTGGGTGTTGAGGTGTGTGAGTTCTTTATGTATTTTGGATGTTAACCCCTTGTTGGATATGTCATTTAGAAATATATTCTGCCATACTGTAGGATGCCTTTTTGTTCTGTTGTTGGTGTCCTATGCCATACAGAAACTCTTTAGTTTGATGTAGTCCCATGTGTTCATTTTTGCTTTTGTTTCCATTACTCGAGGAGATGCATTCAGGAAGAAGTTGCTCATGCTTATATTCAGGAGATTTTTGCCTATGTTGTCTTCTAAGAGTTTTATGGTTTCATGACTTACATTCAGGTCTTTGATCCATTTCGAGTTTACTTTTGTGTATGGGGTTAAACGATAATCCAGTTTTATTCTCTTGCATGTAGCTGTCCAGTTTTGCCAACACCAGCTGTTGAAGAGGCTGTCATTTCCCCATTGTATGTCCATGGCTCCTTTATCATATATTAATTGACCATATATGGTTGGGTTTATATCAGGGCTCTCTAGTCTGTTCCATTGGTCTATGGGTCTGTTCTTGTGCCAGTACCAAATTGTCTTGATTACTGTGGCTTTGTAGTAGAGCTTGAAGTTGGGGAGCATAATCCCCCCAGCTTTATTCTTCCTTCTCAGGATTGCTTTGGCTATTCAGGGTCTTTTGTGGTTCCATATGAATTTTAGAACTATTTGATCTAGTTCATTGAAGAATGCTGTTGATATTTTGATAGGGATTGCATTGAATCTGTAGATTGCTTTAGGCAGGATGGCCATTTTGACAATATTAATTCTTCCTATCGATGAGTGTGGATGTTTTTCCATTTATTGGTATCTTCTTTAATTTCTCTCATGAATGTCTGTAGTTTTCAGATTGTGGGTCTTTCACTTCCTTGGTTAGGTTTATTACTAGGTATTTTATTCTTTTGGATGAAATTGTGAATGGAATTGTTTTCCTGATTTCTCTTTCTGCTAGCTCATCATTAGTGTATAGAAATGCAACATTTTAATGTGTATTAATTTTGTATCCCGCAACTCTGCTGAATTCAGATGTTAGATCTAGTAGTTTTGGAGTGGATTCTTTAGGGTTTTTTATGTACAATATCATGTCATCTGCAAACAGGGACAGTTTAACTTCTTCCTTGCCAATCTGGATGCCTTTTATTTCTTTGTGTTGTCTGACTGCTGTGGCTAGGACCTCCAGTACTATGTTGAATAGGAGTAGGGAGAGTGGGCATCCTTGTCCTGTTCCCGATCTTAAACGAAAAGCTTTCAGCTTCTCGCTGTTAAGTATAATGTTGGCTGTAGGTTTGTCATATATGGCCTTTAGTACGTTGAGGTACTTGCCCTCTATATCCATTTTGTTGAGGGTTTTTATCATGAATTGATGTTCATTTTGTCAAATGCTTATTCAGCATCTATGGAGATGATCATGTGGTTTTTGTCCTTCTTTTTGTTGATGTGGTGGATGATGTTGATTGATGGATGATCTTTTTGATGTGTTTTTGAATTTGGTTTGCTAATATTTTGTTGTATATTTTCACATCTATGTTCATCAGGGATATTGGTGTGTAATTTTCTTTTTTTGTGGTGTCTGTGCCTAGTTTTGGCATTGGAGTGATGCTGGCCTCATAGAGTGAATTTGGAAGTATTCTCTTCTTCTACTCTTTGGAAACGTTTAGGAGGATGGGTATTAGGTCTTCATTAAATGTTTGATAAAATTCAGCAGTGAAGCTATCTGGTCCAGGTGTTTTTTTCTTAGGTAGGTTTTTGATTACGGGTTCAATATCTTTGCTGGTAATTGGTCTGTTCAGATTTTCTATTTCTTTCTGGGTCAGCCTTGGAAGGTTGTATTTTTCTAGAAAGTTGTCCATTTCTTCTAGGTTATGCAGTTTGTTAGCATATAAATTTTCATAGTATTCTCTAATAATTCTTTGTATTTCTGTGGTATCCATAGTGATTTTTCCTTTCTCATTTCTGATTCTGTTATGTGAGTAGACTCTCTTTTTCTTGGTAAGTCTGGCTATGGGTTTATCTGTTTTGCTTATTTTCTCAAAGAACCAGTTCTTGCTTTCATTGATTCTTTCTATTGTTTTTTTCTTATCAATTTTATTTATTTCTGCTGTAATCTTTATTATGTCCTTCCTTCTACTGACTTTGGGCCTCATTTGTTCTTCCTTTTCTAGTTTCATTAATTGTGAGTTTAGACTGCTTATATGGGATTTTGTTCTTCTTTCCTGAGGTAGGCCTGTATTGCAATGTACTTTCCTCTTGGCCTGGCCTTCACTGCATCCCATAGATTTTGTGGTGTTGAATTATTGTTGTCATTTGTCTCTATATATTGGTTGATCTCTGTTTTTATTTCGTCATTGATCCGTTGATTTCTTAGGAGCATGTTGTGAAGCCTCCATGTGTTTGTGGGATTTTTCATTTTGTTTGTGTAAGTTATTTCTAGTTTCATACCTTTGTGGTCTGAGAAACTGGTTGGTATAATTTCAATCTTCTGAATTTATCGAGGCTCTTTTTGTGGCCTGGTATGTGATCTGTTCTTGAAAATGTTCCATGTGCACTTGAGAAGAATGTGTATTCTGCTGCTTTTGGGGGTAGACTTCTGTTGATGTCTGTTAGGTCCATCTGTTCTATTGTGTGTTTCAGTGCCTCTGTGTCCTTACTTATTTTCTGTCTGGTTGATCTGTCCTTTGGAGTGAGTGGTGTTTTGAAGTCTCCTAGAATGAATGCATTGCATTCCATTTTCCCTTATAATTCTGTTAGTATTTGTTTCCCATATGTAGGTGCTCCTGTGTTGGGTGCATAGATATCTATAATGGTTATATCTTCTTGTTGAATTGACCCCTTAATCATTATCTAATGTCCTTCTTTGTCACTTGTGACTTTCTTTGTTTTGAAGTCTATTTTGTCTGATACGAGTACTACAACTCCTGCTTTTTTCTCCCTATTAGTTGAATGAAATATCTTTTTCCATCCGTTCACTTTTAGTCAGTGTATGTCTTTGGTTTTAAAGTGAGTCTCTTTTAGGTAGCATATAGATGGGTCTTGTTTTTTTATACATTCTGTGACTCTATGTCTTTTGATTGGTGCATTCAGTCCATTTAGATTTAGGATGACTATTAATAGGTATGTACTTATTGCCATTGTAGGCTTTAGATTCATGGTTACCAAAGGTTCTAGGTTAACTTCCTTTCTATCTAAGAGTCTAACTTAACTCACTTAATATGCTATTACAAACACAATCTAAAAGTTTTTTTTTCTCCTCCTTTTTCTTCCTTCTCCATTCTTTATATATTAGGTATCATATTCTGTACTCTTTTTCTATCTCTTGATTGACTTTGGGGACAGTTGATTTCATTTTGCATTTGCTTAGTAATTAACTGTTCTACTTTATTTACTATGCTTTTATTACCTCTGATGACAGCTGTTAAACCTTAGGAACACTTCCATCTATAGCAGTCCCTCCAAAATACACTGTAGAGACTGTTTGTGGGAGGTAAATTCTCTCAGCTTTTGCTTATCTGAAAATTGTTTAATCCCTCCTTCAAATATAAATGATAATCTTGCTGGATAAATATTCTTGGTTCGAGGCCCTTCTGCTTCATTGCATTAAATACATCATGCCACTCCCTTCTGGCCTGTAACGTTTCTGCTGAGAAGTATGATGATAGCCTGATGGGCTTTCCTTTGTATGTGATCTTATTTCTCTCTCTAGCTGCATTTAGTAGTCTGTCTTTATCCTTGATCTTTGCCATTTTAATTAGTATATGTCTTGGTGTTGTGTTCCTTGGGTCCCTTGTGTTGGGAGATCTCTGTAGCTCTATGGCCTGAGAGATTATCTCATTCTCCAGATTGGGGAAGTTTTCACCATTACCTCCTCAAAGACTCTTTCTATCCATTTCTCTCTCTCTTCTTCTTCTGGTACCCCTATAATGCAAATATTGTCCTGTTTGGATTGGTCACACAGTTCTCTATATTCTTTCATTCTTACAGATCTTTTTTTTCTCTCTGTGCCTCAGCTTCTTTGTATTTCTCTTCTCTAACTTCTATTTCATTTATCATCTCCTCCAGCATATCTAGTTTGCTTTTAATACCCTCCACTGTGCTCTTCAACGATTGGATCTCTGACTGGAATTCATTCCTGAGTCTTGAATATTTTTCTGTACCTCCATGAGCATGTTAATGATTTTTATTTTGAAATCCCTTTCAAGAAGATTCATGAGGTCGATTTCATTTTAATCTTTCTCAGGTGTTGTATTCGTAATTTTACTTTGAACCAGTTTTCTTTGGTGTTTCATATTTGTATATGGCACCCTCTAGTGCCGAGAAGCTCTATTCTCTGGAGCTGCTCAGCTCCTGAAGCAATGTCGGGGTCGCAGGTGAGCGGTATTGGTGCCTGGGGGGAGGAAAGAGCTGTTTCCTGCTTTCCAGCTGCTATGCCTGCCTCCACTGCCAGAACCAGTGTGCCGAGCACACGGGTATAAGCCTCTAGGCTTTGTGTTTGTAGTTGCTGTAGATGGTGCTTCCCTCTGGCTGGCCTGATGCCAGGGTAGGGTTTGCTGGTTTGTGAGCCAGGTGGGGCTGGATGGGAGAAAGGCACAGTAGGCTGCATATCACACAGGGCGTCCTTCAAGCTGTGTAGCCAGCCAGGGAGCTGGAGCACCTGAAGATCGAGAAAGTTCCCAGCCTGCTGGGCAGAGTGCACCCAGACAGTTTTGTCTACCTGTCCTTTCTCCTGAGCAGTAAGTTCTGTGCAATCCTTGCCCCTTTAGCAGCCCTCTTGCTGTTAGGAAGTCTCTCAGACTGCCCACCTTTCTTTTGTCCCAGAGCAGCGGATATGGATCCCTGCTTTCCACAAGTGGCTGGAGTCTCAGCCTCTCCATGTATTCTGCCTGTCTTAGCTTTACAACCCCCTAATCACAAGAGTACTGTGAAA
This sequence comes from Smutsia gigantea, assembly GCA_032199065.1. Lineage (NCBI taxonomy): Eukaryota > Metazoa > Chordata > Mammalia > Pholidota > Manidae > Smutsia > Smutsia gigantea. The sequence continues at coordinate 39,374 of JAVSCE010001137.1, forward strand.
GCACCATAAAATGTAGATTTGTGCTCCCAGAGCAGATCCCTGGAGTTAGGTATTCAGCAGTCCCAGGCCTCCACTCCCTCCCTGCTCTATTTCTATTCCTCCTGCTGGTGAGCTGGGGTGGGGGAAGGGCTTGGGTCCAGGCGGGTCACTGCTTTGGTATGTTACCCTGTTCCATGAGGTTTATTCTTTTTTACAGTTGTACGCAGTTTGGCACAGTCCTCTTTCCTGTTGCTCTTTCAGGATTAGTCGTATTAGTTATATTTTCGTAGTATATGTGGTTTTAGGAGGAAGCCTCTGTCTCACCTCTCATGCCACCATCTTTAATCCTCTCATGAATGCTTTAATTTCTAAAAAGTTAACACTACCTTCTGGTACACTTGCTAAAAGAACTATGGTCGCAGCAATTCCACTTCTGGGTATTTACCTGAAGAAAACAAAATGATTTAAAAGGTATATATGCACACCTGTGTTTATCGTAGCAGTATTTACAATAACCAAGATATGGAAGCAACCAAAGTGTCGATAAATAGATGAATGGATAAAGATGAGGTTGTATATTTATACAATGAAATATTACTCAGCCATGAAAATGAAGTCTTGCCATTTGTGACAACATCATAGATCTAGAGGGTAGTGTGCTAAGAGAAATAAATCAAAGTATATGACAAATACAATATGACTTCACTTACATATGTGATCTAAAAATTAAACAAATGAACAAACAAAACAGAAATAGACTCATAAATACAGAAAGCAGACTGGGGGTTGTCATAGGGGAGGGCTGGAGGGATGAGTGAAATAGGTAAAAGGGAAAAAAATTAGAATGTTTGATGTCTTGATCTGGGTGATGGTTACAAGAGCCTATACATGTCAACATCTATTGAGCTGTGCGCTAAGATTTATGAATTTTATTGTTCATACCTCAATAAAAATAAAATAAAACAGAAACAAACAAAAAAATTAGAAACTATAGTCCTGGAAAGCTGTAATTATCTACAAAATGAGAAAGTTTCATTAATTCATCTTATGTTCTAAGCATTTGGCTTAGTAATCATCAGGTTGGGGATCTTATAATCAGACAGAAAGGTAGGTTACACCCCATGTGCAGCCAGATATAGCTGGACAGAAATGTGAGTTAAACTCTATTTGAGACTAGGGTCCAACCAAATTGCTGTCAGCCTTTAGGGGAACTATGACGTAGAATAACTATCACTATCGTGAAGAATGTTTATTTAGATAAAATAATTTAAGAAGTGCACTTAAAAGCAAAGTCTTCAAAATTCCAGCTTCATTAAAAGTTTTGCTACAGTTAATGAGAAATTAGGTTTTTCTTAAAAAAAAAATAAAAAAGACTGAACCCACAAAGTCCACTAAATTATTGACCTTACAGATATCCCCATACGTACCTTCAAAGAAGAGCCCCTACATGGATCCCTACCAGAGTTAATAAGATTCTGAAAAATTTCTTGATAACCTTCTATTCCCTTAAATACTCCAAAAGGAACCTAAAATTAAAAATTAATGCGTTATTCATTACTGCCAGAAATATTTACTCTTTGTCCCAGCTGAACCCAACAAGATACTTAGAAAAATTTAATAATGCTACAACAAAATATTTGACCAAATTTATATCTAACATTTAGAGCCTCCTGTATGTGTACATCAGAAGCTTGTCTCTATGCCTTTGAGACAAAAAATGTTAACTCCTGTCCAGATAATCTCTTTAAAGTACAAACTTCAGGAAAGTAATTCTTACCAAAGGGAGATTGAAAAGCAGGAAAGGTCATTTGAAGTTTAGGAAAAAACTTTGAATTGTCTTCAAAACTCTGCCTTTGCCTGTGTGTTTGTTCACAGATATGTGATTGCTAAAATTTTATTGAGTTCTATTTGATTGGCTAAAGGCAAGTGCTTATAAGGATTGGGCATTCTAAATTCTCAGAATTAAAAAAAAAAGCTATCCCAGTGTTTCTCAAATTCACATGAGCTGGATAAAATATTTGGTTTTAAAGCTAATTTAAGTTTTTGTCAGTTTAACAAAATAGACATGTCTTTAGAAGTATTAGCATTAAAAATTTTTTTTTAAATGAACTTTGTTAGTTGTATAGAAAAGTTGCTGGACTATCACAGAGAGTTTTTATATACCCCACACTTAGTTTTCCCTATTGTCAACATTATGGTTGTACATTTACTGCAACTAAAAAATTAATATTGATATATCATTATGAATTCAAATCCATAGTTATTCACAGACTCACTCAGTTTTTACCTAACGTTTTTTTTCTGTCCTAGAATACCACATTGTATCTGGTCATCATGCCTCTTTAGCTCCTCTAAACTGTGATAGTTTATCAGATTTTCCTTATTTTTGATGACCTTGACAAATTTGAGAAACACTGGTCAATATTTTCTAGAATGTCCTTCAATTTGGGGTTGTCTGATGTTTTTTCATGGTTCTACAGGGGTCATGGGTTTGGAGAATAAAGACCACAGAGATGAAGTGCCATTGTCATTGTATATCATGGGTACATGCTATCAACATGACTTGTCATTGATGATGTTGACCTTAATTAACCTGCATGAAATAGTGTTCATTTGTTTATCCACTGCAGGTACTTTTCTTTTTTCCTTTTCCATTCTGTACTCTATAGAAAGAAGTCACTATGAGCGTCCCACACTTAAGGGATGGGGAGTTATTTTCCATCTCTTTGAAGGCAGAGTATCCACACAAATTATTTAGAATTTTTCTATACAAGAGATAGCATTAAAAAACTTTTATTCTACCTAAGTTTACTAAAAATAAGCTCATGTTATCTCTGTTTCAAAATTTGTTGACAATAACGTGGTTTGATGAAACTTTTACTTAAAAATACTTTCCAAAATCTTTCTGGTAACTTGAAACTTTAGAGTTTTGTTTTAAATTAAATAATAGCAATGTGTTAAATGTCTAGATTATTTCCAGATAAGATAGGGAAACATTAATTATTGAACATTGTAGGTTTATGTAATTTTGGCTTCCTTATTACAGAGAAACTAAAGATAAAATATGGCTCTGTTAGTAAATACATTTTGTGCTTTACTGAAAGACTGTACTTTAAAAAAGCACATATTTCTGGAAGTCATAAAAAGTATTTATCAGCTTGCCAATTCACAGAATGCTAATGTAAAAGACAGTTCACAATTGTTTATTTCTTAGTTAAGGTTTCTAAAAGCTAGGAACTCTAATAAGTGAAATTAAAAGTACTAGAAGTAATGAGGGAAACATCTCTGCAAAAAAAAATAAGATCTGTGCTTTTGGTAAAAGAAGGATGAGGAAGAGAAACACATTTTTGTTAAAGGAAAAGTAATTTTGCTTTAGAGTGAGGCTGGTTATTAAAGAAGGAAAACTTATCATGGCTGAATTTTACCAAACATTTAAAGAAAAGCTAATACCCATCCCTCTTAAAGTATTCTATAAAGTAGAAGAGAAGGGAAGGAATACTTCTAAACTCATTTTATGAGGCCAGCATCACTCTAATACCAAAACTAGGCAAAGACACCACAAAAAAAGAAAATTACAGACAAATCTCCCAGGTGAATATAGATGCAAAAATCCTCAACAAAATATTAGCAAACTGAATTCAAAAATACATCAAAAAGATCATCCATCATGATCAAGTGGTTCTTATTCTAGGGATGCAAGGATGGTACAATATTCATAAATTAATTAGTATCATATACCACATCAACAAAAAGAAGGACAAAAACCACATGATCATCTCCATAGATGCTGAGAAAGCATTTGACAAAATTCAACATCCATTCATGATAAAAACTCTCAACAAAATGGTTATAGAGGGCAAGTACTTCAACATAATAAAGGCCATATATGACAAACCCACACCAACATTATACTTAACAGCGAAAAGTTGTTCTTTTAAGATCAGGAACAAGACAAGCATGCCCACTCTCACCACTTTTATTCAACATAGTTCTGGAAGTCCTAGCCATGGCAAAAAGACAACACAAAGAAATGAAAGTCATCCAAACTGGTAAGGAAGAAGCTAAACTGTCACTGTTTGCAGAGGACGTGATACTATACATAAAAAACCCTAAAGAATCCACCAAAAAACTATTAGAACTAATAACAATTCAGCAAAATTGAAGGATACAAAATTAATACACAGAAATCTGTTCCATTCCTATATACTAACAACGAATTAATGGAAAGAGAAATCAGGAAAATAACTCCATTTACAATTGCATCAACAAGAATAAAATACCTAGGAATAAACCTAACCAAGGAGGTGAAAGACCTATACTCTGAAAACTACAAGACTCTCATGAGAGAAATTAAAGAAGACCAATAAATGGAAATACATCCCGTGCTTATGGGTAAGAAGAATTAATATTGTCAAAATGGCCATTCTGTCTAAAGCAATCTACAGATTCAATGCAATCCCTATCAAAATACCAACAGCATTCTTCAATGAACTAGAACAAATAGTTCTAAAATTCATCTGGAACCACAAAGGACTGCAAATAGCAAAAGAAATCCTGAGAGAGAAGAACAAAACTGGGGGGATTATGCTCCCTAACTTCAAGCTGTGTTACAAAGCCACAGTAATCAAAACAGTTTGGTACCAGCACAGGAACAGACCCATAGATCAATGAAACAGAATAGAGATCCCAGAAATAAACCCACACATATATGGTCAATTAATATACAATACAGGAGCCATGAATATACAATGGGGAAAAGAGAGCCTCTTCAACAATTAATGTTGGCAAAACTGGACAGCTCCATGTAAGAGAATGAAACTGGATTATTGTCTAACTCCATACACAAAAGTAAATTCAAAATGGGTCAAAGACCTGAATGTAAGTCATGAAACCATAAAACTCATAGAAGAAAACATAGGCAAAAATCTCTTGAATATAGACATGAGCAACTTTTTCCTGAACACATGTCCTCAGGCAAGGGAAACAAAAAATGATCAAGTGGGACTACATCAAACTAAAAACTTCTGTACAGCAAAGGTGACCATTAGTAGAACAAAAAGGCATCCTACAGTATGGGAGAATATATTCATAAACAACATATCCAGCAAGGGGTTAACATCCAAAATATATAAAGAACTCATATCTCAACATTCAAAAAATAAATAACCTGATTAAAAAATGGGCAGAGGATCTGAACAGACACTTCTCCAAAAAATTCAAATGGCCAACAGGCACATGAAATGATGCTCCACATTGCTAAACATGAGGGAAATGCAAATTAAAAGCACAATGAGGTGTCACCTCACACCAGTTAGGATGGCCAACATCCAAAAAACAAGAAACAACAAATGCTGGCAAGGATGCGGAGAAGGGGAACCCTCCTACACTGTTCGTGGGAATGTAAATTGGTTCAACCATTGTGGAAAGCAATATGGAAGTTCCTCAAAAACTAAAAATAGAAATACTGTTAGACCCAGTAATTCCACTCCTCGGAATTTACCCAAAGAAATCAAGATCCCTGATTCGAAAAGATATATGCACCCCTATGTTTATCGTGGCACTGTTTGCAATAGCCAAGATATGGCAGTCTAAGTGTCATCAATAGATGAATGGATAAAGAAGAAGTGGTACATATACACAATGGAATATTATTCAGCCATAAAAAGAAAATAAATCCTGCCATATGGAGCAACATTGATGGATTTAGAGGGCATTATGCTCAGTGAAATAAGCCAAGTGGAGAAAGACAAGTACCAAATGACTTCAGTCGTTTGTGGAGTAAAAAAACAAAGCAATGTTTGAAGGAAATAAGCAAGTACATTGTGATGATGCATTAGGTCCCAACTTACTCTCAAATGGCTTGGGAAAAACTTTTTTTTATTGTAACTGGAACATTTCTGTAAGATGATTTCAAAATTTATAAAAATATACAGAGAAAAAGCAAAACTGAAGGAACAAAATAGCAGCAGACTCACAGACTCTGAGAAGGGACTAGTGGTTACCAAAGCGGAGGAGTTGGGGAGGATGGGTATGGAGGAAGATAGGGATTACGGGCAGTATAATTTGCAGTCACAATATAGGTATTTCACGGGGAAGGCAGTACAGCACGGAGAAGACAAGTAGTGACTCTATAGCATCTGACTGCGCTGATGACAGTGGCTGCAATGGGGTCGTGGCGGGGGGACCTGATAATATGGGTGAATGTTGAAACCACAATGTTGTTCATGTGAAACCTTCCTAAGATTGTATATCAATGATACTTTAATTTTAAAAATGGCTAAAAGGACAGACTTTGTTACATGTATTTTACTGAAATAAAAAAGTAAAAAAAAGATGACATTTCTTAACATCAAGGTTTTTTAAACTTTAATTTCATTTAAATATTTACCAAATGCTTGATTTGTGCTTAGGGATGCACAACAGAGAGAAGAATCAGGACAGTGACTTAAATATAAAGAGAACTTACCACATGGCAAGTTCAATAATTGGCATTTCACTTATCTCATGATACTATCACTCCAACTACGTAAGGAAGACAGTATTGTTATCAGCATTTTATAGTTGGCGAGGCTCGGCTGACAAAATTTGTCCAAGCTAGTAAAGAGTAGGACCAGAAGTTCTTGGTAAAGGTCACATTATTTCATTTGACATCGTCATACTTTCAGAATATGAAATGCCTATTTAATACAGTCTTAATTTCCTATTATTTTTCTGGCTTAGAAAAGGAGAACATCGGAAGGATAGCATGTTCCAAACACAGCTTTTCTCTCTCCTTCCGCTCCCTGGTGGGTGTACGCACTGAAACCTAACACTGCTTTTGCTTGGGTTTCTTTCACTTTCTTTCCAAATCTGTGTTGTCTTCCTCTTGCAGTTTTTTGCTAGAAGGCAGGGCCTATGAAAAAAAGACCCCCAGTGAAACGTCAGAGCTAGCAAAAGACCGGAAGTTCAAAACGATTTGCAAGAATTGGTTTTGATCCTTCCTAAAGTTGTTAGCTTCAGAGGTGCGGTCATCAGGATTCTACTGCAGAAAGAGAAAGATTTAAAAATACCTCCCTGACATGTGAATTTTCTCCTTTTCCTGTCCCTTTGCCAGGAATGCCAGAAAAATGATCCCAGACTGATTGGAGACTTTAAGTTGTCAGTGTGAATCCCAGTGGTCGAGAAAGAAATGGGGGCAATAACAACCTAATGGAGAAGAGAGGAATCCAAGGAGATATGAGAACTGTTAGTTTCACCCTGGACATTTCCTCAAAGCTAGTTTATTTGGAAAGCCTGTCTCTCTGCTAGTTGCAGGACCTAGCCTGGGGCTGGTAAGTTTCTTTGAATTCTTTTGTCCCCTGAGGACTGGCAAAGGGAAGTTCCTGGACTTTAAGGGACATGGATATTAGTTGAAGTCTCTAAAGGAAAATCTGCAAGTGAAAAATCTAAGTAACACTTCTGCCTCTACCAAGGTTGGGCTGCTTTCCTTTGAACATCATACATTTTAGAGGTGAGTTTGTCTGTTTTTGTTTTTCCAAATGTACATACTGAGTAGAGAATCTTGATTTTTTTTTTGGTATGTGCCTTAACAAATGTGTCACTTAAACCAGTATTTCTAATACTTTTAATATGAGTATGAATCACCTAGACATCTTGTTAAAAAGCAGCAGAATTCAGTGGGTATGGTGTGGGCCTGAGATTTTGCATTTCTAACAAGCTCCCAGGCAGTCTCAGCGTTGCTGGTCTGTGACCCACACCTTAAGTAACAAGAGCTTAAACCCTCTAGGTTTTTTGTTTTTCTGGGAGATAGGGTTGGGGGATGCTGGTGGAATAAAGGTATTTGAATGAGCACATGAGTTATGTAGAGCACCTGAGAAAAAAATCAGACACCATCCTTGCTCTGGCTGTACTGGCTTTGATGGATCTCTAAGTTTTGAGGTTTCTGTTAAATAGGCCCTAGATGTAGTAAGCCAAATCATCCCAAGTAAGAGAGGATGTTGGATTGCTTCTTAGATTGCACAGGCCACTTTGAGCAGAGCCAGATATCTTTTTGTAATTTTTTAATTTGGGAGATGAAGAGTCCGTGTCACTTCTCAGTTGTTGTAGCTAATGGTCACTGTGAACATTTCAGCTCCAATCAAAAAGTATGCATGCTTGAAAAATAACTAGTGTCTTTCTCCTATCATTTGGAGGTAATTATTGTAAGGCAGATGACCTTATTATATAGTTTAAAGTCAGTTCAAGTAAGGAATATAATTAATGTTTTATCTTCTTGTGAGAGGCCTTTAAACTGAGCAGCTCCCTATCCTAAATGATACATATTTACCTAAAAGTCGCTTTTAATCCAAACGAGGGAAAAAAGCCAAGAGATAAGAATGAGTAGATAGGAAGTGTATCTATTCTGTGCCTAGTTGAGGGGAGAAAATAGCAATGGGAGAAAAAAGGGGAAAGAAAAGGGAGTGGTGGCCAGAGAAGTCACAGCTTCACAAAATGAGTAAGAGAACTCTTAGCCAAGAGTAGAACACTTCGCCGCACATGCATAGGGGTTCTTCTAGTGCGGTAGCTTCTGTCTTTCCCAGGTGGAGAATGGCCTTGAGACAGAAGTTGTGTTGTTTTAAGGAACATGCTGGAACTATTATCACTGAGTCAAGGACTATGCAATGGAATCAAAGGTCAGAGGGGTGAACGGGCCTGGTGAGATGCAGCATGAACCCATTAAACCATCTTGGAGAAAGAGGAATTGCTTCTGTTAAAAATAAGCTTCAAGTAACATTCCTTTCTATTATGGGGTATAACCAGACATATTATTTAAAAATTTGACAACTGTGTGGCACAAACATTGACCAATCAAACAAGAAGCTATTGTAAACAGCCCACAAGACAGTGACCTGCTGGTGGTAGTTAGAGCACATGGGGCTGAATATTGGCTTACGCAACCCCAGGTTTTAACTAAACTTTTTTTGGGGGGAGAAATTGCAAAGCTACAAATGATTCAGAGTCATGTGATCTGGCCCAAGTCTCTTCCATCAGGCCACTTCTCTCTCTTCAAGCCCAAAGCAAACCCTCGTTCCAACTGTGTGTCTCCTGCCACCTACAGCCTACATGAAAGAGAGTTCTCTTGAGTCACTGCAAAACTCAAAATCTTGTTTCCTGAATAGAAGGGAAAGTGTGTATATTCTTTTGTAAAGAGTTATTGCAGAGCATGAAACTTGATCACCACTCTATCCTTCCATACCCAGCACTGTCAATGCATTATCCCACTTGATTGGGCTCCAGTTAAGCAATTTGCACACAGCTGGGTGGTGGGTGTGCTGGATTTAAACTCAGGCCTGTTTGCTCTAAGTTTGGGTTTATCCTGTGCTTTTCTTTGTCCTCTCAAGTAAGCTCTCAAGACCTATGGCAACCTGTATTGTTCTGTATTAGGGTTTGTTTTCTTTTCATGTCATCATTTAGTAGCTTTGTGCATTAAAAAGAATCCTATTTCTACTTCTTTTGTCAAAATTCTTCATATGTTTGTCTTAAGCTTTGCCTCCATTAAGGCCTTTCCTCTCCAGGAATAAATGTTTTACAACAGGGATTTTCAAACTTTATCCTGCCTAAAAATCACATGGGGAGCTTGCTCAGATTCAGTTTCCTGGGCCCCAACACCAGAGGTTCTGATTCAGTAGGTCAGAGCCCAGCTCTGAGAATTTGTATTGCTAATAAGCTCCCAGGCACTCTTAATGCTGCTGCCCAGAGACCGCACTTTCAGCCCACAGGCACAGCTTCACTCACTGTTAAAATAACATGTTTCTGATTTCATGTGCTGACTTAGTATGTTCAATAACACAGATTAAAGAGCAAGAATTCATGGTTTTGAATATTGATGCCATCACACATGCAAACTGTGTGACCTGTGTGATCCTAATCTGTAAAATGGGGACAGTGCTACTTACTGCCTCCCTCATAAGGTAGTTGTGAGGGTTAAATGACTTATTGTCAGGCACAGACTACTTCTGTATGTGTTTGCTCTTATTATTATGACGTCTTACTCAATTCATAATTATACTTTATAATGGAAATGCCAACAACAAGAAGTCACACAGCCACCAAATGATCTTCTTTGATCATCTAGAGTTTAATCATGAGTCAAACATGTTCTTACGTGTGTGTGTGTGAGTAGATGTTGGGCTGTCAGCTAGCACTTCCCGCCAAGGGAAAAGAAAGCAGATGTTGCTGAGACCGATCACACAGGGCTGTACATGTCATCCTAAGAACTTAGACTTAACACTAGCAAGTGATGAAAGCCATCAACATAGTTTGCTACTGGGAAGTGCAATCAGAATTGCATTTTAGAAATCTCTCTTACTGCAGTATGGAGGCTAGTTTGGAAGAAGGTAAGGCTGAGGCACAGAGCTGTTTGGAGACTGTTACAGTCATTCTGGAGAGAATTAATAAAGGCTTGAACTAAGGCAGTGGGGTAAAGCTTGGAGCAGGGGTCCCATGGTTCAGATGATGGAATGGAGCATACGCCATGATTTAGAAAGAAAATGATATTACATATAAAATTCTGTAGCTTATGCCCTTTTCTACATTGACACTCCATGAGGCTGAAGACCAAGCCCAACTAACTCCTATGTAGTCCCAGTGCCTGGCTCCTAGTAGGTCCTTGATGGATGTTTGGTGAGTAAATGGGTGAGAGAGAATAAATTAAATTGTCCTTGTGGTGTACAATTCTCTGTGTGATCTGGCCCTTGCTTATCTCTCTAACTTCATGTCTCCTCCTGGTTTTGTTCTTATCACACTGGCCTTGCTTTAGGCATTTGAAAATGCCCAACTGTAACCTCTAATCCGGGGGATGTCAAACTATTGCCCTTGAGCAAATACACCCTGCCACCTCTTCTTTATATAGATAAAGTTTTATTGGAACACAGCCACACCCATTTGATTATGTATTTTCTATATCTACTTCAGTGCTATAATAGCAGGCTAGAGTAATTGCGACAGAGATCACATGGCCTGTGAAACCCAAAATATTTACTATCTGTCCCTTTACAGAAAATGTTTGGTGATCCCTGCTCTAGTTCTTTGAAATTGCTGACTTCTGATTTAAAACTCTATCCTCAGCAAAGCTACAGTAATCAAACTTGCGGTACTGGTATAAAGAAAGACATATAGACTAATGGAATAGACCAGAGAGCCCAGAAATAAACCCTCATATATATGGCCAAATGATTTTTGACAAGGGTGCCAAAGCCATTCAATGGAGAAAAGACAGTCTTTTCAATAAATGGTGCTGGGAAGTCTCGATATCCAAATGCAAAAGATTAAGCTGGGCCCTTATACCATATCAAAGACGTAAATGTAAGTGCTGAAAGTATAAAACCCTTAAATGAAAACATAGGGGAAAACCTTCATGACATTGATTTGGCAGTGATTTCTTGCTAATACAACACCAAAATCACAGGCAATCAAAGATAAACTATATAAACTGGACTTCATCAAAATTAAAAACTTTGATGCATCAAATGACATTTTTAAGAGTGCGAAAAGACAACCACAGAATGACAGAAAATATTTGCAAATCGTATGTCTCATAAGGGATTAATATCTAGAATATTTAAAAAACTCCTACAGCTCAACACCAGCAAAAGCCAACCTAATTTTAAAAAGGGCAACAGACTTGAATAAGCAGTTCTCTAAGAAGATAAACAAATGGGCAATAAGCACATGAAAAGATGCTTATCATCCCTAATCATTAGGGAAATGTAAATCACAACCACAATGAGATACCACTTCATACCCACTAGGATGGCCATAATAAAACAAAAAAAGGAAAATAACAAGTGTTGGAGTGGATTGGAGCAACTGGAACCTTTGTGCTTTGCTGGTAGGAATGTAAAAATGGTGTAGCTGCTATGGAAAACAATTTAGCAGTTCCTAAAAAATTAAACAGATTTACCATATGATCCAGCAATTCCACTTCTGGGTGTATATCAAAAAATTGAAAGCGAGCACTCAAAGATTTGTACACTCATATGCATAGCAGCAATATTATGGTCAAAAGGTGCTAACAATGTCTATCAACAGATGAATATCACAAAATGTGCTATATGCATATAATGGAATATTATTTCAACTTAAAAATTCTGATTCATGCTACAACATGGATGAACCTTGATGACATGATGTTAAGTGAACTATGTCAGTCATCAAAGGACAAACACTGTGCTTCCATTATAAGTAGTAGTACCTATAGAAGTCAAATTCACAGAAACAGAAAGTAGAATGGTGCTTGCCACTGGGGAGAAGGGATAGTCAGGAATTATTCTTTAATAATTTCAGTTATTATAGTCAGGGTACAGCATTTCAGTTTAGGAAAATGAAAAAAGTTCTGGAGATGCATAGTGATGATTGCACAACAATGTGAATGTATTTAATGCCACTCTACTCTTAAAAATGGTAAATTTTATGTGATGGATAGTTTACCACAATAAGAGAAAAATACCCTTTGACTTCAGGTCTTTGCATGGCTGGTTCTTACTTATTCTTCAATTTTCAGCTAAAATGGTATCTCCTTAAAAGAAAGCTTCCCATTACTCGATGTAATTTCCTTGTAGGACATATCATTACCTGAAATGATCTCATTTGCACATTTATTTACATATCATCTATCATCATTAGAATGTAAGCATTCTGAGGGTATGGTCTTTGTCTAATTCAAGACTGTATCCTAACACTTAGTTTTCTTGGCTCAATAGATGCTCAATACACATTTGTAGAATAAACTAATAAAAACAGCTTAGAGCAAAAAGAAAAGGCTCCACCTGGAGGTTGTGTTAGTAAATGTACCCTGAGGGAGTTTTTTTGGGACAATACTCAAAAGTCAAACTGAAAATTTAACTTCAATAGCATTATCTGTGATTGTGGAGTGAGAGTGCATGAGGAAGAAATATTTCCCTTCACCAACTTTCCATATGAACCCCCTTTTCAGCCTCTCATTTCCCAGGACTTCAGCATTTCCTCTCTTTCCTCTCCATGAATCACCCACTCATTAACTTACCGTTTATGCGTGCCAGAGTGGAGTGGCTGTGAAATCAACTGCATGGCCCAACAAGCCTTAAATATTTACTATCTAGGCTTATACGGAATTCTTTTGAAGAGTTTTGATATAAAAGAGAGCAGAACAATAGAGCAGTGGTTGGAAGATGTGAGGTGAAGAGAGATGTTGAAAATGAAAGAAATAAATAATAGCATGTTTATAAGTTGGGAATAATTCAGTAGAGAGGGATAGACAGACATATAGATATGTAAGTATACAGCAGGTATATAGATATACTATCTATATCGAAACCTGATGTGGAAGAGAAAGGGGAAAATTCCTGTCACTGAGTTAGGAAAAGGGAGGGATTTACTGCAAAGTGGAGGCATTGCCTTAGGCCTTATACAGAGGCATGGACAGTTCATTTGGGCCAGAGTAATAGAAGGGAAGGCAGAGTATGCTGGTAGGTGGGCAGATGAAGGAGAGAATCTAGAAGTCTCTTTTACTGCCTCAGTTTTCTTAGAAAAGTAGTAAATAAGGTGATCGACTAAGAATGACTATGGGAAAAGACAGATGAGAAAGAAGAAATAGTGACATAATGAAATAGGAAAACAGAAGAATGAATGGGCTAGGAAAATATGTATGAGTTTCTGGGCACCATTGAGGGTCCCGGCATTGAGATTCTTGATCATAAACTTAAAATCAGATGAATCAGTGTTTTTATGTGTTTTTTTCACCCACATTTAGCTACAGGGATATAGGCACAGAGTGGTGAGATTTGAATTTAACTGGAGTTTGTGGTTCTGCCAAGCAAGTGGCAATGCAAAAAAGGAACAAGGGCATTAGGGGAGTTTGCAAGGGTGTTATTATACCGAATTATCTTGGAATTTCAGCTGGTCTGGAGACTAAAGAGAACAGTGGGGGTGAGGCATCGTCAAGTATTAGTGAAACAATGGATTGTAGCTCCTTGTGAGGGTCAAATTTTGTTGGAGTTGGGTTCCTTGAAGGAGTAGGTGGGAAGATACGATATGGTGGTTAGAGAGTGAGATACATAAGGTAAGACTGGTAATAACAATGCCTATGACATGACCTGGGAGCGCGCCGCTGAGGCAGGATGGAAAACGAGAGCATTGGAGGAGAGAAGTAGTCAGAGGCCAGCATGCGGGGAAAATCACTTGTATAGTGAATTCACCAAGAAGTAAACTGAAGTTGTGTTAGAGATTGAACATGTACCAGGAACTAAAATTACTGATAAATGGGGAAAGAGGTTCTGGAGTTAAAAAATAACAGCAATCAGGAGAGGCATCTGATGACGTGAAATTCAAAGCTGAGATCTTTGGAGGGAAGTCAGTAGATGATCCACTTTTGGATGTTCACATTTTGTGGTGTTTTCTCCTTCCAGAATAAGCAGTACTAGAACATGGAATTTCCTAATGTCACCTCAAGGAACTCATTTCTGTAAAGGATTTTCATGCTTTAATCACAAGAGGGCGACAGAGTCTAGCAAGGGATTATTTTTGTTTTTCATCTAAAGCTTGGGCAACCATATTTACTTTTGAAAGTGAAAAGGGGCACAATTAATATTTAGTTCGGGATATGTGTAAACTGGGATTTTCCTATGCAAAGTGGGACATGCTCACACCGTGCCTTGCACAGTGTGAATATGGCCAATTAAATTATGAGCTAGCTCTACCATAAAAGCTCAAATTCCCCCAAATCACTACAAATAGTTCTTTATTATTTTTGCCATGCTTTTTACTACAAATAATTTGCTACAAATTTTTTTGCCTTGTTTTGACACGTGAACAGATTAGAAAGAAAAAAATGACCAAACTTGCTTTTGAGAAGAGAAGATCTTGAAGAGAAGATCAAGAAAGACTTTCCTCTCTACCCTGTCTCCCTAATCATATTTATTGCCTATTCCATTTTTCCCATCAGTGCGATCCTAGTTTGATAGTATCTTCAAGAGAACTGCTGTATTCCCCAAACATCTTGGTAATTTGAAAGTAGTCCAGGTGTTCTCTAAATTTGCATAGTTCTTTTGAGTATGTCCTGTCTACTTGCTGGGCTAAGCAGGGTATTCTCATTTACCTAGAAAGCAGAAGAACCAGAAACTGGAAATGGACAAGTGTAGTAATGGAGTTGAAACCGGAATTCAGATTTTCTGAGTACATCCGATGGGTTGGTATAGCAGAGAGGATGGCATTGTGTCTGGACCTTAGCACAGTGTCCTAGACGAGGTCTGAGCCCTGGGGAAAGAACTAGAGTAGAAGCTGATGGTCTGTTTTCAAGAGTGATATGTGAGATTTGGGTGTGATACAGTAAGAAATACATATTTGGTTTTTGGTTCCTGATACAGCTTCTGAACCTCTTGAAATTTCCTGAGTGATAGGGGTGATAGAGCAGATTTTGTTACGACAAGTTACTTTCAACCATACCTGAGTTTATACTAATAAAATGATTCTTGGTGGGCCCCTAGAAAATTTTAGTATGAGGGTTGGTTGCCATAGAAACTAACCATGTGATTAGAAGATTGGAATTTCAGAGAGTGGCTGGAAATTGAGTTCAAATACCAATGACCAATATTTAATAAATCTTGACTATGTAATGGAACCTCCATAAAAACCCTAAATAAGGGGGTTTGGAAAATTTCAGAGTTGGTGAATACATAAAGGTTCTGAATGGGTGGCATGCCCAGAGAGGACATGGAAGATCTGAGCCACTTTTTCCATACCTTGCCCTAAGTATCTCTTTCATTTGGCAGTTCTTGAGTAGTATCCTCCATAATAAACTAGTGAATAAACTGTTTTCCTGTATTCTATGAGCCAAATTGATGATGGGACCCTGATTTGCTACTGGTTGGTCAGAAGCCTTTTGTTCCTGGTGCCTGAAGTGGGGGCAGCTTTGTGTGACTGACCTTTAACTCTTCAGTCTGTGCTAATTCTGGGGAACTGGTGGCGGGACTGAAATGAAGTATAGGACACTTGGTGTCTGGAGAGTTGGAGAATTGATTGGCATGAGGAAAAAACCTCACAATTTGTTGTCAGAAGTGCTGCAAGTGAAAACAGTTGAGATGGGGCAATGAGGAAGGTGTGCCGTCTCTCTCCTCTTCTGTGGGCCCCACAGAGGCTTCTGGCACAGTAGGGACTGAAGAGAATGAAGCCCTATTCTGATGCCTTTAGGGCTTCCTTTTGGTTTTCAGAGCCCTAGAAGACAAAGATCCCTGCCAGGGAACATCGGGGTTTTCATGTGAGCCAGCTGCAGTAATGGAGCACCACTGTTGAGTGCTTTGTGAACATCAGACATGGAAGGGACCACAGAGAGAAGGGCATTAGAAGATTGATGTCAGAACATTATCCCAGAAGTTACTTGCAAGTTGGAAGTCCTGCGTCATGGAGATAGAGACCTGAATCAGGAAATTCAAATAATCACTATCCATGTGTCCTCATTTGTATCCAGAAGCTGGTGCTTCTTGGAGAAATTTCAAGTTACGACAATAACCAAGAGTACTTGGTCCAGGAAATATAGCTGATAAGCTTAGTTTCTCAGAATTCTGAAATGGGTTATTGAACAGATGGTACTTGGATATGTGGACACACAGAAAGAATGAGCACAAGGGCAAAGACTGTAAGAACCAGTTGTACCAAACTAGTTATACTTCTTTTCGGAATAGTAGTTTTACCTTGTTAAACAAAGAAAGGCTTTAATTTGGAGTATGGCTTCCATAGAATATCAAGGAGACAACCCAGTTAACAGAGTTATATTAGAAATGAAATAGAAAGTTATGGGGACATTTTCTCCTTCTTAATGTAGTTAGGATTTATGTAAATTACTGAAAAACAGTTGTAGCCAATCATCAAATAAATCACTCATTAATGGCTTCTCTCTAGAAGGTGCCTTTGGAAAGGCTTTTCTTTGAAAATTGCCAGTGCAAATAGATGCCTTTTCATTTCATGCTGGCAGATGCCATGGGAAATTGTACCTGGGTCTTTCACTCTAGTGATATGCACACTAACCAAGCTTAAGTGAATATGATTCATTTACAAAACCATGACAGCTGGCATTCCTGTACAGACTGAGTGTGGCCTACTCATTATTCCTGCATCCCACCTCTACCCTTTCCTGACCAATACAGAATTTTTTTTCTTTTCACTCGTTTCAGTTAAGAGTGAATTTAAGTTCTCCTCTGTATGTAGTCTACATATACTCACCATTTAGTGTTGAAATCCTTTTATGGATATTAAGGCAACCAGGCCTTACCAGACAAAGCCAGGTATTTTCTTCAGAATCAATTTTGGGTTCATTTTAGCATACTAAAAGAGAGGAAAGGAAGGATTAAGTGTACCTTGTCTTATCCCATAAACATTATTTCTCAGAGTGTGGTCCACAGATTACCTGCATCAGAGTCAGAATCACCTGGTGCTATTTGTTTAAAATCTCAGTTTTTGACTTTTTATCTACTGAATCAGAATCTCTTTTGGGTTTATGTGTGTTTCTTAATTCTTTATTTATTTTTTTATTTTATAATTTATTTTATTATCATTAATTTACAATTACATGTGCAATATTACGATTATTAAACTACCCCTTCATCAGGTCCCCCCCACCAACCCATTACAGTCACTGTCCATCAGCGTAGTGAGATGCTATAGAATCACTACTTGTCTTCTCTGAGTTGTACTGCCCTCCCCGTGCCCCCCCAACATTACATCTGCTAATCATAATGCCCCATTTTCCCCAGTCCCTTTCCCTTTGGTAACTATAAGTCCGTTCTTGGGTTCTGTGAGTCTGCTGCTGTTTTGTTCCTTCAGTATTTTTTCTTTGTTCTTATACTCCACATATGAGTGAAATCATTTGATACTTGTCTTTTTCGGCTTGGCTTATTTCACTGAGCATAATACCCTCTAGCTCCATCCATGTTGTTGCAAATGGTAGGATTTGTTTTCTTCTTATGGCTGAATAATATTCCATTGTGTATATGTACCACATCTTCTTTATCCATTCATCTACTGATGGACACTTAGGTTGCTTCCATTTCTTGGCTATTGTAAATAGTGCTGCAATAAACATAGGGGTGCATCTGTCCTTTTCAAATTGGGCTGCTGCATTCTTAGGGTAAATTCCTAGGAGTGGAATTCCTGGGTCAAATGGTATTTCTATTTTGAGTTTTTTGAGGAACCTCCATACTGCTTTCCACAATGGTTGAACTAATTTGCAGTCCCACCAGCAGTGTAGGAGGGTTCCCTTTTCTCCACATCCTCGCCAACATTTGTTGTTGTTTGTGTTTTGGATGTTGGCCATCCTCACTGGTGTGAGGTGATATCTCATTGTGGTTTTAATCTGCATTTCTCTGATGATTAGCGATGTGGAGCATCTTTTCATGTGCCTGTTGGCCATCTGAATTTCTTCTTTGGAGAAGTGTCTATTCATGTCCTCTGCCCATTTCTTAATTGGATTATTTGCTTTCTGTTTGTTAAGGTGCATGAGTTCTTTATATATTTTGGATGTCAACCCTTTATCAGATACGTTTTTTATGAATATATTCTCCCATACTGTAGGATGTCTTTTTGTTCTACTGATGGTGTCCTTTGCTGTACAGAAGCTTTTCAGCTTGATATAGTCCCACTTGTTCATTTTTGCTTTTGTTTCCCTTGCCCGGGGAGATATGTTCATGAAGAAGTTGCTCATGTTTATGTCCAAGAGATTTTTGCCTATGTTTTTTTCTAAGAGTTTTATGGTTTCATGACTTACATTCAGGTCTTTGATCCACCTTGAGTTTACCTTTGTGTATGGGGCTAGACAGTAGTCCAGTTTCATTCTCTTACATGTAGCTGTCCAGTTTTTCCAACACCAGCTGCTGAAGAGGCTGTCATCTCCCATTGTATATCCAAGGCACTTTTATCAAATATTAATTGACTGTATATGTTTGGGTTAATGTTTGGATTTTCTATTCTGTTCCACTGGTCTGTGGGTCTGTTTTTGTGCCAATACCAAATTGTCTTGATTACTGTGGCTTTGTAGTAGAGCTTGAAGTCAGGGAGTGTAATTCCCCCTGTTTTATTCCTCCTTCTCAGGATTGATTTGGCTATTCGGGGTCTTTTGTGGTTCCATATGAATTTTAGAATTATTTGTTCCAGTTCATTGAAGAAAGCTGTTGGTAGTTTGATAGGGATTGCATTGAATCTGTAGATTGCTTTAGGTAGTATAGCCATTTTGACAATATTTATTCTTCCTAGCCAAGAGCATGGGATGCATTTCCATTTGTTAGTGTCCTCTTTAATTTCTCTTAGGAGTGTCTTGTAGTTTTCAGAGTACAGGTCTTTCACTTCCTTCGTTAGGTTTATTCCTAGGTATTTTATTCTTTTTGATGCAATTGTGAATGGAATTGTTTTTCTGATTTCTCTTTCTGTTAGTTCATCGTTAGTGTATAGGAAAGCAACAGATTTCTGTGTGTTAATTTTGTATCCTGCAACTTTGCTGAATTCAGATATTAGTTCTAGTAGTTTTGGAGTGGAGTCTTTAGGGTTTTTTATGTACAATATCATGTCATCTGCAAATAGTGACAATTTGACTTCTTCTTTACCAATCTGGATGCCTTGTATGTCTTTGTTTTGTCTGATTGCTGTGGCTAGGACCTCCAGTACTATGTTGAATAACAGTGGAGAGAGTGGGCATCCCTGTCTTGTTCCCGATCTTAGATGAAAAGCTTTCAGCGTCTCGCCGTTAAGTATGATGTTAGCTGTGGGTTTGTCATATATAGCCTTTATGATGTTGAGGTATTTGCCGTCCATGCCCATTTTGTTGAGAGTTTTAATCAGGAATGGATGCTGAATTTGTCAAATGCTTTTTCAGCATCTATGGAGATGATCATGTGGTTTTTGTTCTTCTTTTTGTTGATGTGGTGGATGATGTTGATGGATTTTCGAATGTTGTACCATCCTTGCATCCCTGGGATGAATCCCACTTGATCATGGTGTATGATCCTCTTGATGTATTTTTGAATTCGGTTTGCTAATATTTTGTTGAGTATTTTTGCATCTACGTTCATCAGGGATATTGGTCTGTAATTTTCTTTTTTGGTGAGGTCTTTGCCCGGTTTTGGTATTAGAGTGGTGCTGGCTTCATAGAATAAATTTGGAAGTATTCCCTCCTCTTCTATTTTTTGGAAAACTTTAAGGAGAATCGGTGTTATTTCTTCTCTATATGTCTGGTAGAATTCAGAGGTGAATCCATCAGGCCCAGGGGTTTTGTTCTTGGGTAGTTTTTTGATTACCAATTCGATTTCGTCGCTGGTGATTGGTCTGTTTAGTTTTTCTGTTTCTTGCTTGGTCAGTCTTGGAAGGTTGTATTTTTCTAAGAAGTTGTCCATTTCTTCTATGTTTTCCAGCTTGTTAGCATATAGATTCTCATAATATTCTCTTATGATTCTTTGTATTTCTGTGGGGTCCGTCGTGATTTTTCCTTTCTCATTTCTGATTGTGTTTATGTGTGTAGATTCTCTTTTTCTCTTAATGAGTCTGGCTAGGGGTTTATCTATTTTGTTTATTTTTTCAAAGAACCAGCTCTTGGTTTTATTGATTTTTTCTATTGTTTTATTCTTCTCAATTTTATTTATTTCTTCTCTGATCTTTATTATGTCCCTCCTTCTGGTGACTTTGGGCCTCATTTGTTCTTCTTTTTCCAATTTCAGTAATTGTGTCTTTAGACTATTCATTTGGGAATGTTCTTCCTTCTTTAAATAGGCCTGGATTGCAATATACTTTCCTCTTAGAACTGCCTTTGCTGCGTCCCACAGAAGTTGTGGCTTTGTGTTGTTGTTGTCATTAGTCTCCATATATTCTTTGATTTCTGTTTTGATTTGGTCGTTAACCCATTGATTAATTAGGAGAGTGTTGTTAAGTCTCCATGTATTTGTGAGCCTTTTTGATTTCTTTCTAAAATTTATTTCTAGTTTTATACCTTGGTGATCTGAGAAGTTGGTTGGTAGGATTTCAATATTTTTGAAATTACTGAGGTTCTTTTTGTGGCCTAGTATGTGGTCTATTCTGGAAAATGTTCCATGTGCACTTGAGAAGAATGTGTATCCTGTTGCTTTTGGGTGTAGAGTTCTGTAGATGTCTGTTAGGTCCATCTGTTCTAGTGTGTTGTTCAGTGCCTCTGTGTCTACTTATTTTCTGTCTGGTTGATCTGTCCTCTGGAGTGAGTGGTGTGTTGAAGTCTCCTAAGATGAATGCATTGCTGTCTATTTCCTCCTTTAATTCTGTTAGTATTTGTCTCACATATGCTGGCGCTCCTGTGTTGGGTGCATATATATTTATAATGGTTATATCTTCTTGTTGGACTGACCCCTTTATCATTATGTAATGTCCTTCTTTATCTTTTGCTACTTTCTTCGTTTTGAAGTCTATTTTGTCTGATACAAGTACTGCAACACCTGCTTTTTTCTCTTTGTTGTTTGCATGAAATATCTTTTTCCATCCCTTCACTTTTAGTCTGTGTATATCTTTGGATTTGAGGTGAGTTTCTTGTAGGCAGCATATAGATGGGTCTTGCTTTTTTATCCATTCTGTTACTCTGTGTCTTTTGATTGGTGCATTCAGTCCATTTACATTTAGGGTGATTATTGATAGATATGTACTTATTGCCATTGCTGGCTTTAGATTCGTGGTTACCAAGGGTTCAAGGGTTGCTTCTTTACTATCTAACAATCTAACTTAACTTTCTTGTTAAGTTATTGTAAACACAGTCTGATGTTTCTTTCTTTCTCTCCCTTCTTATTCCTCCTCCTCCATTCTTTCTATAATAGGTGTTTTATTCTTTGCCTTTAGTTAGTATTTGGATGGTCTGCTTTCTTTGCTATGATTTTTTTTTTCTCTGGTGA
>JAVSCE010001138.1:0-89895 GCA_032199065.1 Smutsia gigantea
AATAAGTACATATCTATTGAAAATCACCCTAAATGTAAATGGACTGAAAGCACCAATCAAAAGACACAGAGTAACAGAATGGATAAAAAAGCAAGACCCATCTATATGCTGCCTATGAGAAACTCACCTCAAACCCAATATACACAGACTAAAGGTGAAGGGATGGAAAAAGATATTTCATGCAAACAAGGAGAAAAAAGCAGGTGTTGCAATACTTGTATCAGACAAAATAGACTTCAAAACAAAGAAAGTAGCAAGAGATAAAGAAGGACATTACATAATGATAAAGGGGTCAGTCCAATAAGAGGATATAACCATTATAAATATATATGCACCCAACATAGGAGTGCCGACATATGTGAAACAAATACTAACAGAATTAAAGGAGGAAATAGAAAGCAATTCATTCATTTTAGGAGACTTCATCACACCACTCACTCCAAAGGACAGATTAACCAAACAGAAAATAAGTAAGAACCCAGAGGCACTGAACAACACACTAGACCAGATGGACCTAACAGACATCTACAGAACTCTACACCCAAAAGCAGCAGGACACACATTCTTCTCAAGTGCACATGGAACATTTTCCAGAATAGACCACATACTAGGCCACAAAAAGAACCTCAGTAAATTCAAAAATATTGAAATTCTACCAACCATCTTCTCAGATCACAAAGGTATAAAACTAGAAATAAATTGTACAAAGAAAACAAAAAGGCTCACAAATTCATGGAGGCTCAACAACATGCTCCTAAATAATCAATGGTTCAACAACCAAATTAAAACAGAGATCAAATGATATATGGAGACAAATGACAAGAACAGCACAAAGGTGCAACTTCTGTGGGATGCAGCAAAGGCAGTTCTAAGAGGAAAGTATATTGCAATCTAGGCCTATTTAAAGAAGGAAGAACAATCACAAATGAATAGTCTAAAGTCACAATTATTGAAATTGGAAAAAGAACAAAAGAGGCCAAAATCACCAGAAGGAGGGACATAATAAACATTAGAGAAGAAATAAATAAAATTGAGAAGATTAAAACAACAGAAAAAAATCAATGAAACCAAGAGCTGGTTCTTTGAAAAAATAAACAAAATAGATAAACCCCTAGCCAGACTTATTAAGAGAAAAAGAGAATCTACACACATAAACAGAATCAGAAATGAGAAAGGAAAAATTACGATGGACTCCACAGATATATAAAGAATTATTAGAGAATACTATGAAAATCTATATGCAACAAGCTGGAAAACCTAGAAGAAATGGACAACTTCTTAGAAAAATACAACCTTCCAAGACTGACTAAGGAAGAAACAGACAACATAAACAAGCCAATTACCAGCAACAAAATTGAATCAGTAATCAGAAAACTACCCAAGAACAAAACCCCCAGGCCAGATGGATTCACCGATGAATTTTATCAGACATATAGAGAAGAAATAATACCCACCCTACTTAAATTTTTCCAAAAAATAGAAGAGGAGGGAATACTTCCAAACTCATTCTATGAAGCCAGCATCACCCTAATACCAAAACCAGGCAAAGACACGACAAAAAAAAAATTACAGACTAATATTCCTGATGAACACAGATGCAAAAATACTCAACAAAATATTAGCAAACGGAATTCAAAAATACATCAAGAGGATCATACACCTCGATCAAGTGGGATTCATCTCAGGGATGCAAGGATGGTACAACATTCGAAAATCCATCAGCATCATCCACCACATCAACAAAAAGAAGAACAAAAACTACATGATCATCTCCATAGAGGCTGAAAAAGCATTTGACAAAATTCAATATCCATTCATGATAAAAACTCTCAACAAAATGGGTATAGAGGGCAAGTGCCTCAACATAATAAAGGCCATATATGACAAACCCAGAGCCAACATCATACTTAACAGCAAGAAGCTGAAAGCTTTTCATCTAAGATTGGGAACAAGACAGGGATGCCCACTCTCCCCAGTGTTATTGAACGTAGTACTGGAGGTCCTAGCCACGGCAATCAGACAACACAAAGAAATACAAGGCATCCAGATTGGTAAAGAAGAAGTCAAATTGTCACTATTTGCAGGTGACATGATTTTGTACATAAAAAATCCTAAAGACTCCACTTCAAAACTACTAGAACTAATATCTGAATACAGCAAAGTTGCAGGATACAAAATTAATACACAGAAATCTGTTGCTTTCCTATACACTAATGATGAGCTAACAGAAAAAGAAATCAGGTAAACAATTCCATTCAGAATTGCATCAAAAAGAATAAAATACCTAGGAATAAACCTAACGAAGGAAGTGAAAGACCTATACCCCGAAAACTACAAGACACTCCTAAGAGAAATTAAAGAGGAAACTAACAAATGGAAATTCATCCATGCTCTTGGCTAGGAAGAATAAATATTGCCAAAATGGCTATACTACCTAAAGCAATATACAGATTTAGTGCAATCCCTATCAAAATTCCAACAGCATTCTTCAATGAACTGGAACAAATAGTTCTAAAATTCATATGGAACCACGAAAGACCCGAATAGCCAAAGTAATCCTGAGAAGGAATAATAAAACAGGGGGAATTATGCTCCCAGACTTCAAGCTCTACTACAAAGCCACACTTATCAAGACAATTTGATACTGGCACAAGAACAGACCCACAGACCAGTGGAACAGAATAGAGTCCAGACATTAACCCAAACATATATAGTCAATTAATATACGATAAAAGAGCCTTGGATATACAATGGGGAGATGACAGCCTCTTCAACAGCTGGTGTTGGCATAACTGGACAGTTACATGTAAGGAATGAAACTGGATTACTGTCTAACCCCATACACAAAAGTAAACTCGAAATGGATCAAAGACCTGAATATAAGTCATGAAACCATAAAACTCTTACAAAAAAACATAGGCAAAAATCTCTTGGACATAAACATGAGCAACTTCTTCATGAACATATCTCCCTGGGTAAGGGAAACAAAAGCAAAAATGAACAAGTGGGACTATATCAAGCTGAAAAGCTTCTGTAGAGCAAAGGACACGATCAGTAGAACAAAAAGAGATCCAACAGTATGGGAGAATATATTGATAAATGACGTATCCAATAAGGGGTTGACATCCACAATATATGAAGAACTCACGCACCTCAACAAACATAAAGTAAATAATGCAATTAAGAAATGGGCAGTGGACATGAATAGACACTTCTCCAAAGAAGAAACTCAGATGGCCAACAGGCACATGAAAAGATGCTCCACATTGCTAATCATCAGAGAAATGCAAATTAAAACCACAAGGAGATATCGCCTCACACCAGTAAGGATGGCCACCATCCAAAAGACAAACAACAACAAATGCTGGCAAGGATGTGGAGAAAGGGGAACCCTCCTTCTGACACTGCTGGTAGGAATGTCAATTAGTTCAGCCATTGTGGAAAGCAGTATGGAGGTTCCTCAAAAAACTCAAAATAGAAATACCATTTGATCCAGGAATTGCACTGGTAGGAATTATACCCTAAGAATGCAGCAGCCCAGTTTGAAAAAGACACATGCACCCCTGTGTTCATCACAGAACTATTTACAATAGCCAAGAAATGGAAGCAACCTAAGTGTCCATCAGTAGATGAATGGCTAAAGAAGAGGTGGTACATATACACAATGGAATATTATCCAGCCATGAGAAGAAAACAAATCCTACCATTTGCAACAGCATGGATGGAGCTAGAGGGTATTATGCTCAGTGAAATAAGCCAGGCGGAAAAAGACAAGTATCAGCTGATTTCACTCATCTGTGGAGTACAAGAACGAAGAAAAAAACTGAAAGGAACAAAACAGCAGCAGACTCACAGAACCCAAGAATGGACTAACAGTTACCAAAGGGAGAGGGACTGGGGAGGATGGGTGGGAAGGGAGGGATAAGGGGAAAAAAACGGGCATTACGAGTAGAGGGGGCCATGGGGAGGGCTGTACAACAGAGAGAAGACTAGTAGTGATTCTAGAGCATCTTACTACGCTGATGGACAGTGACTGTAATGGGGCAGGTGGGGGCACCTGATGAAGTGGGGAGTTTAGTAATCATAATGTTGCACGTGTAATTGTAGATTAATGATACCAAAAAAAAGAAGCTTTTATTCCTTTTTTTAAAAAAGTAGTAGGTCTACATAGTTCAAAATTTGCAAGTTTAAATAGGGTTTTCAATGAAAAGCCCACCCTTTTCCCCAGACCACAGTTCCTTTCTCCGAAGGCAAAGAAAAGAATGCTACCAGTTTCTTGTGGGTCCTTCCAGAAATACTCTATGTACCTATAGACAAAATAAATGTGGGTGTTTGTATTTATTTGTATGAAAGAACCTCATCAAAAATAATTTGGTTTATGTTTCAACACTACAAACAAATATGGTACTTTATTTCTAAAAGGCCTAATTATTCATGTTTTTGTATAAGCAGAATGATTTAGATGCCAGGATTAAGTAAAATAACCAAATGGAAGAAGTAGTCCAGTTTACATACCTTGGGAAACCCCTGATGGAGGGGCACTGATTCACATGGACTGAAGTTAAGTTACATCTCAAGTAAATTTAGTGATTATCTAATAACCTAAAAAAGTTGCACATCTTTTCACATTCATTGCAATTCATAAGTAATAACTTCCTTAATCACAGCATTACTAAGTCACCTTGCTTCTTAGGCCTGATTTAGTTCTGGCTTTTGAATGTATCTTTACTGTTTGTGAGGTCCCCCAGCACTGCGCCACCTCCTGGTGGTGGAGGAATGCCACCATTCACAGTAATTCCAGTATAAGAAACTCTAAGTTTACTGACAAATAAACAAAGGAAGCGTAGTTTGCTTGACAAAGGATTTGGCCATGTGGTTCCTTTCAACAGAGAGCCTTCTTGAAACATATGAAACATGACAATACAAGAAAATTTTTGATTAACTAAAACTTTTAAACAAAATATCCACTTGGTAAAGCAAGGCTTTTGTAGAGAGGGGCATTAAAATTAAAAAGTAAAAGTAACTCAGATTGGGGAAAAAAATCTTTCCAATCCAATGGATTAGGCTTCTTATTTTCTAGTATACTCCTCCCATCAGGTATCTGGATACCTTTCCTTGAAACATGCACGAAATGGAATAAGCAGGTTATCTGCAATGCAGAGGGGAAAAGAATTCTCTACCCCACTATGTCCTGCTAGAAATCCCTTTTAGTAACACAAATATAATGGGGTTGTACCTGTGGTAAATGCTTCCCAGCTACAATGATACCATTGGGCGTGCGCTCCAGGATCTGCCACACTCGGTCATAGAACCCTGCGGGAGTTCTGTTCAAAGACCCATCGATCTGACGCCTGTTCAGCCAACATCTATAGACCAAAAGAAAATGCCACAGAGTGGAAAAACAAGCTTGTTCTGGTGGAGAGCAGGGCTTTCAATATAGATGAATTGTTTCAGTAGGGTGAGCAGTAAAAGCCAAGATCCATCAATGATGCATTCTACCATGTGTTACAGAAGTTACTAAATATTTCATAATGAAAATAGAGCTTGCAGGAAAGGAGAAAATTTCCAAGATTAAAAAAAATTCAATAGACAAAACTTTTTTCTCCAGTAAGTTATAAGGTTGCTTACTATGTGATCAGATGACTAATATGCAAAGAAAAGCTCCATTTAAAAACACAGGAACAGCCAATTTCAAAATAAGTTTATGTGGTCCTTACATACAATAAAATGTAAGCTCCATGAAGGCATGTAAATCATATAGCTTGATCACTCCTGTATACCTCTCCCAGAAGGTCCTTAATAAGCCTAAGTGAATGGATGCTCAGAAAAGTGTATTTCTAATTTAATTTAAGCCTTATATTTTCATTTGATACCTTATATTTAGTTTTTAATTTAAATGTGGTCAAACTACTGATGCTGAAAAACCAACTGTAAAATCATGCCATAATACTCAGAATGTAGTGATAAGCCAAAATTCTAGATTTCTTATTTTCATGGATTAAGTATTAAATCTTAAAAGATATAATATTTACTTCATTCACAAACTGCTAAAGATGCAGAATCTGCATAATTTGAAAAGAACACACAAATGAAAGAGTAGTATATTCTTCCAAAAGCTGAAGATTACAACAGATACACATTTTTTATACTTGGTATTAAGGCAGGCAGCAGAGTGAAATGTGTCTTCAACCACAAGGTAGGCCTGTCATGACCAACAGTATTTCTAAGTATAAAAATTGCTATGTAAGATACAGTAAACAGAAAAAGGCACTTTTGCTCTGGTTAAAGAGAACCAAGGAAGTTTTATCATTATGTAGATGAGAGAGGCATCTCTTGTGGATGTCCAGTTTCTCTTGGTGGACCCGGACTCACGTGGCTGGGTTCAGTGCTATGCTGAAGAGAAGCCCGAAGGGTAGGAGCTCCTTGGTGATGTTTTACTTTGGATAATGGGTGTGGAAAGTGAATATCCTCTCTGCATTTACTTATTGTTTTCTATTCCCTTTGCTTGGCAAAATCAAAAAGATGTTTTCAGAGTTCTATGAAGTCATAGTTAATACTACAAAAAGGAAATGTTTGCTTAGACCACCATAAAAAGTAGAAATGTATGAATACTCACATCAGAGGTAGAGAATATTTGGAATACCTATATTTTTATTTTGGAAAATTTCAGACTCACAGAAAAGACAAAAAAAAATTTATAAAGTCCCTGTCTATATGTATCTCCTTACTCAGTTTCCCCTACTTTGGTTATCTCACATAAAGAACAGTACAACTAATGAAAGCAAGAAAAGAATATTGATAAATACTATTAATCTATGGACCTTATTCAACTTTTGCCAATCCACCACTAATGCCCTTGTTTTGGTCCCAGATCCAATCTAGGACCCCACACTGCACTTAGTTCCCACATCTCCTTAGGCTCCTCTAACCTGTGACAGTCCCTCAATCTTCCTTTATCTTCCACGACTCTGACACTTTAGAAATGACACCTGTTTTGTAGAATGCACCTCAATTTGGGTTTGTCTGACATTTTCACATGATTAGACTTCAATTACCTATTTTTGGCAAGAATACCCAGAAGGGGTTGTACTCGTTTTAGCACATCACATGGGGTACATGATGTTGATGGGCCTTATTACTGGGATGTGAGCCTTGATCATTTGGTTAAGGTGGAGTCTATTGGGTTTCTTCACTAGG
This sequence comes from Smutsia gigantea, assembly GCA_032199065.1. Taxonomy (NCBI): domain Eukaryota; kingdom Metazoa; phylum Chordata; class Mammalia; order Pholidota; family Manidae; genus Smutsia; species Smutsia gigantea. The sequence goes on from JAVSCE010001138.1 coordinate 7,198, forward strand.
AAGTTACTAGTTTTCCTTTTTCAATTAAGAAGCATCTTGAGTGGAAATTCTTTGAAATTATTCAAATTTTCCATCACACTTCCACACACTAAATTTAGTATCCACTGATGGTTTTTGTCTGCAACAATTATTACTGTTGTATTTGTCTAATGGTGATTTTCTGTTTCCATGATTTCACCTACACTTATTTATTGGATTCTACTGTTAGGAAGAGTCCCTTCCCTCCCACTTATCTATTTATATCAGCATGGACTCATGGATGTTTATTGTGTGGGTTATATATAATCCAACACTATCATTATTTATTTTGTTGCTCAGGTTGTCCCAGCTTTGGCCACCGACCCTCCTTCAAGTTTTCTCCAGTATCCTTCTAACACAATTCTATAATTTTTTGGAGCATTTTCTCAATTTCTGGTACCACAAGATGCTCAAAGCCTATCCTGTATTTTTCCTGCACCAGTCCTGGAATCAACCATTTCTCCAAGGAATGCTGGTTCCTTTTATTAGAAGACGGTATGAGAGATCAGTATCTGAGCACTAGGTTTGCTCTTTGCCTTTGGGGCTTCATTGCTTCTAGGTCTTCCCATTGGACAGAGCTAGGAAAGATGGACGTATACCTACATGTACACATCCACATTTATTTCTGTATCTTTCCATCTATGTAAAAACCATTAATTCAGACTGACACTTCCAATTCCAATCCAGCACCACAGGGTATATTCTAGCCTTTCCCCTTTCCTTATTTGTAACTTCATTCACCAACAATGAGAAATCTGGCTCTCATTAGTCATAACTAAATTTCAGAATTGTTAATCCCTACACCTCTATTGAGAAAAAATTTATTGACTAGAGTACAGTATAGGTGTGCAGTTATTTTTTTCATTAGCTTTACAGTACCCAGTAAATGTTTCCCAAAAGTACTTTAGTTCTTTTTTCCCCACCTCCTTCAGTGTGGGAATATTATTCATTTATAATACAGTTAGGTTCATTTGTTACTGTTTGTATTGTGTTTTGTGTTCCTTCCACAACTAGATTAATTATAATTAATTTTGTTTGGGTATATAAGATATTATATATACATATATAAAACATTAACATTACCACAGTTAAAGAGTCAGAGCTATACCAATGGTATACGCAGGGAAATATTGCTCTCCCATTCAACCCTATTGCCCAGAACCTATTTCTCCATTCTTTCCAGCCTATTTCCACCCACTCCCTGAAGGTAGCCAATCTCATTAGTTTCTGATTTATCCTCCCTATATTTCTTTGCACAAATAAGCAGATATCCCCTTCTTTCTTACATGAGGAGTAGCATGATGCTCTTTTGTACTCTGCTGTTTCCTTTAACAACATAGCCTAGAAATTACTCCACATCAATTCATAAGAGACCACACTCATTTCTTTTTTACAGCTGCATAGTATTCCACTGTGAGGATGTACCACTGTTTATTCAAATAATCTCCTGTGTATGGGGATTGCAGTTATGGGCATTCCAAAATTTGTCTGCTCAAAAACTCACATCACACTCTTTTAATTATAGAGGCTTTTAATAGTATGTTTCACTGTCTGTTCAGGTAATTCCTTTTTCTATGTTTTTCTGGTTATTCTTGCATGTTTGTTTTTTCATATGAAGTTTAGTATTAACTTGTTTAACTCCATAAAACAGCTTGTCAGAATTTCATGAAATTTATAACTGATATTTTTACAATGTTGAGTGTTCTATTTAAGAAAGAATAAGGATGCCCTTCTATTTGTTTAAATACAATTTTATAGAAGACTTCTTCTCCTAAATAATTATATTAAAGCTCTTTGTGTAATAAAAAAATATTCTTCAGTTCAATGCAATCCACAAGTATTTATTTTGTTGTTATTCTAAAGTTAGCACAGGTTAAGTCTATGAAAAGGTACAGCCCTAAAAAAGTTTACAGTCCACTTAGGGAGAGAGTCACAGGCAACCTATTTCAACAATGTTACTAAACCCAAACTTTTATGCCAAACTGTTGGAAGGAGATGGTGAGTACTACAAAGGTTCAGAAGGAAACTGACCAAAGTATATGAAGTGTTACATCTACACAGAATAATAAAAATAAACATTTATAAACTATATCTGAAAAAAGTATAAAATTTAAATCAACACAAAATCACAACCAAAGACAGACATTTTAATTAGTGTCTCTGTGCACATTGTCCATCTAGTAGAATGGCCTCTGGTACTCTACTGCATTTTATTTCCTTTTAGTCCCTTATTAATTTCATACTTGAAATTACTGTAAATCCAGAATGTCTTGTAGGTAACAAAGGGCCCTTATTACCTTCCATTCTGTTGAGGCTGGAGAATATCCAACAGAAGCTGTTTAACTTCACTAGGTGACAGCTGATACAAACCGATGGCTGGCTTGTCTGCACCACGGATCTGCAGCTCATATTCCATAGCATGGATGATCCACCTAAAACAAAACAAGGGAAGTATGAATCAATGACTCCTGATATAAAATCACCTTGTGCTTCTCAAGTAATGCCCTTAACAGCACTGACCCATCCAAAGAGGAGTTAAAAAAAGGCCATTTGAATTTTCTGAACCATTCATATAATTACTTCTATCAAGATTATGTGACATGATCAGATTCTAAAAATGAGGCCTGCTCTTGAATATGTGGTTAGAGAGCAACATGACAATAGGTAAGGACTTAGGTTCATACCAAATGAGAACCTACCAATTTGGTAGGATAGTATACTGTATACAAATAGCTATCACACTATTATTTTCTCAATACCACATATATGCAAAAAACAAATAGGATAAAAATGATTCACTTTAAGAAATAGGCTGAGATATGCTATTACATAAACGTTATTTCCCTAGGAAGGACAAGCATTTTTCACCCATTTCTTTCACTTTGCAGTCATTCCTTTGTGATTAGAGGGTACAGAAGTACCTGCCTTTGAAACACAGGGATATAGTTATAATTTAATTATACTAGCTTATTAGATAATACACTTTTACCAATAGATTTCAGAAGAATCTTCTTTATAGATATTTAAATATAGATATTTAAATGCTGTTCATAAAATAATTTTTATTACAGAAAGAACTTTAATTAATTATTTAGGCAAGCATTTATGGAGAACTATTTGTGTACCTGGTATTTTCCAAGGTGGTATAGTTATATGGCTAGAAATGCCTACAATAATATTTATTTTATATGCAAGTAATTTATTGTTTAATTTGAGACACTTTTAATATGAGTATTTTTACAGTTTCATCTAATTTTTTCATTTACTATATTCTGAGGAAACACCTTCAATAAACTAGTTACGCAAACAAAAGAAAACTCTGGAAATAATACTGTGCCTTAGGGAACCAGAACTCTATACACCAATAGGAAGAGCTGGTGAAATTAGTTTTACACAGCAGATTCCTATGCTTTATCTTTAAATCCTTTGGTGAATACTGAGTAAGAAACAGAGAGTGCAGCTAAGCATCTGGAAAGAATGTGCCTCATTCATTCTTGCTGCTTTGTCTCCCAAGAAGGGGCTGTGTAGCCAACCCACTGGGAAAATGCCCAGTTACAGCAACATAGACTTAGAATGGCTAAGTTACTGCATCCAAATATAATTACCTTTCTCTTGAAGACTTCCTTGAAAGATAATCCACAAGGATATCACTGGTACCCAAGGTTGATTTGCAAAACAAGATGTATCCTCATGGGATGACTTTAATGTCTCTCAGTGGAAAACTTGGTAAGAAAAATGTTAAGCCTTCCCAGCTGAGACAAAGGGGTATCAGCCAGGCATATTCCCCTGCCTGCTGGGCCAGGCCGTAGGCCACAGGCAAAAGTGTCCCTTTCTGTGACTGTTCTGCTCTCTCTCCCTTCTGTTGCCATTTCTGGAAGTTGGGAGTTTAGCAAGGCTACCAGTCAGCTGCAGAGTATATGTGCTGCAAAACCCTGAGATAAATTACAGAGGCATGAGATGGACAAGGATGGAACATAATAATTAAAAAAAATGTCATTACTATTAATGTGGAGAGTACATAATAGATATTTAATGGTTGCTCACTGGTAAGAACAATAAAGATGACGAAGTATTTGTCAACAACAAGTGTTTGTGAGTGACTTGGCATGCTTAACAACAGAACACGTAACAGAATTAAAATGTATAATTTGTACTTCTCTAATTGGTTGAAAAGAAAAACTAGACTAAACCTATGTTAATGCCAAAGACTAGAATTTTATTTGCTCATTGTCATTATTAAATGCATTTATTCAAAATGTTACACAAATATTTTTATGCTTGTAAACTAAGGATATAGTTACTTCAATGCTTTGATGTTAAAGTTGCTTGTGAAACTAGCTGTTAAAGTATTTAATCATTTCAGTTATAGTTCAGTTATAATAAATTGCTCCAAGGACATCTCTTCAAATAAAAAAAATATTGTACTTTTAATTGTATAGGCTAGACAGAGTAGTCATTTATTTTTTTCTTTATTTAACATTTAAAATTTACATATGAGGCAGCTTAGTATAATAGGAGGAACATAAAGTTAGAAATCTAAAGACCTGCCTTTTCTCAACAAGTCAATGACATGAAAAGAAAAGTGGGGGCGGGGCTACTGTTCTAGATGAAAAAAAAGTGATAAAAGAGATCTAACAATTAATGCCATGTGTGGCTTTGTTTGGGATCCTGATTTTCTTTTTTAAGGTCATTTTGGGGACAACCTGAGAAATCTAAGAATTGGATATTAAGTGATATTAAAGAATTATTGCTAATTTTGTTGGGTGTGATAATGGTATTGTGATTATTAAGAAAAATGTCCTTTTTTTTTTAGAGATGCATACTTACTAAAATATTGAGAGGTAAAAGTAAAAATGTCCAGGATTTGCTTTATAATCTATAACAAAAACAAAGATGAAGCAAATATGGCATATATAAACAACTAACAATTGCTTATACCATTTAAATAATGGGAATATGGGTATTTACCATATTATTCTATTATTACACATCTAAAATTTTTCATAATGATAAGCAAAATCCATAAAGATAGACTTGAATACCAATTCTGTCATTTAACAACTGTGCCCCATTGGCAAATTATTTTTCAAATGGGAATATTATTATCATTTGTTCGGCTAATTTTATGGAATTATTTTAAGGAACAAGTAAGACAATGTATATTAAAAGACTTTTGAAATTATAAGTCATAAAATGTTAGCAAATTCCTTTTATTGACTTCTCAGACCCAGGCTGGGGGAAGGTAACACAATTTTTTGATGTAAGTCTTGGAGTTTCTTAAGCAAGTGCCATGTCCATTTAACATCAGGGGGTATCCTCTTCTAAAATAAGTGACTTTTAAATATTTACAATGCTTACTTTTTAAAAGTCCTCCAAACACTTGAGTTATTAAAATTAAACATCTATCACATTTATGTTTTAACATCTTCATTACCATAAACATAGACAGTTGGAGATCTAAAAATTTCCCCTCAGGATTCTTCCTTCTGTTTATGAAATCTCAGCAGTTCTGTGAGCAGATTATAGAAAATATTGTACTTAACAGCCATCAAAGAAAGATGATGACTGGTTTTCATTCATTATTCAAATGAATAAAACTTATCTGTCAGGTAATTAAAATACTTTTATTCATTAAAAAACACTGACCAAAGTAATCTTTTTAGATTGGAGTTCTTCAAAGGACTAAAATAAAAATAGCAAAATAGCCTTAGGTATAAACTACTATATAGCAGTCAGAGACTTAGAGGAAGTTAAACTACCAAGTGAGTACCACAGTTAAGTAAATTAAAGACATTTTATCCATTTCTAGAACTACTAATCCAGAAGGGTATCAATTCCTTCACATGGGAAAACCTGGCTTCTTAGCCTCATTCCCACTGACAAAATCACCAAACCTGATTTGATAATTCCAGTGTAAAAGCACTTAATGCAAAAGGGGGAATGAAAGAAATTAAGCAAATGTGGAAGGTCAAAAGAATGAAGGTCATCCTTGGACCATATCCTTATAAATTTAGTCTGTCTGAAGAACCAGGGACATGCTCTGCTTGCCAATAAGCAAATGAGAACGTGGCAGATACACATGACTGACCAGATCAACCTTCATATGTATCAAGGTCTGACTTGAGGACAATGAATTCCTCAGCACTGCTGGAAAAGTATGAAGTGGGGGACTAGTATTCCTATCCAGGGCTGGGGATAGGCTAATCCTAAAAACCTCTTGTGCTATGAAGCTAGTAAGCATATTGTGTATGTACTAGCATTTTTCTTTCCAAAATGCCCCAATCAAGGAGTGAAATGTAAAATAAAGTACACCGAAATATGACATAATTGGTAAACCAGAACAGTTGACATTTTCTGAAAAAAATGCCACAAAGAATAGCACTGATCCATAGCAAGAAACAACTTTTTAAATAATCATTCTGAGGCTATTTCAAGATACTATGAAATATTTGACAATTCTGCTGTTAAACAAATTCATGAGTAACTCTCTGCCAGCATCTACTAAGCCATATAAGAGGAGATGGGAAATTTGCAAGAAGGGGTTTTTTCTTGACTTATGTTAATATAGAGAGGGTGATAATTTGATATGACAAATTGAGTTTTGTGTCTGGTAACTGGAAAACAATAACTCACCCACCTCCCCCCATCTAATGATAACAGAATAGAGTAGAAAACTCCATCATGGCACTTACTTCGTATCAAATGTCAAAACCAAAGACCAATGAATGAGGAACAAAGCACCCTAATGAATTCAGCACTGCAATGATCTCTTTCCTTTACTGCACAAGCAATTTTAGTGTCTGGTACCTATGACACCAGTGGCCTTCTTTAAGCATTGGGTGTGTGACCCACAGATGCAGCTGTGGGCATTAGAAGACAAGACATGCTTAGAACATAACTGCTTACAGGGGAAGTCCTGGCAATATGAAAAGTGGAGATAAAAAAGGCTTGATAACATACATCCTCAGGGGTTATCTCCCACTAAAGCCTGACTGACAGACCTAGAGCAGAAAGTAGTTGATTGGAGGTCTTTACATTAATGGGTCTGTCAGGAATTTCATATATTTCAACATGAAAGTTGGAGCACAAATCAATAATGAGACAGCAAATCAAATCATTATCAGACAAGAATACTATTCCTGTGAGCAGGTTAATTTTGTTCACTGGAGTGCCTGATAGTAGTAGCTCTGAAGAAATTACATTGTCAGGATTAACCTTGTAAAAAGGAGGAAAGAGACATGTGGTATTGGTTTTTAAAGCAATTTAGGCAGCCGATGATGTAAATTAATAAATTTAAAAAATCCAAAAGTCTCCAAGAGAGAGGTTAAAAGAGAGGTAGAAGTATACATAGTGCAGGGGAATTCTGGATAAGATGTACCATGACTGAGACAAATGTTCTTACTTTTTATGTCCATTCAGCCTAGTGAATGTTGGCCTTTCAGGAAGAATATGGTGTTAAAAGCTGACTTAACTATCAGTCTCTTTATTTATAATCAACATTTAAAAGAGAAACAATAGTAAATAGATGAGTCTGAAAGGCTTTAATTAGCCTATAAGAAAGTCAAAGAAAAAGAATATTTTCTGTAGATCCTCTCCTCCCTTTTAAAATCACACTACAATTTCTATAATACACAAAGGGGTGATATGGAAGAGAAGAAATTTATAAGAAATTTGACATTCAAGGACTCTATAAGTGAACGATTTGCTCATCAATTTTAAGCAAACTAAAACCTTCCAGGGACTATTTCAAGGTAAATTTTGTAAAGCAACATATTGTTTTTGCTACTGGCAGTAAACCAACACACAAAGAAGCCTTTCACTTAAGGATTAGGAGCAGAGGTCTGAGTAAAATTGACTGAGCTGCAATGAAAATATATTAAAAAGATATAAAAAATATTTTTCTCTTTCACAAGGACACTGTTACAAGACCCACAGACAAGAGAACTGTAATTCTCTGAAATTGTCTGATATGCCTAGAGTAAAAAGTGAGTTCCAAAACCTTACTGTTGATGTGGTGGAAGAGCACCATGGGCACAGGTTATATTTGTGGGGTTTTAGAATTTTTGTCATGTATTTCATGAGGTCCCACCAGGTGAAGGAGGGGTGAGACCATGTCAGGTGGCAGCAGAGAATCCAAATGGGATTTTGAGTTAAGGTTTCTGTATAAAATGCTTGGGGATCATTCCATTGGGCAAATCTAAAGGAGAATCAACCATGGCAGAAAGGGATACCACCAGGGTGAATGTCTCTTGTGGGAGGAGAGGATCTTTGCAAACCTAGGACTAGAATACAAGAGTGAGTGTGTGTGTGTTTCTTGGGAGGCGAGGAGGCTCCTCCTTGGGATTTGTGAGGTGTAAAAACATAACACCAGAGGTACTTGTTCTCCAAAAGCCACAAAATAGAGGACCTCAAATTACAAATGTCACAGCAATACTGCTGAAGATTTATCCTTTGCAAAACATCTTCACATTCTTTAACCAGAAACCCCACAATACAATGAGGAAGCAAAGCAGGGATAGCTTCCCTATTTTATAAAGATGAGAGCTAGAAGGCAGGGTGGGAAAGCATGAACTCTGAAGTTATTCACCCTGAGCACAAATTCTGGTTTTTGGTCTTGTGACCTTGGGCAAGTTACTTTGCTGAATTATTATAGTATCTTAATGTCTCTTGCAGTGTACAGGACTTAGAATCAATTCCAAATCATCTCCACTTCCTTGGTCTCATGAAGAATAACGGAGAAAAATCTCATCTGTTTGTTAACTTGTAACAATTTAGGCTTCTTGGTGTGCCTTGTACTGTACAATGTTAAACAGTAGTGATTCTAGATTAGAAAACTGACAAAGACAATAAAAACATCTGGAGCCAATGCACATAACAGTTGCTACATGAATCCTTGAAAAAAAAAAGGGTCATAAGTTGAAATCCTGTAGAAAGGACCAACAGGTCTTAAAGTTTTAGAAATTAACAGTAAGGCCTATTTTCCTGAGAAAATAGCGAAAGTATATGTAGTGCAAACATGTACAAAGCACTTAAGGATCAAAGCAAATCCCAGTTCTTTCACTTACTAGTTTGACTAAAGTCATCTAAGCTCTCTGAATCTAACTTTAACTTTAAAAAGCAGGTGTTAATGCATGGTGTGGAGGGGTTCATGGGGAAGACAGTGTAGCACAGAGAAGACAAGTAGTGACCCTGTGGCTTCCTACTACACTGATGGACAGTGACCGCAATGGGGTATGGGGGGGACTCGATAATATGGGTGAATGTAGTAACCACATTATTTTTCATGTGAAACCTTCATAAGAGTATATATCAATGATAACTTAAGAAAAAAAAAAGCAAACAGAAAAAAAAAAGCAGGTGTTAGTGCCTACCTCCAGGTTGTTGTATGGATTAAATCAGATAATATATGTGAAGTCTTTTTGGCATATTGCTTAGCATTTAAAGGTGTTTAATAAATAATATTTGTGGTTATGTTGATGAAGGAAGAGGTGGAGGAAACAGTTTACCAAAGTGAACCTGAGTGCCTTACCACATGTTATTCATATGTGGATCCCCTTAGATCCTTCCTGGGGATGCTGCATAGAGAGGTACAATTATAAGGCAACTTATAAAATACTCTGCTACGATTAACTGCACCATTCCATTAATAAATGAATAAAGAAAAGTATTACATTCTTCTATTCTCTATTTGTATGACTAGATTTTCATACGAACAAGGCCCTGTTTAACTTGGTCATTTACTGAGGGACATAACTTGTTCAAACCAAGTACATTTATCAAAATTAAAAAGAGTCCTTTATTTCTTTCTCTTGAGTACTGAGATGGGCTATGTTTTGTTTTTCCTAAATTCCCCATCACTAGCTCAAGCCAAATTACCTGAACCTGCTTATAACCTATATATTAAAACAATCTGTCAAATTTTATCGAGCATCTCCGTGAACTAGACCCTGATACAGACAGGAAGATGAGATCTAGTGTCTATTCATAGCAGAAGTAAATTTCTTAAATAAATTACTTCTTATTAAAACAAAATTAGGCTTCTCCCCAACTGAAAACATCCCAGGGTTTAGAGTTGACCCTGTTAGTCCAGCATAAGAGGGAAATATACATAATGAGATGGCAGGGATACTGTTAATACTCACAATGGGATTATAATGCCACAGTTAATTCTAGGATGAGTTTCAGAACAAGGAAATTAAAGATTCATGGCAGATTTCTTCATTAGGAGGCTTTCTGCTATCAATAAATACTAAGCCACATGCTGCTGTCCTGACATTTTTATTTTGTGTGACACTATGTAAGGAAAAAGAACATAGTATATTTCATGGAAGGAATTGAGTATGTGGAGTTACAGATACAAAAACAGAGGAAACTATTTTTAGAATAAACTGGACATACTTTAATTCCATGAAGAGAAAGAAGTTTCAGGTCAGATTTGAACATTAGATTTTTGAGAGAACATAAATTAGCCTAAAATGCTGAATACGCAGTAAAGAAAAAACTACTAGAGGCTGAAAGACACAGCACTGTAAAATCTTGGGAACATGTTAACTTTTACCTTGAGGCTTTGTCGAAACCTCTGCAAGGATCACTATCACTTAAAGAGGCTCTCCTGACTGGAACATTTATTACCAAGAATGTGCTTGGGAATAGTTATAACCTACACTTTAGTCAGCCTCAGAGAAATGCCTGAGTCCATAACAATATAGTACTTTTAATACCTTGTATGGACATGTAAAGTCACAATTATTTTGATTTAGAAACAACTCACATGAAAGACCCATTTCTTGTATCTTCATATGTAGTCAAGTGGTGGGGTTGAAAATATTAGAACAAACAGAGGCTGAACAAATCAGGGTATGATTCAAAGTTCTTTAATTGATTCAGAATACCTCCTACTTTTTGAAAGGAACAATTTTAAGGGATAAAAATGAAGGTTAAATTCTATGCACAGTGTAGTCACCTCTTGATCAAAAGAAAGAGGAAACAGAGAATGGAAAATTCACCTGAAATGTAATATAATTGATATCAGAAAAAATTGCTTAAAAAATAGCAAATTCAGCTAAAAAATTTTTAAGTAAAACTGAAAAATACAATTTAAAAAGGTAGAAGTCTAGAGAAAATAACTGACACATATATGTAAAGTATTATTTTTTTACAAAAAAATGGAATAACACATTTGCAACTTTTTTTTCACTTAACTTTGGACATTTATAAATGTTGGTGTATAGGCTTTATCCTGTTACTTGTGATCGCTGCACAGCATTTATACTGTAATGCTATAAAACTTAAACTACTTCCTACTGATGGATATCTAGGTTGTTCCCAATACTTCAAATAATAGTAAAATTAAGAGTGCTATAAAATGTCTTAATTTCTTGAATCAGAATTCTTGAAACAAGAAGTATGCAGATACTGTCAAATAAGCAACTTCTTCTTAGGTAACTTTTTGAAGGAAAAAATGGGTAATCATTTTTCATAAAGTGTTCCATACTCATGTGCAAAATTAAAACTAAGAAATGAAAAGGAAGTCAACCCATCAATAAAGAAGAAAAAAAGTTACAACAAAAAAGTATGGTAGATAGAAAGCATAAAATAAAAGGGAAGGAGAAGGAGATTCTCAAGACAGCAGCGTGAGTAAGGTGGCGGAAATCTCCTCCCAAAACCATATATATTTTGAAAATACAGCGAGTACCACTATTCCTAAAAGAGTGACCAGAAGATACAGTACACGAGCCAGCCTACATCTGCGAAAGCCTAACATCTCATGGAAAAGGGTGGGATACAAAGCCGTGACCCGGGGGGCCCGAGCACTCCCCCCACCCCAGCTCACCAGCGGGAGGAAGGGAATCAGAGAGGGAAGGGAGTGGAAGCACAGGACTGCTAAACAACCAGCCCTGGTGATCTGCATCAGAAGCACAGACACACATCGCATGGTGCACTGGATATTGGAGGAGTGGAAAAGCAAGGTCTGAGACTGAGACTGCGAACAGGTTCCCACAACTGGCTGTCCTGGGACAAAAGAAAAGCAGATGCTTTAAAAGTCTTAAAGAGACAAGGGTTTAACAGGTGGAAAAAATAGTCCTGGCACACTCAGCCCAGCAGGCTGGGAATTTTAAGGAACTTCAGGCACCCAAACCCCCTGGGTGGCAACGCAGCCCCGAAGCCCCTCACGGCCTGCCGTTCCTTCCGCCCCACTGGCACGGCAAGCAAACCGGCTGACCTGCCATTGCTGCAGAACAGCCGGGGAGCAGCCCTGCCTAGACCAACCACACAGCTTAGCACAGAAGCTTCTCCCTGCGTGTGGCTAACTGGCCCAAACCCAGAGGCTGCTGCCAGCACGGGGTTGACTGGAACAGACAGTGGAGACGGGTGCAGAGTCCAGGAGGCACAAAGGGGCTTTGTTCTCATTGCAGAACACGCGCTACTCGCCTGCAACCCCTGACAGTGCCCTAGGCCATCCTGAGGGCCGCCCGACCCACGGTAGCTCAGGGGACTAACCCAGAGGCTGCTCCCTGTGTGTGGTTGACCAGCACAGACAGTGGAGATGGGTGCAGAACCCGGGAAGCACTAAGGGGCTTTGTTCTCACAGCAGAGGACGTGCCGCTCGCGTGCGACCCTAGGCTATTACGAGGGACGCCCCACCCATGGCAGCTCAGAGGATTAACCCAGAGACTGGTTGCTGTGTGCCATTCACTGGCCCAGACATAAGAGATAGGCACAGAGACCAGGAGACACAAAGGGGCTTTGCTCTTGGGGCAGAACACATGCTGCTGGCCTGTGACCCCGACATTTCCCTAGGCCACCTCGAAGGCTGTGCCGACCACGGCAGCTTAGGGGATTAACCCAGAGGCTGCACCACAGTGTGCAGTTAACCGGTACAGAGAGCAGAGACAGGCAAGGTGACCAGCAAGCAGGAAGGGACTTTGTTCTCCCAGCTGACACATGTGTCACTTGCCAGAGACCACTCCCATCACCATGAAAAGGGAGAAGAAAGTTGTTCAATCCAAAATCCCTCAAACACCAGAGAGAGAGGGCTTGGTGAGACTGAAACCACCAATCTTCCCAAAAAAGCATTCAAAATAAGTCATAAGCATGCTGATGGAGCTACAGAGAAATATTCAAGAGCTAAGGGATGAATTCTGGAGGGAGATAACAGAAATGAAACAAACAATGGAAGGATTTAAGAGCAGAGTGGATGAGGTGCAAGAGACTGTTAAAAGGATAGAAATCAGAGAACAGGAATACAGAGAAGCTGAGGCAGAGAGAGATAAAAGGATCTCTAGGAATGAAAGAATATTTAGAGAACACCGTGACCAATCCAAATGGAACAACATTTGCATTATAGGGGTACCAGAAGAAGAAGAAGAGAGAAAAAGGTATAGAAAGTGTCTTTGAAGAAATAATTGCTGAAAACTTCCCCATGCTGGGGAAGGAAATAGTCTCTCAGACCAGGGAAGCCCACAGATCTCCCAACACAAGGGACCCAAGGAGGACAACACCAAGACATATAATAATTAAAATGGCAAATATCAAAGACAAGGACAGGGTATTAAAAGCAGCCAGAGAGAGAGAGAAAAAAATCACCTACAAAGGAAAACCCATCAGGCTATCAGACTTCTCAACAGAAACCTTACAGGCCAAAGGGAATGGCATGATATACTCAATGAGATGAAACAGAAGGGCCTCAAACCAAGAATACTGTATCCAGAAAGATTATCATTTAAATTTGAAGGAGGGATTAAACAATTCCCAGATACGCAAAAGTTAAGGTAATTGACCTCCCACAAAACATCTCTACAATGTATTTTAAAGGGACTGCCCTAGATGGAAATATGCCTGAGGCTAAATAGCGGTAACCAGAGAAAATAAAAACACAGCAAAGAAAGTAGACCAATGAAATAGTAAATAAAGGCAAAATAAAAACAGCTATCCACAAAATCAGTCAAGGGAAACACAAAGAGTACAAAATAAAACACCTAACATATAAAGAGTGGAGGAGGAAGAAAAAGAAGGGAGAGAGATAAAGAATCATCAGACTGTGTTTATAAAAGTGTAATAAGTGAGTTAAGTCAGACGGTTAGATAGTAAAGAAGCTGGCCATGAACTTTTGGTAACCAAAAATCCAAAGCCTGAAATGGCAATAAGATATCTACTGATAATCACCCTAAATGTAAATGGACTGAATGCACCAATCAAAAGACAGAGAGTAATAGAATGGATAAAAAAGCAAGACCCATCTATATGCTGCCTAAAAGAGACTCATTTCAAACCCAAAGACACACACAGACTAAAGTGAAGGGATGGAAAAAGATATTTCATGCAAACAATAGGGAGAAAAAAGCAGGTGTTGCAGTACTTGTACCAGACAAAATAGACTTCAAAACAAAGAAAGTCACATGAGACAAAGAAGGACATTACATAATGATAAAGGGGTCAGTCCAATAAGAGGACATAACCACTATAAATACTGTGCAGTCAACACAGGAGCACCTACATACGTGAAACAAATACTAACAGACTTAAAGGAGGAAATAGAACGCAATGCATTCATTTTAGGAGACTTCAACACACCACTCACTCCAAAGGACAGATCAACCAGACAGAAAATAAGTAAGGACACAGAGGTACTGAACAACACATTAGAATAGATAGACCTAAAGACATCTATAGCACATTCCACCAAAAAGCAGCAGGATACACATTCTTCTCAAGTGCACATGGAATATTTTACAGAATAGACCACATACTAGGCCACAAAAAGAGCCTCAGTAAATTCAAAAAGACTGAAATTCTACTAACCCAGTTCTCAGATCACAAAGGTATAAAACTAGAAATAAACTGTACAAAGAAAACAAAAAGGCTCACAAACACATGGAGGCATAAGAACATGCTCTTAAATAATCAATGGATCAATGACCAAATTAAAACAGAGATCAAGCAATATATGGAGACAAATGAAAACACCAGCACAACGCCCCCACTTCTGTGGGATGCAGCAAAGGCAGTTCTAAGTGGAAAGTATATAGCAATTCAGGCTTATGTAAAGAACGAAGACAAATCCCAAATGAATAGTCTAAATTCACAATTATCGAAACTGGAAGAAGAATAAATGAGGCCCAAAGTCAGCAAAAGGAGGGATAATAAAGGATAATAAAGATAAGAGAATAAATAAAAAAATTGAGAAGAATAAAACAATAGAAAAAAATTAATGAAAGCAAGAGCAGGTACTTTGAGAAAATAAACAAAATGGATAAACCCCTAGCCAGAGTATTAAGAAAAAAAGAGAATCTACACACATAAACAGAATCAGAAATGAGAAAGGAAAAATCATGACAGACACCACAGAAATACAAAAAAATTATTAGAGAATACTATGAAAATCTATATGCTAACAAACTGGATAACCTAGCAGAAATGGACAACTTTCTAGAAAAATACAAGCTTCCAAGATTGACCAAGGAAGAAACAGAAATTCTAAACAGACCAATTACCAGCAATGAAATTGAATTGGTAATCAAAAAACTACCCAAGAACAAAACTCCCGGGCCAGTTCGATTCACCGCTGAATTTTATCAGACATTTAGAGAAGACATAATACCTATCCTCCTTAAAGTTTTCCAAAAACTAGAAGAAGAGGGAATACTTCCAAATTCATTCTATGAAGCCAGCATCACTCTAATACCCAAACCAGGCAAAGACACCACATAAAAAGAAAATTACAGATCAATATCCCTGACGAACATAGATATAAAAATACTCAACAAAATATTAGCAAGCCAATACATCAAAAGATCATCCATCATGATCAAGTAGGATTTTTTCCAGGGATGCAAGGATGGTACAACATTCGAAAATCCATCAACATCATCCACCACATCAACAAAAAGAAGCACAAAAACCACATGATCATCTCCATAGATGCTGAAAAAGCATTCGACAAGATTCAACATCCATTCATGATAAAAGCTCTCAACAAAATGGGTATAGAGGGCAAGTACCTCAACATAACAAAGGCCATATAGGACAAACACACAGCCAACATCATACCAGTGAGAAGCTGAAAGCTTTTCCTTTACGATTGGGAAAAAGACAAGGATGCCCACTCTCCCCACTTCTATGCAACACAGTACTTGAGGTCCTAGCCACGGCAATCAGAAAACACAAAGAAATAAAAGGCATCCAGATTGGCAAGGAAGAAGTTAAACTGTCCCTATTTGCAGATGACATGATATTGTACATAAAAAACCCTAAAGAATCCATTCCAAAACTACTAGATCTAATATCTGAATTGAGCCAAGTTGTGGAATACAAAATTAATACATAGAAATCTGTTCCATTCCTATACACTAATAATGAACTAGCAGCAAGAGAAATCAGGAAAACAATTCCATTCACAATTGCATCAAAAAGAATAAAATACCTAGGAATAAACCTAATCAAGGAAGTGAAAGATGTATACCCTGAAAACTATAAGACACTCCTAGGAGAAATTAAAGAGGACACTAATAAATGGAAATTCATCCCATGCTCTTGGGTAGGAAGAATTAATATTGTCAAAATGGCCATCCTGCCTAAAGCAATCTACAGATTCAATGCAATTCCTATCAAAATACCGACAGCATTCCTCAACAAACTGGAACAAACAGTTCTAAAATTCATATGGAACCACAAAAGACTCTGAATAGCCAAGGCATCCTGAGAAGGAAGAATAAAGCAGGAGGGATTATGTTCCTCAACTTTAAGCTCTACTACAAAGCCACAGTAATCAAGACAATTTGGTACTGGCGTAATAACAGACCCATAGACCAGTAGAACAGAGTCCAGAGTCCAGATAATAACCCAAACATATATGGTCTATTAATATATGATAAAGGAGCCATGGACATACAATAGGGAAATGACAGCCTTTTCAACAGCTGGTATTGGCAAAACTGGACAGCTCCATGTAGGAGAATGAAACTGGATTACTGTTTTAACTCCATACACAAAAGTAAACTTGAAATGGATCAAAGACCTGAATGTAAGTCATGAAACCATAAAACTCTTAGAAGAAAACATACTCAAAACTCTCTTGAATATAAACAAGAATAACTTCTTCATGAACATATCTCCATGGGCAAAGGAAACAAAAGCAAAAATGAGCAAGTGGGACTATATCAAACTAAAAAGCTTCTGTACAGCAAAGGACACCACCAGTAGAACAAAAAGGCATCCTACAGTATGGGAGAATATATTCATAAATGACATATCCGATAAAGGGTTGACATCCAAAATATACAAAGAGATCATGCGCCTCAACAAACAAAAAGCAAATAACTCTATTAAAAAATGGGCAGAGGATATGAACAGACACTTCTCCAAAGAAGAAATTCAGATGACCAACAGGCACATGAAAAGATGCTCCACATCACTAATCATCAGAGAAATGCAAATTAAAACCACAATGAGATATCACCTCACACCAGTTAGGATGGGCACCATCCAAAAGAGAACAACAAATGTTGGCGAAGATGTGGAGAAAGGGGAACCCTCCTACACTGCTGGTGGGAATGTAAATTAGTTCAAGCACTGTGGAAAGCAGTATGGAGGTTCCTCAAAAAACTCAAAATAGGAATACCATTTGACCCAGGAATTCCACTCCTAGGAATTTACCCTAGGAATGCAGGAGCCCAGTTTGAAAAAGAAATATGCGCCCCTCTGTTTATCGCAGTACTATTTACAATAGCCAAGAAATGGAAACAACCTAAGTGTCATCAGTAGATGAATGGATGAAGAAGATGTGCTATACATACACAATGGAATATTATTCAGCCATAAGAAGAAAACAAATCCTACCATTTGCAACAACATGGATGGAGCTAGAGGGTATTATGTTCAGTGAAATAAGTCAGGCTGAGGAAGACAAGTATCAAATGATTTCACTCATCTGTGGAGTATAGAAACAAAGAAAAAACTGAAGGAACAAAACAGCAGGAGACTCACAGAACCCAAGAATGGACTAACATTTACCAAAGGGGAAGGGATTGGGGAGGATGGGTGGGAAGGAAGGGATAAGGAGGAAAAAGGGTCATTACGATTAGCACGTATAATGTGGTGGGGGTCACGGGGAAGGCAGTATAACACAGAGAAGACAAGTAGTGATTCTATAGCATCTTACTATGTTGATGGACAGTGAGTCTAATGGGGTATGTGGTGGGGACTTGATAATGGGAGGAGTCTAGTAACCATAATGATGTTCATGTAATTGTACATTAATGATAGCAAAATAAAGAAAAATTATGTCATAAAAAATTGCAAAGAGAAATTGATGTAGCCATAATGATTATGAAAAAAATTTAAGACTTATTAACAATCAAGGATAAAGCAGAACAGAAATAGTAAAGATACTGATGATCCAACTATATAATTAAAACTATACATTTTATCTACTCTCAAACACATTCACATTTATTGTGCCTGACAGAGACTATATATTCTTTTCAAATACTTGAGGAACATGCCCAAAATCTGGGGGCACATATTAGGTGACTCTATATGCTCAGTTATTATTTGACCCTTACAGTTAAAATATATATACTCATGTGATATTTGTATAATAAAAATATATTTAAAAAGAAAAAAACATTTATACTTTATTCAGTGTGGTAGGTTTTTAAAACATATCATATAATTTCATTTCATATAAAACAATGAGGCTGGTATGAAAGTGGGGTAGACAGGCTCTGTCATTTATCCCAGGTCACTGAGATGATGAGTGGTAAGTGGCGGTTAGTACTTGTACTCAGTTCTTTGAATGCCAGAGCCTGGTTAACTTGCCTTAGCACACTTCCACACAAAATCCTTGGTAAGAAGATTCAAGATTGTGCCAGCAAATGGATATAGCAGAATATTATTAAAAGAATATAAAATTTTACCTGAGGGTGTCCTCCCATTCAGCTTTATCGAGAATCAATCTTTTCTTAAGGCTTATCCATTTTATTTACAGGAATTTTTACAAGCACTGTGCTGAGTGTTTTTTTTTTTTAATATGATGCAGCTGTTTAAATCCCTGGAGTCTGATTTTACCAGAGAAGATAATTAAACTTCACTATTTCTAACCTGGGAGTTAAGTAAACAGGAAGATTCTTTCAGGCCAGGGGTTATTTATTTCTTCAACGACCAGATGTTGCCTTTATGACAGGGGAAAGATGTACTTTCTGAAACAATCAGCAGACCTGGGCAGTGCTTCACTCGGAGAGGCCAAGTCTGCTAGAGGACAACTTGAAAAAATCTCTTTACGTAAAGCACCTGACTTACCCAATTCGTATTTTCAGCATGCCACTGAATAACTCAGGGTTGTTGGAGATGATCCAGCCAATATGGATGACCAGTTCCTGCTGAATGACGGCCTCCCTCTCATCGTGGGTATTACACTTATAGTAGATGATGTTCTTAATCACTCTTGGAGACAAAGGATTAGAGATAACCTCTTCTTCATGCCCAAACGCACCCAGAGTTACCTATAAGTGACAGAATTTTATTGTAAAAATTTCCTAGCTACTAAAAGATGAAAGAAAAAACTTAAGGCTCAGGATGACTGGCAGGCTGAAATTACTCTACTTGAGCTAGGGAATTAGGTAGAATAACTGCTCCTGCTATTTATTAAAATGGCTTTCAAAGCATAACTCCCACTGGAGTTCATGATGGTTCATAGTCTGGTCTAAAATATAAGGGTAGGTGAGGGTCCCAGTTAGGGGAGTGGAGGTGAGTGGATAAAAGCAGGGAAGGAATATAAATAACTATAAGAATTATTCTGAATGACTTTTTCTCCCCAGAGAAACCATAATACATTGAATAGTCTTACTTTCCTGTACAGTTGACACAATTTAGTATTTGAGAATATATTTTTCTCTTTTTGTATAGTTTCTCATGTGGAACTTTTTCTCTGTAACAACACTGTAACCTTTTCAAAGGCAGGTGCTAGGTCATATAGTTCTAGTGTAGCTCCCACTTTTCCTGTAATTGTGTTAGGCACGTAGTGAGTATTAAAGAACTTGTTGGTAATCTCTCTCCTGTAGAGGGGAACACATGAGGCCACCCATATGCCTAAGGAATGAGAAAGCAGAAGGGAAATGACAACGAAAATGTAAAGCAGAAAGTGTCACTGAAGCTGGCAAGAGGAATACTCTGGTTTCTCTCTCTCCTCTAATGCTTGGCATTTTGCCTCCCAGAAGAGTCTGTGGCCCTTCCTACCAGCTCATTCCCTCTCCCTGTCTTCCATGTACAGAGTATGATTATATAAAGGCAGGAAAAAGAAGAGTATATCAAAGGGCCCTTGTGTTTTCTGAGATGAGGGGAGAGAGTAGAATATGGGATCTCTCCCCCAACTTCATCATGGAGTGAAAACTGAGAACTGTTTGTTTATTACACTAGAAGTGGGGCTCCACAGTTAGTCCGAGCATGATTACTTTTATTAAAATGCCAGTGTGCAAAGAAGAAAACAAACAAAAGGCACATCATTGCCTCTGGAAGCAATGATGACTAGACCACTATTTCATTCCAGAGAGCTTATGGTGATCTGAAAGTGGTTTGTGGAAACAATATTACTTCAGTTCTCAGGGAGGCATTTCATAAATGAATGAATGTAAACTTTGCTCCATCCCCATTTTTTTTTAAAGGGGTAGGATGCAGTCAGTGAATGGATGAATGGACCTCAAAACCTGAAGTGGAGCTGCCAGCCTCCAGGCTTACCTAGCTCTGTAAGTGACCATTTTTCTGGGAAATGTGCTGCTCTGATGGACAATGGCCCAGCCTCAGAACACGCCCCATCTTCCAAGAGGTGGGGAGCAGAGTCTCAGGATCACAGGCTGCCAACCCCCATTAGATAGTATGCAGAGTGGACGTGGCCAACCCTAACCTACCCCCTTCTCCAAGTGTCAGGTGCCAGAGACTTCAAAGACCTCCAAGACCTTCTCATGTGTTCATATTCAGTGGATTAACTATATTTTCAGATATTCTACAGGGACCTAAAATTCAATGGAAAATAGTTTCCCAAAGCCTGTTAACTTTCAGAGGGGCTCAGTCCAGGGAAACAAGACTGTGACTGGAGGTAAGGACTGCAGTGAGGAGAGGCACTTGGGTAAGTTACCTCCCATACCTTGGCGTACTAAGCTGGCAAATGAGGGCGAAAATTCCACCTTTTAATAATTTGGAGAAAACAGAAAACAACATATGTGAAAGGTATTTAACTTTTTCTTAGGAGTTTTTAATTAGTACAATATTTTTTTCATTGTTATTAACAGTACATGATAAGATAGCTTATTATATAACATTTCAAAAGCTGGATGTCAGGATTAAATAATATCAGTTTTAATGAATTAAGAGCCCTGAAATATGAGCAATGGGTTGATTACATTAAAGAGGTTTAAAGTATTTCATATTATTGAAGCGGATTATATCCCTAGCTTAATTGTCAGGAAAATACAATAAAGCACACATATTCCAAAGACAAGAAAGAAAGCAAACAGGTTTTCATTCTAACCAAATGATGGTTCAGCAAGGTAATTAGAGTTTAAAGAGAACAAACCAAGCAATGAGCAGCCACATCCCACTCTGTATCCCACATGCACAGGCTTAATTCAGCCCACATTCCCCAAGTGCCTGCTCAAAGCCAGGCCCTATGCTGGGCACACTGGGACAGGTGCTGGATAAGACCTGGGTCCTGACCTCCAGGGGCTCACAGCCTACCCTGAGCTGAGAGACACACATTCAAATGAACTGGGATCCAGGGCAGTTGTGAGAAGTGTCACATGTCTGGTATGAGAACCCAGAGGAGAGAGGGACCACTGCTAACTGGAGATGGCTCTATGCGAGGAGCTAACAAGAGCTGGCCATGGTGGGAAGGCAGAAGCTAGATGGCAAGGTGACCTAGAGAGATCTGGGGGAGCCAAAGCATTTCTAAGGTGAAGAAGAATCTCATGTGCCCTTCACTATTCACCTGTCTTTACTCTGCCTATCCTAAACCTGTCTGGAGTACTTCAGTAGGTTATTATTCCATATTCTGTGTCAGTAACTTCACTCATCTCAAGTTAATACAGGAATTGAAAATTACAGCTCTGAGGTGCAGCAGGAAAAAGGAATGGCCTATTTAATAACCGCATCTCTAAAACTAGATTTTGCTTGGGGAAGGAGTGTTTTGTAGAAATGTCTGAGCCATTGTTAATGTGGTTGTGAGAGGCCTATAACACTGAGGCTTGACAGATTTAAACGCAAGGATCCTACCCAGAAACCTTTGTGACTGTGACCAAGTGAGAGTCTGAAAATCAGATACTTACCTGTTTGCCCTGCACTAAAACATTAGTAATGGATGGGGCCAGGCTGTCCACTACTTTACTTAAAAGACTTGCTGCACGGCGTACAACCGACCTGGGGGCAAAGAAGAGTTTGACACATCTAAAAGATGATGAATAAATGGGGCCCCTGGTTGGGGAGATTTAAAAATATGCACAGTTAGGTCCTCACATAGTAAGTCGGAGGAAACACTGAGCCCAGGACCCTGGATCTAATAACTGTTACTGATACATGTCATCTATTCCTATAGTCACTTTAAATCATATTTCTCTTGGTGCCTAGAAAACCAAATCCCTGGATTAGAGGACTCACTTAGTACTCAATTTTAGGTAGTGATACAGTGAAATAGCAGTGGGTTTTTTTTTCTTGATAAAGCCAGAATGTTGGAGGAAGGAATTCACACTGCTATTTTTATGTTTCTGAAAAAGTCTTAAGCTGTAGGGAGTGCAGATTTTTTTAAAGCACAGCACATGCAAATATGCATTTTTTCCCTCAAAAGTTAAAATTCATATCGAACTTTTAGATGGAGAAAACAAAAAGAGAAATGTTGGTTTAAAACAGTTTTCTTGTATTTCAGGATATCCATGAAAGCTGACCTATAAAAAGCATTTATAGTCCTTAATTTCAACATAGATGGACTAGTAGAAAATCAAGTCAATAACTGATAAAGTTAGTGAAACAAACACTTCCTACTTTTAGAGAAGCTTTCATCCACACACTATAAAGACCAGAGACATGTTTAACCCTTAGAATGCAAATAAGCCCACACATCTCAAGCAGCTTGAGTTTTCCCACATTCTCTGTATGTTACCTGTTTCCCATGTACCAGAAAAGTAGTAATGTGTGGGGCTATAGAGGAAGAAAATTTCTGGGTAAAGGCAGCCCCGTAGCGTACCGCCAACCTGGGTGGGTCAGTGGAAAGCCACAAAAGGGAAAATACAGTAAACAAAACTTCAGGATTTGTTTTTTTTAAACATAAAAGTCAGTACTGTCAACATTTGCTAGTTAATAATTTAACTAAAATAAAAGTATAATAGATAAAGCAAATCAGGTTTGCCTTGTCAAAAATAAGACTATAGACCGTGTTTGATGTTTACTGGCTAAAAAAGCAACACCTACTTACATGCTTTACTATGCTGAGAATTTACAGTGAAAATTTGAGATTTAACCATAGGATTATTACATTATTTCTTTTGGATCTACATTTTCTATAAATCATAGAGTTGAAATACTCCTAAGAGACTGTTTTGTCTAATCCCCTTAGACATTGGAAACCTGAGGGAGTTTCTTATGACACTATTTGAGATTTTTTTTTTCAAAATTAGATAATAATGGGTCATTAAAAAATATATACACTCTAACTTTCACAATGTTAGATTCTATTAGTAAAACTGCTAGAATTACTTCAAAATGTAGAGGGCCATGCATTTAGGCTTACCTACCCCACTGTGAACTGAAATAATTTATCTCAACTTACCTAATTTTTTTTTCCTCAATCCCTGGAAAGAGACTACCTCTACAGAACATATTAGTTATTTTTCATGAAGCAGCTATAACACTTCGATTCATTTAACTTAAGTGGTGAGAGAACTGCCTTCTATTATTTTTACCTATGATTAAGTGAACCATTGGTCTCTCTTCATGGACTTCTATGCTAACAGACAGGTTTCCTGAATATAAAATAAAATCTAAAGCACCTTGCTGGGACAGAGAAGGTGCAGGGTAGGAAACAGTCATTGGCATATCATTCCAGTAACTACTCTCCATCCAGGTGCTATTCCTATGGAGGTCTTTATTCCCAGACATTTTTAAGAGAGCCACGGTACAATGGAACAGAGGCAGATCTGTAGACAGTAACAGAGTCCAGGTGCTATAACCTCAAAGTTTAAAAGTAAAAATTAGGATGAATAAAACTATTTTTAAGATTGGTCTGCTATCTTTAGGCTATTGAATATGACAACACAAAAAATAAAATATAATTACAAGGACACTAATACAAACCAAAGCTTTTTGCTGCCAGCTCTTCTATAGATTCTCTCAATGTGATCAGAAACGGTACCTAGACATTGGATAGTAGAATCTTTATTAAAAAAGCTTTTAATTAAATGCATATTATTTACTCTCCTTTAAAGAAATCACTCTTGATTTTCATTTTGTTCCACTAGAATCCACATCCATTAATGTTCTTCTGAATTGCCTGACATATTCAAATACATAACCCAAACATGAATGTCCCCAAGCTCTTGCTACTACTTCGTTTGAGTATGTGATTTTGGTGAGTACTTTATTTCCTGAAATTTACTGTTTTCTTAATTAATATGCAATCTAATTTTTTAACAGATAAAAAGTTTATTGCAGAAAACAAAAAACAGAATATAGCAAATTGAACAAATACTGTAGACTCTGAATATATGAATCTTCATTTATCAGTTCAACAAAACTTAATGGAGACTGTATTATGTCATCCACTCTATATATGTATCATTCCAATATATAACAGTGCTCAAAAGACACAATTGGGTTCATTATCTGGCTTCATAATGGGTTTGTCAGTAAATTAACCATATGACAGGACAGAGTACCAAAAAAAGAAACAAGGGTAAACATCTTTATCATTTTACCCTGAATTTGTGTTTATAACTCTATAACAGATTGGATAAAGTTATATAAAGATTCTGTAGATGCTTATGATTTTCAATGTATTGTAACTTTTACAGATTAAAAAATTTAAGGTCAAATATCTAAGTAAAAGATGAGTATTATTCCTTTTTATGAAAGTGGTTTAAAAATAATCCTTTCCAAATTTTCATATGAACTATAGTTGACCCTTGAGCAATGAGTTCGAACTATGTGAGTCCACTTAACATGGAAGTTTTTTTCAATAAATATATTGGAAAATTTTTGGAGATGTGCAACAACTTGAAAAAGTCATTTTCTCTAGCTTACTTTATTACTGTAAGTATATAGTACATAATACATATAACACAGAATATGGGTTAATTAGCTATCATGTTATTGGTAAGGCTTCCAGTCAACAGATGGCTATTAGTAATTAAGTTTTTGGAAGTCATATGTTATATGTGGATTTTCAACTGTGTGGGGGTCAGTGCCATTCACCCCCATGTTGTTTAAGAGCCAATGATTTTGATGAGTACTTTATTTTACACGTATCTTATATAAATTTTGTTTTATTTTAAAGCACTACTAAAATAACCATTCTGAATTCTAGGTTCCTAATAAAATATTTGCTTTTTAAAAATCCTTTTGTTTTTGTTTAAGTATAAATTTCAATTAATTTCATCAATATAATTTGGATTCTGCTTGTACTTAAAATTTGAAGACTAATAATTAACATGAACAATTTTTTTTGAAATTTGCTTAAAGTTTTCCTATTAAGAAAATTAAGACTATTCAATTTATAAGTATAATACTCAAGAAGCTTATCTCTTAGATGCAATAATGCAAAGACTATGTAGACCTTATTTGAATAATTATCCTTAGTTGACTACCAAAATTATTAATCTTATTAATTACATTGCTGTTTAGAATACTGACTCAATTTCTATTTGTAACCAAACCAACATGCCCCTCTGGATAGAGGAGTTTCAAATGAGTCAAAACTTTGAGTGGCTAGACATTAAGTATTTGAAATGTATATTAATATATAGTTCTATATTCTACATTCTATATTATAAATTATGCATAGCATAATTATTATATGTATACAATTCTATATTACAAAATGCTAGAAGCAGATCATAATATAGAATTCAAAGATTATACTATATAGAATTCAAGTATATACAATACAAAGTATAATTATTATATGCATATGATTCTATATTACAAAATGCTAGAAGCAGACCATGATATAGAATTCAAAGATTCCTTAGAGTAGTGATTCAACATACAAATGTGGATAATTGGTTTCGTCCTTAGTGCAGAGTAGACATGGACATGATTAGAAATGATTTATTTTTGTTTATAATCGTTAGAGCACAATACTATTAAATGCATGTTCCATTCCAAATGGCTGCTGCAGACCACGAGGGAGCTAAATTTTTATAGCTATAATAATTCAATATTGTTTTTGAAAACATGCAGAAAATAAAAATGGAAACAGGAGACTTCCAGGAAGATGGCGGCGTGAGCAGGGCAGCAGAAATCTCCTCCCAAAACTATATATATCTATGAAAATACAGCAAATACAACTATTCCTAAAAGAGAGACCAGAATACACAGGAAAGCGCACAGTGTGCAGCTACACCTGAGAGGACTCAGCACCCTGCAAGGTGGGTAAGATATGGAGCCACGACCCGGTGGGACCCGAGCACTCACCCACCCCAGCGCACCGGCAGGAGGAGAGGATTCAGAGCCGGGAGGGAGTGAAAGTACACTCTGCAAAATAACCAGCCCCGGTGATCTGTGTGGGGAGCACTGACACATATCGTGCGGTGTAGCGGAGACTGGAGAGACAGAGGGTGCAGGATCTGAGCAGGAAATGCACCAGGGTACTTGCAGCCAGCTCCCGAGAAGGAAAGAAAAAGAAAAAAAAAAAGAAAAGAAAAGTGCGCGGTCTTAAAGAGACAGGAGGCCAGCGGAGGAGCCGGATCGCCCCGGCACACTCAGCCCAGCAGGCTGGGAGTCCTGGGGAGTTTCAGACCCCTTAGCTGGCTGGCGACTGGGAAAGGGTGGCTGCACTTAGACTTCCCACACAGACTGACAGCCTCCCATTCATTCCCACCCCGGCCAGAGCTATAAAGGGCCCTGTGGAGCGGCACAGCCATGGCTGCGGAATAGTGGAGCAACAGCGCCACCTACAGCATCCCCACAGAATCTACTCCCCGTGGGCGTTTTTTTTTTGGTTTTGTTTTTTGTTTTTTCTTCTTTCTTTTTTCTTTCCTTTTTTTAAAAAAGTCTTAAAGAGCCCAGCTGACATACGTGGCAACTACTAGCGACCACTTCTATAGCCATGAAAAGACAGAGGAATATGGTCCACACTAAGATCAACCAGACAACCCCAGAGAGGGAGCCTGAATGGATAGAAATGCACAGTCTTCCTGAAAAAGAATTCAGAATAAAAGTCATATCCATGCTGATGGATGTACAGAGAAATGTGCAAGAGCTGAGGGAAGAGGTGAGGGAAGTGAGGAAAGACAATGCAGAAATCAGACAAGTGATCGACGGGCTTAACAGCAGACTGGGTGAGATGCAAGAGACTATTAATGGAATAGAAATCAGAGAACAGGGATACAGAGAAGCTGAGGCAGAGAGAGATAAAAGGATCTCTAGGAATGAAAGAATATTAAGAGAACTTGTGTGACCAAGCCAAATGGAACAATATTCGCATTATAGGAGTACCAGAGGAAGAAGAGAGAGAAAAAGGGATAGAAAGTGTCTTTGAAGAAATAATTGCTGAAAACTTCCCCATGCTGGGGAAGGAAATAGTCTCGCAGTCCACGGAAGCCCACAGATCTCCCAACACAAGGGACCCAAGGAAGACAACACCAAGACACATAATAATTAAAATGGGAAAGATCAAAAATAAAGACAGTATTAAAGGCAGCTAGAGAGAGAAAAAAGATCACCTACAAAGGAAAACCCATCAGACTATCATCAGACTTCTCCACAGAAACCTTACAGGCCAGAAGAGAATGGCATGATATATTTAACATAATGAAACAGAAGGGCCTTGAACCAAAAATATTGTATCCAGCATGATTATCATTTAAATATGATGGAGGGATTAAACAATTTCCAGACAAATGAAAGTTGAGAGAGTTTGCCTCTCATAAACCACCACTACAGGAAATCTTAAACGGACTGCTCTAGAGGAAGGGTGGGAAGGGAGGGACAAGGGGGAAAAAGGGGCATTACGATTAGCAGATGTAATGTTGGGGGGTCACGGGGAGGGCTGTACAACTCAGAGAAGACAAGTAGTGATTCTATAGCATCTCACTACGCT
Source organism: Smutsia gigantea (assembly GCA_032199065.1). Taxonomy (NCBI): domain Eukaryota; kingdom Metazoa; phylum Chordata; class Mammalia; order Pholidota; family Manidae; genus Smutsia; species Smutsia gigantea. The sequence continues at coordinate 35,513 of JAVSCE010001138.1, forward strand.
GATGGACAGTGACTGTAATGGGGTTGGTGGGGGGGACCTGATGAAGGGGGTATTTTAATAACCATGATATTGCACATGTAGTTGTAGATTAATGATACCAAAATAAATTATAAAAAACATAAATAAATTAATTAAAAAAAATGGAAACAGAAGCTGTCAATAAGCAACTGTGGAGTCATCAGAAGTTAACAGTCATAGACAGAATCCAGGTCCCAACACCATTCAGGTGACAGAGAAATAATCAAGCATTACTTCATGAAAGCAATTTACAAGTCCATACATCAAACAGTCTATTCTACTCTAAGGGGTATGAATGAACATTTTCCATTTAACAGTTAAAAAAAAACAAATAGAGGCTTAACAGAAGAGAAAATAACTTGTAACATTTTAGTGGATATTCATTTATGCATATTTGATATATATTGAAAAATATAAAGGTCTTATTATTTAAAAATGTTCTCTCAGACATATACTCTTACCCTCCTTTGTGATGAAGTTCGGGCCTTCTCTTTTGAGCAGTATACCCAGCAGGATGGCTTGGCTAGCCAGACAACTGCAGTCCTGGAAATACAGACCACTGTGAGTAGCTGGAATTAAATGGGTATGAAAGTTACCAAAGGGGGATAACTAATCACTAAACTTACATGATGAAGAGAGGAAGTATTCTGCTATAGAACTGAGGAAAGGTATAATGTCACTGATCTACTACCAAGCATAAGATAACCTTATACACAATTTATCTTAGAAATAGCTTGGAGACAGAGGGTAGACAAGCTGCCTTCCTAGGGTAAGATTTAACAATTAAATTTCCCAGGAAATGAAATAAGTGATGGACAGAAAATATGTTGTCTACAAGCACTAATAGTGATTCTGACACTTTCTAGGAGGTTTGACCAAGTCATTTAACCATTCCCTTTTTTACTTTACTTATTCAAAAATGGGAGAATGTTATTATTAAGCCATTGTGAAGAGATGGATGAAAGGAGGGGACATGTGTAGAGTGCTTATTATATACTGAGACACAATGCTATGTGATTTGTGCCTACCACATCAGATTCATGGTCCTGTGTATCTATAGGAAACACCCATCAATAACAAGAACTGATGATGTCTGGCAGTATGTCTATCTAGCTTCCCTGCTCCTATTTGAATGGCCTGACAAGACACCATAGTGTTCATGGTTCTACCACTAGAACTTCATTTCTCTAGGTAAGTGCTATATCTTACCCTCAACCTTCCTCTTTTAAAATGCAAGTGACCTGAGGGAAGATAAAATATTAGGTTGCTAATATAATAGTCATATGGATGTAGTTATAGGATTACTCTCCTCAGTGACTGCAGAGACTGAAAGCAAACATTAGACCTAAATACTAGGGCAGGAGAGAAGATCCAGGCTGGGAAAAGGAGGGGAAAGGCACTGAAAGAAAAATCTGGAGATCCCAAAGGCAACTATCACTGACGTAACTTCTTTAATGGCACATAAAATACTTTCATACCTAAGACAACCCAACTTACCCTCACTTCTTAAGCAACTTTAAGAATATCCATGCTAATATGTGACCATGAGAACAGCCTCTCATTACTGCCCCCAGTTCAGACAGGTCATCTACATCCAGCGTTAATTGCTACCTTCTCTGAGAAGACAAAAAGTGGCATGGCTTGTCCCTGGGAATTCCTGCTCTGCCAATCTCACTCAGGGCCATGAGGGAATTACATTTTCCTCACATTCAGTTTTTGAAGAATTTCATGGGTGGATTTGTTTTTCCATTCATTAATGGTGATATCTGGTTGGTGCTCCAGTTCAGGTGTATTGGGGGTGCTTTTCTGTCGTTTGACTTTTGAATGTTTCGGAAGTTCTAGCTCCTCAAAACTCTTAAATTCTGGAAGCCTAGAAATTAAAAGAAGTTTCAGACTTCCTGTATTTCTAATGTCATTTCAAGAGACACAATAACCCAAAGGGACTTACTCTTCTGTGTCACTGATTCGTAAGAAGTCAAGTTGTTCTACTACAGCTCCAGATATTAGTGTCTGAAATGTGATTGAGAAAAGATTCACAAGTCTTAAATTCATCAGCACATACTTTTCTGTAAGTAAGTAATACTTCAAAAAAAGAGTTTACTTAAAATATATATACAAATCTTAGGTAACTTCTTAAGTGTTCTAAAATCATAGGTTTTCACATGTATCAAACTACAAGCTACAAGTCATAATAACAGAAAAGTCAACATAAGGTGAACTATATTTTCTCTCTGTCCTTAGAATTGTGGCCATTAATTTTTAAGCTGAAATTAAAATTTAGTACCTATTAAAATGTTTAAAAATATTTTGAAATTTGAATAAACACAAAATATAAAAATTGGAATCGCACTTTGGATTCTGCTACTGTAACATATGTCAGGGCTGTTCAGTGATGGGGTACTGCCAAGTCTTCATTCTTCAGGATCGTGAAGGTGCTGCTTGTCAAAGCCAGGGCTTCTGTACATTCTGGCAGCCATTAGCTCAACTGATTACAGGCTGAGCAAGCTAAAGGAGTCCAAACTCAAACATAGTTTTTGTTTGTCAGTGGTTCATGGTGAATGGTTTAAATGAATAACCCACTGATCCTTAGTAATGTGGGTCACTTCTGATTATCTGATGAATTTCCAGATAAAATTGAGAAATGTACTGCATAAAAAACAAGCCATGAATTATTATTTTAAAAATAAGGCAATTCTTCTATCAAAACTGTCTTATATGTGTCACTTTCTCTGTTTTCTCAGTGTTCATTTCAAATGTGAAGCGACATGATATAAGGATGTTGCTCTTGTTGGCTGATCACTCAGAGTTGTGCTGCTTTCTCCTCTGCTGCAAACTCATAAACAAAGAAGATCATCAGCAAATAGCCACTACAAATGTCAGGATGGAAATATTTACCAGAAATCATACTGAAGCCTCCTTGCAGAGTCTAAGTAAGGAAGGCCAAACATACATCTGATCTCCAATGTCTATGTGCCCCAGCCACAGTAAGGGTCTGAGAGCATTCTGCACCTGGGAAGAGAGCAGCGCCAAGCACAGTGAAAGTCTGTGGAGGGGTATTTCCTGAGATGCAGGCTCATACCTACCCATCTTGCTCTCTAGCTAATCTGTCAGACAAATATTTATGAACACCCATGATATGCTAGACATTGTTAGGTACTGAGGATATAGCATGAACAAAATACACAAAATTCTTGTCTTCTTCAAATTGGGCTTAGGTATGTGTATGAAGTAGACAATAAAAAAACATACAAAATAACTAAATACATTACATAAGATGATGATGAGTGCAAAGTAGAAATTGGAAAGGTAGGGGATGGGAAGTGCTAGGCAGGGGAGTAGGAGGAGGCAAGTTTGCTATTTTATAGGGGGATCAGAAAAGTCTTCTCAATAGGGTGACATGTAAGAAAACACTGAAATAAGTATTGTGGAAGAGTGTGCAAGGCTGAAGGAACAGCAAGTGCAAGGCAGGAGCATGCTTGGTGTGCTTAGGAGCAGTAAGGAGGACAGTGGTAGATGGGGGAGAGTAATAGATGAGGTCAGAGGAGAAGGTCCGGATCACAGACAGCATATGGACCACTGGAAGGACTTTGACTTTGTAAGAGAGTCACTGGAGGCTTATGATATGTGACATAATCTAACTGCCTTATGATCACAAAGAGTAGGAAGATGCTAACTGTCTTATGGTCAGTAGAAATTTAGAAGAAGTGAGAAGTAATGATAGCTTGGACCATGATGTTAGTGCTAGAAGTGGTGGGAAGTGATTAGATTCTGGATATAATCTGAGGGTAGAGAAAACTGGACTTGATAGTGGATTGTAATATGGGGTATGAAAGAAAGAGAAGAGTCAAGAGTTATTTAATTCTCAAAGCTGACAGCTAATACTGAAAATATAAGAAAAAAGTTTTGATTTAATATTTTCTATTTTTATTAGCCTACCCACCATTATATACTGATTCTGTCCATAATTAAATGTTTAATCTAAGTTAATAGATAAATTCTAAATTTCACTAATTGTCTTTACACCTTTTGATAAAAAAAATTGGTTGTAGAGGCTCCTAAATTCATTTTATAAAAAAACATTATACTTATGATTAATTTGGTAAGCATTAGTACCTTAGTTCTGATGGTAATTAAATAAATTAGTTTTGTTATATATGTGTCAAATGCAATACTGTGATATTCAGAAAGGTATCCTATACTGTAATACTTAATTATCTCTTACCCCCCAGCCCTTTCCAACTGAACTTCCTACCTAAGATTGCTTTCTCCTCATCCCAACATTCTGCATCCCCACTTGGCTTTGGTTTTGGTTTGGCTTCCCAATAGAATAAGTCTCATGAGATCAGAATCCTTGTATATATATTTTTTCACCACTATATCCCAAATGCCTAAAGAGGAAGCTCAATAAATATTTGTTGAATCAATGAACCAATATTTACATATTTTCCTCAGAGACAATAGTAGAGGAAAGAGTAGTCTGGGAAGGTGGAGATGAGTAAAGCATGGCCCGAGAGAATTTTCAACCCATAGAGAGAAGCAGACAAAAGAAACTAGCTACACCTAAAACATGAGCTATAGCAAAGGTTCAAGCCAAATGCCACAGAAGTACACTGGAAGGAAAAATTAATTCCAGTCTTGGAGACGTCACTAAAAAGGTGACATTGACCTAAGTTATGAGATTAAAGCATGACTTAGAAGAAAAAAAAGAGAAAGGCAACTGTAGAATAGAGCAACAGTATGAGCAGGACAAAAATTCCAATTATATTCAGAGATGTTGAAAGTACCCAAAATACTTGGGGAATTGAAAGCAGGACTGGGAAAGAATAGCATGGGAAGATGTCCTGGGTGATGAAGCAGGGATGGCAGTGAGGCCCAGTGATGAGAGAGATTGCAGTTCATGGGCTATGGAAATTTGAAAGGGCTTGAAATAAAATCTGAGAGAAGCATATAGCTGCCATTTTCACTTACTATATTAAAGGGAAGATGAAGGCTGGGGTTGGGAGTGGTGAGGGGTTGTTGTTTAATGGGTATACTGTTTCAGTTTTGTAAGATGAAAAGTCTTATTCTCTGGTTAAGGACTCGATACTCAAGGGTACAAGGAACGGAGAACAGGAGATACAAAGATTAAGCAATGGATTAAGTGAAAGACTGTATACAGCACAATAGGACTCCCTGGCTCCCTTCCCTCACCCTGTTCTCAGGACATGGAAGCAAAACATATACCCTTCAGGCAAGAGGTTAGATGTTTATTTTCTGGGTAAACTGTAGAGGCCAGAAGAAAAAACTCCATATATTGACACCTGGGGTTTACCCCAACAAAAAGCGTAAACCGTACCACCAAACCATCTTATATAAATGAATTTATCATGACAAGAATCCTTGTTTCCAAGTACACAGGTTACAATACATTTTTTACTCTTTACTCTTAAAAATGAATGTATAGCTAAAGATTACCATACATCTGACAAATGCCTCTAAATGAAAGACTGAGCCCCCAAAAAACAGAAAAAAGAAATAATGTGAGAAGAAAATTTCAAAAACTCTCTAGTTAATCTTTTCAGAAAGATATAACAAAACATAATATCCAGAAAATAAGATATTATGAAAAGGACAATTAAAAACATGAATACCAAAACACAAAACTTTATAGAGGAGTTACATGATAAATATCAAAGGAATTGTGCCAGCAAGCATTACAAAAAGACAAAGCAACAGAAAATAAGGAGAAAAGGATAAAAATCTGAGATAAAAATCAATCAAGTACACAAACATAAGCTCCATGAATATGTAAGCAAACATACTAAATATTTATTGCATTACCTACAAAGGTCCTGCTTTATAAATTTTTCTCTTTGCTACATAGTATTTAGGAAAGACTCTATAGAACGATCACAATGTTTTTTACTAGGAAATAAGTTATTTAGGTCCACTGATAGATTGAAATGTGAGTAGTTTAGGTTAAAGGTCACAAAGGGATGTCAAAGTAGCAAAGTGTCATTTCTGGTCTGGGTGATTTTACAGAACTGGACTTTAAAATCTGGTAAGACTTTACGGCCCAGAGCTCTGAAAAGAAGAAAAGAAGGATATTCCAGGCAGAGGAAATGGTGTGAGCAGGGGGCAAAACCTCAGAGAGTTTATAGAACACGTTAATTAATTTGTATTGGTGAAGCAAAAAGTGTGTTTAGTAGGAGATAACTGTGGGCAGACAGCCTGTTACGGCTAATGGGAAACACAAAGGGCCTCTGTTATTTAGGAGTTGTGAAGATAATGCAGTAATGTTCCAACTGGAACAAGAACTATCTCCAGGTTGGATGTTACTGTGGAATAAAGGACAGTATCTTGGGCTTGTAGGCACAAGGTCACTTCACCACTCTGGATCCCAGTTTCCTCAAATGCAAAACTGAAGTTAGAGATGAGCTATTAAAGTCTGAAGTTCTGTTCGGAAAACCTCTGCAATTGTTCAAGCATCAGACTGGAGGGATCAGATAATAGGAACAGAAAGGTAGGTACAGAATAAAACCTTAAGGCAAAAACCTTAAATGGAACATATATTAAGAAATACAGCTGTATCTGTGAATTAATTGTCCTAAAAACAGAAACACACTGAAATTCAGAAGACTACCTGTAGACGATCAACATGAACTTTGACTCCTCCAACCATTCCTTTTTTAAAGGCTGCCAGCATATCTAAAATGGGGTTGAATCGGCTACCTCTGAAAAATATAAACAGATTAATAAAATGTACATATTAACAACAGAATGAGAAATTAATAACCTATTACTAAGTGCCCTTTACATATATATGCAAAGCACTCTGCCACATGTTGAGAGGCATACAAAACAACACATGGAGTCCTGCTTGTAAAAGGGTCACAGTCAGTGTTAATGGAGAAGAAATGCATGCACCTCACTTCCTTCATCAACCTACCTTATGTTGTCTTCCCGGATGAGAACAAGGAAAAGCGGACGTCCATGCATTTTCCAGTATTGCTTAATGAACTGTAGTGCATTCTAACAAAATAAGAATGAGGCAGGATATAAAGGCAAAGTATCTGAGTTGACCAGCATGCTTAACCTTTAGTGGCAAAGAGCCAACAAAACCCTCATAGATCAAGATAATTCACAATCAAACCCTGGGTTATATAGACTATATAGGGGTAGAAATGTTCTAATACATATAAATATACAAGGATGAATACACCCAAATTCAGCTAGAAACCTGTTTTAATTTCAAACTGTTCTTAAAAGTACACAGAGCACACGGTTTAATGCTGATTTATTTATTTATTTATTTTGGTGGCCTAATGAATACAGTTCAAGAATGGTCCCAGGAAGGAAAAATCAACCTAGGGTTATCATCCAGAAGATCAATTCTCACTCCACATTACTGTGGATTTATATTAGAGCAGGTAGAAGAAGTTAGATAGAATCTACAGAAACCATCAGAAATGTGGAGAGTTTTCTTTATTTGACTCAATTTCTACTGTCACCATCATCATCATTATTATATCCAAGCCTTATATAACACTTCACGATGTACTAGGCACTATTCTGAGTGTTTTACGTATTTTAACCACTTAGTCCTCAGAACAGCCTTATTATTATTATTTAGCTATACAGATGAGAAAACAGAGACACAGAGAAGCTAAATAACTTGTCCAAGATCACATAGCTGGTAAGTAGCAAAACCAAGATTTTAACAAATGCAATCTGGCTCCATAGTTCATGTTCTAGACCTTGAATCTAACCTTCTCTACTCTGCAAATGGAAAAGAGATTGGAGAAGATTTTAACTTACTGGATGTTATGAGTTAGCTGAGGTTTTATCTGACATTCTTTATAAATACAATTATTTGCTAACTCAACTTTTCTTCAAAAAGAGATAAACTAGTGCTGTTGTATGAACATGGGTTTTAAAATGGTTTCCCTTCTGCCTTAAAAAACTACATCCTTTTACTCCATTTGTAGAAAGGTATATCAAGCAAAGTCATACAACTCATGTGAAACAGTCTCTATCTATTATTCTAATGCTGCAAGTGATTTAATTCTTTCTCCAAAGTCATACAGATGTATCATACTTTCCTATTTTATACTGTGCTAACTTGTGTCACAATTAAATAGGAGTGCTCAATTTAATGACATATGATAAAGTCAGTAGAAGAAAGTCATCCCATTTCAATAAAATGTTGTTCTGAAGCTACCTTTATGTCATCTATCAGCAGTAAAACATCTTGTGACATGTAGAAATCACTTAGGTCGAAAATGATAGGGTAACAAACCACAGTCTTCCCTAGAATGCGATAAATCTGTAAGGGATAATTAAAAAAAAATACATATATATAAAACAGACCAAAGGCAGAGTTACAGTAGTGTAAGTTCTAATAAAAATTAAAACTGATTAAATTCTAAAAAAGCAAATCAAAAACCATCTTATGAAATCCACATAATATTAAGAAATTGTAAAGTTTCTTGACTGGATTTGTATGCTACAATACAAAGTAAGCCCACCTCTGGTATGATGGAAAGAGCCTCTGTTTGAATAAATACTGTTATAATCAGGTATTTCACAACATATAGAAATAATATTGCAGTGAGATGCTTATTCATTCCTAGAGGACTTCTGTGATCTCATACAAAACAAGTAAGATTTACTTGTAGAAAACAATAACTCAGATAATTAGCCCAAGTATATAATGAAATGTGAGAATGGATGCACAGCAAGTGAAACATCATATAATCTGAACACTGCTCTACCAGGAAATTTTGTGAGTACCTTAGATGTACCAAGGCAGCCAATAGGCCTGTCTGGCCTTCCGGAGAGTCCTAATTTTTCATTGATACCCAGGTGGAAATAAGCCTGTATGAAACAAATTTATAAATTAGAATCAGGTAAGAATCCATGCTTTTTCTTTTTTTTCCCCCTTCTCCCCACTGACTACTGACTGCTCTGCTAATTTCTGATCTAAGATACCAGGAAAACTGTATTCAATAGACTTGTAGGGAAACAAGCTAGCCAATGGTATCAACTTAGATCTGGGGGCACTGAGAGATTTGAGAGCAACACTTTTGCAGATCCACTTGGCAGCATTCTAAAATTCTGTCATAAATGTACAATTTGTATGGCTCTGTCTGATTTGTAAAAGAACACAGAGACAAATGCTCCCTGCATGATAAAAAATCTGGCTATTTAAAGTTTAAAAAAACAAGGCCATATACCTCCTACTAGATTTCCACTTTCAAGTATTTCCCACCAAAATGGAAATGTGTTTATTGATTTTTCTAATTATACGTGAATTTTATGAAAAATTTAAGCCATATGCTATAGGTATATGGTCCTGTTTATTCTTACAACCCCTTAGCAACTGCTTCACTTTGGTGTATGCTGAAAGTGTAATTTATTGTGTGATCCCTAATAAACACCTGAAGTGTAGATTGGGTTACAGATTTTTAAAAGTATGTAGAAAAATATATACCCATATTACACACATACGTACACATTACATATATATTTACATAAATGTGTTCATATACTACACAATCTATTTGGTGTCTCACTTTTATAAACTTAATATTGTGGTGTTCCAGTTTGGAGATGGCAAACTGAGCCTATAAATTCTACATTTCAATGTTGAAATGATTGAAGAAATCTAAAGACTGGAAAAAACATCAGTAGAACCATCTGAAAACAGGGAAGGGTGCCACAGTGAAGTAGAAACTTTTAGAATTTCTGTAAGATAAAGGCAGACAGTCTTGGAATGAATTAGGAGTTAATTGGTGCCAGAGCGGAGCACTTAATTCAACCAAGAAGCTTTCTTGACTCTGTTTAACGCCTGTGCCTGATAAGGAAGCTCCCAATGCTTTGTTATTTCAAACTATTTCAATAAACATCTTTGCACAATGTACTGTTATTTCTGTGGGTTAATTTCTTAGACGTACTGAATCAAAGAGAGTAGGCCCGTTCTCTATGAAACATAATGCCAGGTTAGCCACCCTCTAGAAATAATGGACAAATTTACATTGGCATTAACAGTGCATATACAGGTCTTTTTCATAATTCTCTTGGATCAAAATGATATTTCATTTTAAACTATTGTATTCAAATATATTTTGGTTGGCCATTTCCTATACTTAGTGGCTATTTGTATATCCTATAAATTTTTTCATTTGTTCCATTTTCTACTAGGTATTTGTCATTCTTTTTGACTTGTGAGAGATCTTCATATATTAAGAATTTTACCCTTTGTATCAAATATTTTACCTATTTGCTCATCTTCAGTGTTGTTATGAAATGTGAGAATACATAGTAGGTCACACATCATTTCAGCATGTGGTATTTCAATCTGAACATTTTTCTACTAGGAAATTTCATAAGCTCCTTTGATGTACCAAGTTGTTTATGTCATCCTTCAGCTATATTTAGATTTGTCGATCATTTTACTAGTGGTTTTTTAGCTTTACTATTATTCTAAGGACAGACTTTCCCTCCCAGCAGTTATAAACTGTTCTCCTATTTTTTCTTCAAGTGATTTTATATTTAAGTCATTAAAAAATATATATTTAAATTTTTAATCTGTCTGGAGTTTATTTTTGTATTTGATAAGAGATAGAAATTTAACCTAAAATTTCCTAAATGGCAAATCAAACTGTCTTAGCACTATCTACTGATTATGATTTGAACTGATTTCAATATCAACCTCATTGTATACAAAACTAATGTCATCACCAGAGGTCTCTGTTCATCCTGCTATGGTGCACACATCTATGTCAGAGTTAGCTATGTGTCTTTTCCTCCCCCTGCACTGCATATTCCTGGAGAACAGCATCCCGAGGTGGCACTGTGCCTAGCATATAGCTGGTATTCAGGAAATACTCCATTGATGAATGAGGGAGCAACTGAATATCCTCCTGAGCTATATGTGCTATGAATACTGATTCTGGAGTTGCAGTGATTTTAGACATAGTCAGCTGGCCAGAAAAAGTACTCTGTAAGAATTATGTTGTATAGCTGCACTGAAACTGCAGAGCACAACACTAGATGGAGCCCCCTTTCTCTCAAATATTATCAATTTTTCAGACATAAACATACATCTAAACTATTTTAGATTTCTTTTTTAGACAAATTATTATATTAATCAACCACGCACAAGTTAAAATGTACTAATCTAGGTAGATATCCTTTAAATACCACTCTATCACAGTAAAATGATTTTCCTTAACTTTCTGAACCACAGGTACAAGCATTGTACTGTGTATAACAATTAAGCAGACAGACCTGGAATGTTCCCTGCATTCCAGACAGTACTGTCCCCACAAGGCAGATATTACCCCTACCTTTTACAAATTCACACTATTTAATGCACTGAAATACAAAGCAGGGGCCAAACAACCCAGAAGTAGAAAAGTACTTCATTCTAGATCTTCACTATATTCAGATTCCCCATGAGGCAAATTACACCACAGTCATGACATCATGAAATATTAACCACACACAGTAAAAGCTCTGCTTTCAGCTGTCTGCACTCACAACCTCTCAAGTGGGCTGAAGGAAGGTACAGCTTCTCAGAAGCAAAGGATCAGTCACTGCATAAGAATATGTGTATTAACTAAGGTTTGAGGGAACACTTTTACTTTTAAAAGGTAGGCTTATAAAAAGCAGTATACTAGGCAGTGTATCTTAGAGGATGAATCCCAAGGAGCAGCTAGCTTGGAATACAGATGTTGAAGCCACAATTAAAGAATCTTCTGGGAAGTTGAACTTTTGGTCATAAATCTGTCTTTTTAACCATATCACACAGCCAAGTGTAAATCATTTGTTTTACACCATCTTTAAAACAACAAAATATAAAATAAGTCAGGACCTGTTATAAGTCTTTACCTTTCCCTGAACAGAATGCTTCCTACCACCTCTACGATTCCACAGAATCTTATATACAGCACTTATCAGAGTGGATTGTAATTATCTATTTTTCCTGTCACACCACTAGACTCAGAGGTCACAAGGACAGTCATTTTATCTGAGTGCCTCACAAAGTGCTCTGCCCATAGGAGGTGTTCACTGATGAATGAATGAATAAAATGCCACATTCGAGTCATTTGGAGCCATACTGGTCTTTTAAATCTTGTTTGCATGTTGTCTGGTAGAGTGCAGATTCACCTACCACTAAAAGAAGCTGCTGATATAAATTAGGCTTGAAAAAAACAGATTCAGGTTAATTTGCTTTGCTAGCATGTTTATCAAAGAATAATAACATTTGCTACCATTATCTGAGCTTTCAGTGAGAGATTGTTGAAGTATATCAGCAAAAACGGCCTGTACTTGAATGATCAGCGCACAGTGTTAGAGCCCTGGATTTTTGCCCCTTCCGTGCAGCTTCCTCTCCTTGCCTTGTGGATCTTCAGTTCCCTCTTGATCTTATTACCTTATTCTACCACAGAAACCAGGTTTTCTTGCTGTGATTTTAAAGTGCTACCTACTTCTAAGGACCCTTGCATTTTCAGCCTTATCTTTTTAATGGTGGGGGAATAGAGAGCTCTAAATTTGTTAGACTCCCAAAGAGCTGATACCCTGGGTGACTTGGTATCTAGGTTCTGATTTTGTTGCCAAGGGTAGGATCCAGTCTGATTAACAGCAACTCCGAGGCAATGGAGGCATTTTCCCATGCAATGTACACCTCACTTCTCTAAGCCTTTGTTTTTGTTGTAGCATCAAGGCTTTGACAACAAACATTTATATCAACCTAATCGACTTAATCTTGATCATTTGAGACCAAGAGATCAAATCTGAATATCTCTACCAAAGACCATGGAATTTATAACTGTATTCTTTTAACAATTACCAAATAAAATTTGGTAGTTTATAATCAACTAGTGGAAATCATCAATTTCTGCCCCTAATGAACAGGAATATTCTTAAACACAGGCACTTCTGGACCCATCTGCACAGCAGCGCTTGCAAAAGGCCTCAAAACTCACCTTCTAATCCCATCCAAATAGGTATGTAACTGCATCAAAGAAATTCAGATGCTATTTTATAATTACTTTAAGACCCAGCAAACAAAAGAGGTAGGGATTACTTCAGACTCCAAAGAAAGAGTAAGGCAAGAGGAAAAGGGAGGTAGTTATTACTATTAAGCATTTAGACAAAGAAGTTTCTTTAAGAATTAATGAAAGGGAAAATAATCAAATCAAATGTAAAGCCCAATTTAGACACAGGTATGAAAATTAGGGCTATTTTGTTATCTAAGTGCTCAGTCTAGGTTAGTAATAGATGTTAAGCAAGGAGAAGGAATCAGCAAGACCCAGGAATATAATTATACACACACAATGCAGTTGTTTTTTAGTAACAAAGTCTGATAAATTAGGTTTTCAACTTAATTAGACTTTTGGATTAATAACCCTATCTCAGAACCAGATTTTAACTGTGCTCTTGACTGTAAACTGTCTAATCATTATGCTCTAGGACCTCCACAAAGCACACAGCAAAGAAGCAGATTCACTTACTTTCACGAGCTCCTGCTGAGCCCAAATCTGAATGGGTTCTACCTGCTGAGGGGTTTGAGTCTGAATACCATACGTGTTGAGGAAAACCTGAAGGCTGAAGAATATGGGGGACAAAAGGAGAGAAACACTTTTAGGCAATGCATTTATAGTTTGGAAAATGATCCAAGGGGAAGGGAAAAGGGAAGAGACTTAACTTGGAGCATGTGATTAATTCATTAACGGTAGCAGTATGCCACCTGAACTCGAATGCAGAGGCCCTTTTGTATTCTTCACAAAGCATAAGATGGGAGTTTGAGGGGCTGGCAGAGAGCAAGCACCGACTGGGGAATCCCCATATCTGTCCGCACTAACTACTCAAAGCTGCATCCCAGGGAACACTGGCACTGGCCACAGTCTTTAATATTTCATATCAACTAAAACCAAATTACTTTTAAACATGAAAAGAATGTTGTTCTGGCACTTAAAAATGCCATTAATGACATCTTGAAACCCTGTCAAGGGGGAGTGTATGAAATTAATCTCTACTACCATACTCAACATTGTAAGCATGAAGCAGTAAGTCCCTCTTCCTCCCCGCCGAAAGAACACACCACCCATCTGGATTTCATACCGTTGGCTTTCTGCTACAAGTGCTACATAAACTACCAAATCATTTTCCAGTGGTCCCTGTAACACAGAGAAAAGGAGAGGGAAAACATTTTAAAAGAGCTAGTCATCATCAGCTACAATGAGAATCAAGGACAGTATTAACCATCTCTGAGCAATTCATTAAAATGATGGACACCTGCCGGCTCTAAGCAGTCACCTCTCTTTCCTTGCTCTCTACTGCCTACTAATCAATGTGATGGTGTAGACAGAGTAATGGAACACCAAGGAATAGAAAATCATAAATCTCACCACTACCAGAGGGGCTAGCCTATCAGGGCTATTTTGAATGATGCGTAAGAGTAGTTTGGGGACTGATAGACATTTTCCACCTTTTAACTCTGAAAGGAAGAGGAGAAACTAAAAAAAAAAACCCAATTTATGCATTCTCTGTAAAAAACAGATTGTGAGTTTAAACTGTTCATTTGACATCTTCATCACATAAAGGCTATTCCCTTGTTAGCCATTTTTCATTTGGCACCTTATGTATTAAAATAGCTTTAATCTAACATATAGTTCCTGTGGTAGAGAATGAACTACCCAGTTGACTATATAATTATCACTGTGTTCATTAAATACAAGCTGTTGGGCTTAATAGGTCTAATCAAAGATAGTGTTGGATATTTGCTACTCTTTTTCATGTGGAAAAGATCACTATAGCAAGCATATATTACATTTTGTTAAAATGAAACCAATTTGGGGCTGTATATAATTAACAAAGAACACTAGAAGTACCAATAAATTACAGTATTAGGAAGCTCTGAAAATACTGATCAAATATAATTTCTTTACAGTAATGAATCCAACATTCCCAATAGTATGCTGTAAAATGTTTGATTTACCATCAGCCATTTCCACTCTATGGTATTCAATATGCCATTAGAATTTATGTATGATGGAAGGCAAGAAACACCAGAATACATGTATTAGTGGTAAATATCATACAATCAAAGGGATGGTTCCCAGAATCACTGAAAGTGCCATTTCAGGCAGACTTCTGTGTAACTTAAATGATATATAAGAGAAAATATGATGTTAACAACCCAATACAAATACACATTAAAAATGCTATAAATATTTTTGATATTTTAAAATTTAATGTTACTCAGAAGGATGAGAAAAAATTAATTATTTAGAGTCTTATCAAGATTTGTAACAACAAATGAAAACATTAAGACTTATTTATCTTAGATGAAATCTAGCATTCATCAAAAGGAGGAGTAACCCTAGAGTGCACCGTTATCTCTAATCTTCAGGACATAGGAATTCTTAAGTAAAAAGCAAGTTAATAGAATGCAGATAATATTCCAATAACAATAAATAAGGCAGCTTAACAGATTCTAATTGGCAAATTGGTATCTTCTTTTTAAATCATATACCATTTAGCATAATGTTTTTCCATTTGTATGACAGAGAACTCAGATCTAAAATACCTACTACACAAAACTGAATCATATGAGTATCTCATTAGGGGACTATCAGATGGTTCAGGAACTCTTCCATTATAAAATCTCAGTATTTCAGAAAGTTCCAATTAACAAACTGTCTACCATAATGAGCGTAGGCCTTCAACCCCAGTCTAAGTGGGCCCCTTCACCCCATTTCCATCACAGAAAGAATTCACCCCAACAATTCTGTTTTCACCATTTTCTTCAAGCCACCAACACTGTTGTCTAAATCTATGAAGCCTCTCTAAAACTTCCGAATAGTAATTAATACCTTATATTTCTGAATGGTATTTTCCTTAATAATATTATAATTCTTTCTGTATTTAGGTTCACAAAGTACAAACACTTACATAGTCAAGCCCCGTGTGGTATTAGCGCTTTCCATTTAAGTGTATTTATGCACTCATTCATTTGACCAACAGTTAAAGCATACTTACTGTAATACAATGAGTCACAAGAAATACATATTTGGTCATTCAGATGATCAAATACCTATTTCCAAGATATATTTGGTCTTCATTTACAGTTCCTAAAAACACTATTGAGTTTTAAAAGTGAAATAGTGTCTTGTCATGTTAATGAGAGATTTTGAACCCCACCCAAGAGCAGGGGCTAAAGGTTGAATCAGCCAATCGCCAGTAATTTAGTCAGTTATGACTATGAAATGAAGCCCTCACAAAAACCCCAGAGAAGAGCTTACCTGCTCTCTTAGATCCTGTTTTTCCGTCAGCAAATGCATCCATGCTTGGGGAACCAGAACACATGGTGCCACTTGAGGCAGGCCCCAAGCTCCACAAGGATAGAACCTCCTTTATTTGGGACCTTGCCCCATGTATCTCTTCATCTGGCTGTTAACTTGTATCCTTTACAGTATCCTTTATTAAACTGGTAAAGGGAAGTGTTTTCTTGAGTTCTGTGAGCTGCTGTAGAAAATTAATTGAACCTAAGAGGGAGGTGGTGGGAACCTACAATCTGTAGCCAGTAGGTCAGAAGCACAGGTAACTGCCTGGAGCTTGTAACCAGTGTCTGGAGTGGGTAGTGGAAGGCAGCCTTGTAGAACAGAACCTTTAACCTGGGGAATCCGCTGCTATCCCCAGGCAGACAGCATCATATTGAGTTCGTGGACACCCTGCTGGTGTTAGAAAATTGCCTGGTGTGTGTGTGTGTTGGGGAAGACCTAACCCTCCCACACACATGCATTAGAATTGGGTCTGGAACCTGAAAGGAGTTATACTGCTGTGTATAACATACTATTATTGTTGTTGTATATGAAAAAATACCAACATGCAAGGTTCCACGCTAGACCCTGATGTTACAAGATGAATACAGCCCAATGTCCCTCCTTGAGGAGTTTACAGCTACTGGAACAGATAGACAACAGGTAAGTTTTCTGTTATGTGTTTATTATGATATAGAAGCATTTCACTGACATCTTTCTTTGGCAGTATAGTTCTATCAGATTGAAAAAACAGCTGCAGGGCATTACATTATATAGACATACCATAATTTATTTCAAAATGTTTATTTTGATGGACATTTAGCTGGTTTCCAATATTTCACTTTTGCAGAGAATATAATAATTGTCCCTATCTCAAAGAATTGCTGAGGATTTAGAGAGAGAACAAAGTGAATGCTAAGCACAGTGTTTGATACATAAAAGCAGGAAAGGGCACACAAACTTGCTGCAGTTGTATTTATCTGCACACCTATTCTATAAGAGCTGCTCTTCTCTTCCTTGTTGAGATTTGCTGTAATATCTATTATGCCTTAGATTGCACTGGCTTCCACCGTTCTAAGACATGAGGACTGTCCATTATCTCACATTTATATGGCTAGTTCTACAAAGAATCCCAAACATCTTTTAAAACAGATCCTCAGGTGACTTACCACCTTCCCAATTTTTTCCCTTTTATTTCTCAAACACAGACTGCAATAATTTCCTTACCTTACTGCCTCTGTAAACCTATACTCTGCCATCTAACCTGCTTTGCCTTTAGACATGGAAATTCTCACATTTAAATCCTGTCTTCTATTCACCCCACTTCTTTCTCTTTCTGTCTCTCTCACCAAATTCATTCATTCTGGCAGATGATTCCATATTTATATTTCTAATCTTAAATTTTCTCTTGAGTTCTAGTTCTCACATTTTTAACTGCTTTTTGGAAATTTTCTCTTGGCTATTTCCAATGTGAATAGTTCTAAAACAACTTATCAGTCCTGCCTCTACCCCAAAAAGGCTCATTCAAGCTCAGAACCTCAGGATCATCTTTGACTCCTCTTGTTTAACCTCCATATCCAATTTGTCAACAAAATCCTATTGCTCTTTCCTTCATAAAGTATCTTAAATCTTCTTTTCTTTTCATTTCTATAGCAACATTTAGCACTGAAAAGTAATAAGAAACATTTTATATAACATTCTAAATTCTATGTGCAGGCATTGTTCCAAGTGCTTTAACAAATTATTATCCCCATTTTACAGGTTAACAGGTGAGGCAAAGGAAGCCTCTGTAACTTATTCAAGGTCGTAGAGTCAGAGCTTGAATTCATACCCAGGCAGCCTAACTGCAGAATCTGTGCTCACAATCACTCACTTATTCTGCTTTTCAATGAATGGAAAGAGGGCAGGTTTTAGAATTAAAAGACCCATATACAAGTCCTGCCTTATCACTTGTTCCCTCATGAGCCTGGTCATCTAATAGATGCCTTAAACTTAGTATGGACAAACTGAACTACCGATTCTTATCCTTAAATCCACTCACCCTCAAAGTATTTCTCATCGCTTTTTGGTCCCACACTGTGTGCTCATTTGATTTGGTCAAGAATGTGTAAGTCATCCTTGATTCCTTTTTCCTTCAAATCTCATAACCAATAAGAGCAAAACAAAACAAAAAGCAAAAACAAAAACAAAAAACAACACAAAACAAAGAACAGGTGATACTTATTGAGCACCATGTGCCAATTAAATTATTTACTCATCAACACACCCCTATTAGGTAAGTTACTAAAAAGTCTCATTTGCTGATGAGAAAACTGAAGCATGGAGTGGTTAAAAACCTTATCCAACATCATACAGCTAATAAGTGGCAGAGTGAGGATCCAAATCTGGGTCATCTCATCTATCTCCTAAATATTATAGTATATTGTCTGCCTCTCTAATGTGCTGCTAACTCACCATTAAGTCCTATTGGCTCTACTTCCAAAGCATGTCTCCAACACACCACTTCTCTCCATCTCTACAGCAACTATCACCCTACTCAAGTCATCATGCTCTTTCTCTTGGTCAACTAACTGTTCTACCTACCTCAGTCTCACCCCGCCATCCACAGCAGTCCATCCTGAAAGGAGCAATGAGGGTAGTTTTCCTCACAAGTGTATGTCAGATCATCTCACTAACATCCCATTCCCCACCCCACCCCCACACGCATACACACACTGTTTAAAACTCTCCAGTGGCTTCCTATTGTCTACTGAATAAGAACCAAACTGCTTACCATGGCCTGCCAGGCCCTACATGGTCCATCCCCTGCCTACCTCTTCTTTCTCATTCTCCCTCACCTCTTTCACCATGTTTCAGCCACACTGGGTGTCTCTGTCCCTTGAACATGCCAGTAGTGTTCCCACCACAAGGCCTTTGCACTTGCTGCACTTCTGTTTGCAATGTTTTTCCTTCAGATTGCTGCATGAAGGCATTCTTATTATACAGGTACCAACCATCGTCTCTTCCTCAGAAAGGCCTTCTCTCTCTGACATGGCCAGGCCCTATCACTTTATCTTATTTTGTCTACTTCACAGTACTTGTCAGCTCCAGAAATTACATTATTTACTTGTATGTTCATTGTTACCCACTCACACAAGAAAGGAATTCCCTGAGGGCACGGACCTTGAACTGTCTTGTCCATTGCTATGTTCCCACTGCTGTATGACCAGTACTTAGTTGGGTGCTTACTTTTTGATAAATGACCTCCCAGGCAAGTTTCTCAATTCTATGTTTATCTGTAAAATGGGAACAGTATTTATTTAGGTTGCCTACCATTCAAGGACGCATCAAACAAAAGAGGGCATATAAAATATTTACAAACTTTGATCTACTAAACAAATGATATTTATAACTATTTGCTCTATGACTCTCTATGTCAATTAGCCTCACTAAAACATCAGTTTCTATATTGGTAAATTGGAATAATAAAAATATCTGCTTCATAGGGTTATGAAAATGACACAGAACACATAAGCATTTAACACCAGTGTAGCATATACTCTTTAAGTGTTCAGAATCATCAGTCTTTTCATCAACTCCAGGAACACAGCCACAATCCTAGATTACTGTGATAAGACTTCTTCAGCTTTCTGCTTCACACTTGCCTCTACTCATCTGTACTTTTTAGTCAGGTTAATTTTTCTTCTGTCACTCGTCTGCACAGAGGAAGTGGTCAAAAATATTTGTTGAGTGAATTAAGAAAAGGGAGGAAAAGTGGGTGAGTAAACAGGTACATTTACGTATATTTGGGATATCCCTTTTATACTCCAAAACCAGTGTTTCCCAAATAAAGCCCCAATTTCCTGAGGACTTTTACAACTTTACTGCATCTGTCATTCCCTGTTTGTCTCCCATTTCTTTGCCTTACAACATGCCACTAAAAAAAAACTGTTCATTCATGTTCACTTCAAATTTCTGTCCACAGGCCTTCTGTCCTTCTATATTTGGACTGCTCCTTTGTTCCTTCTGTCTTCCCATTTCTTGACTCACCCTTTCAACTCAGTCATCTCCAAAAACTCCCCAAACATCAGGATGTCCAGGTATCTTCTGTCCCTATCAGCAAGAGCAGGTATTGTCTATGTGAGTCTCTTGTCACTACTCATGTCATCTCCTCGGGAGGACCTTTTTGCATTAAGAAACATCTATATAACTACAGAGTAAGTTCCTTGAGGGCCCCTCATGCTCACTTCTCTTACCTAGCATGTACACATTGCCTTATACTAAAAGAAAGGCAACTGGTGTTTATTTTATGGTCTGGAAGAAGACCCTTTGTTTTTTTAAAGTATTGCTGTTTACATTTACTAACAATACATAACACAAACCTTCCCTTGAGTATACACAAATATTTTTATCAAAGAGAAATAATAACTAAATGTACATATATAAGCTAGCAAGCAATGTACACAAGTTATTTTAATCATATGATTGAGGACCAATAACCTGTAGTGAGAAATATTCTGATTTAAAACTTTCATTTCTATAAGTGAATAGAATGGGATTGGGTTAACAACTTTCAAAGGGTATACAAAGAAACTTTAATATGAATGTGCCCTAGTGTGTTTCCTCCCCTTGTTCTTTAAAAATTTTTTTCAATAGATAATTCATTCATACGGATAAAAAAATTTAAATTATGAAAATTTTCAATGAAGTGTCTCTCCCCCGGTGGCCACTGCATCTACCATTTCCCCAGTCTACCACCCAGGTACATGTATGATTCTGTGATTTTCCAGAGTATCCTTTTTTTTCTTTTTCTTTTCAAAAATTTTTTAAATTTTGTATTAAGGTATTATTGATATTATACTCTTATGAAGGTTTCACATGAAAAAACAATGTGGTTACTACATTTACCCATATTATCAAGTCCCCACCCATATCCCAATGCAGTCACTGTCCTTCAGTGTAATAAGATGTCACAGATTCACTATTTGCCTTCTCTGGGCTACACTGTTTTCTCCGTGATCCCCCCACATGTGTGTACTAAACATAATACCCCTCAATCGTCTTCTCCCATCCTCCCCACTTGCCCTCCCAGACCCCTCACCTTTGGTAACCACTAGTCCCTTCTTGGAGTCTCTGGGTCTGCTGCTATTTTGTTCCTTCAGTTTTGCTTCATTATTTTACTCCACAAATGAGGGAAATCATTTGGCACATGTCTTTCTCCGCCTGGCTTACTTCACTGAGCATAATATTCTCCAGCTCCATCCATGTTGTTGCAAATGCTAGGATTTGTTTTTTTTTATGGCTGAATAGTATTCCATTATGAATATGTACGACTGCTTCTTTATCCACTCATCTACTGATGGACACATAGGTTGCTTCCATATCTTGGCCATTGTAAAAACTGCTGCGATAAACATAGAGGTGAATATGTTTTTTGAATTGGAGAAGTTGAATTCTTTGGGTGAATTCCAAGAAGTGGGATTCCGGGGTCAAACGGTATTTGTATTTATAAATTTTTGAGGAACCTCCATATTGCTTTCCACATGGTTGAAGTACCTTACATTCCCGCCAGCAGTGTAGGAGGGTTCCCCTTTTCCTGCATCCTAGCCAGCACTTGTTGTTCTTAGTCTTTTGGATGCTGTGAGGTGATATCTCATTGTGGTTTTAATTTGCATTTCCTTATGATTTGTGATATGGAGCATCTTTTAATGTGTCTGCTGGCCATCTGAATTTCTTCTTTGGAGAACTCTCTCTTCATATCCTCTGCCCATTTTTCCTTATATAACTTACTTTGGTATCATTAATCTACAATTACATGTGCAGTATTATGGTCACAAAACTACCCTTTCATCAGGTCCCCCCCACCAACCCCATTACAGTCACTGTCCATCAGCGTAGTGAGATGCTATAGAATCACTACTTGTCTTCTCTAAGTTTTACAGCCCTCCCTGCGCCCCCCCACAACATTACGCCTGCTAATCGTAATGCCCATTTTTCCCTCTTATCCCTCCCTTGGCACCCAACTTCCCCAGTCCCTTTTCCATTGGTAACTATTAGTCCGTTCTTGGGTTCTGTGAGTCTGCTGCTGTTTTGTTCCTTCAGTATTTATTCTTTGTTCTTATACTCCACATATGAGTGAAATCATTTGATACTTGTCTTTTTCAGCTTGGCTTATTTCACTGAGCATAATACCCTCTGGCTCCATCCATGTTGTCGCAAATGGTAGGATTTGTTTTCTTCGTATGGCTGAATAATAGTCCATTGTGTATATGTACCACCTCTTCTTTAGCCATTCATCTACTGATGAACACTTAGGTTGCTTCCATTTCTTGGCTATTGTAAATAGTGCTGCAATAAACATAGGGGTGCATCTGTCCTTTTCAAATTGGGCTGCTGCATTCTTAGGGTAAATTCCTAGGAGTGGAATTCCTGGGTCACATGGTATTTCTATTTTGAGTTTTTTGAGGAACCTCCATACTGCTTTCCACAATACTTGAACTAATTTGCATTCCCACCAGCACTGTAGAAGGGTTCCCTTTTCCCCACATCCTCGCCAACATTTGCTGTTGTTTGTGTTTTGGTTGTTGGCCATCCTCACTGGTGTGAGGTGACATCTTATTGTGGTTTTACTCTGCATTTCTCTGATGACTAGTGATGTGGAGCATCTTTTCACGTGCCTGTTGGCCATCTGAATTTCTTCTTTAGAGAAGTGTCTATTCATGTCCTCTGCCCATTTCTTAATTAGATTATTTGCTTTCTGTTTGTTGAGGTGCATGAGTTCTTTATATATTTTGGATGTCAACCCTTTATCAGATACGTCATTTATGAATATATTCTCCCATATCGCAGGATGTCTTTTTGTTCTACTGATGGTGTGCTTTGATGTACAGAAGCTTTTCAGCTTGATATAGTCCCACTTGTTCATTTTTGCTTTTGTTTCCCTTGCTCGGGGAGATATGTTCATGAATAAGTCGCTCATGTTTATGTCCAAGAGATTTTTGCCTATGTTTTTTTCTAAGAGTTTTATGGTTTCATGACTTACATTCAGGTCTTTGAACCACCTTGAGTTTACCTTTGTGTATGGGGCTAGACAGTAGTCCAGTTTCATTCTCTGACATGTAGCTGTCCAGTTTTTCCAACAACAGCTGCTGAAGAGGCTGTCATCTCCCCATTGTATATCCAAGGCTCCTTTATCAAATATTAATTGACTGTATATGTTTGGGTTAATGTATGGATTTTCTATTCTGTTCCACCAGTCTGTGGGTCTGTTTTTGTGCCAATACCAAATTGTCTTGATTACTGTGGCTTTGTAGTAGAGCTTGAAGTCAAGGAGTGTAATTCCCCCTGTTTTATTCCTCCTTCTCAGGATTGCTTTGGCTATTCGGGGTCTTTTGTGGTTCCATATGAATTTTAGAATTATTTGTTCCAGTTCATTGAAGAAAGCTGTTGGTAGTTTGATAGGGATTGCGTTGAATCTGTAGATTGCTTTAGGTAGTATAGCCATTTTCACAATATTGATTCTTCCTAGCCAAGAGCATGGGATGCATTTCCATTTGTTAGTGTCCTCTTTAATTTCTCTTAGGAGTGTCTTGTACTTTTCAGAGTACTGATCTTTCACTTCCTTCGTTAGGTTTATTTCTAGGTATTTTATTCTTTTTGATACAACTGTGAATGGAATTGTTTTTCTGATATCTCTTTCTGTTAGTTCATCATTAGTGTATAGGAAAGCAACAGATTTTTGTGTGTTAATTTTGTATACTGCAACTTTGCTGAATTCAGATATTAGTTCTAGTAGTTTTGGAATGGAGTCTTTAGGGTTTTTTATGTACAGTATCATGACATCTGCAAACAGTGACAATTTGACTTCTTCTTTACCAATCTGGATGCCTTGTATGTCTTTGTTTTGTCTGATTGCTGTGGCTAGGACTTCCAGTACTAGGTTGAATAACAGTGGAGAGAGTGGGCATCCCTGTCTTGTTCCCAATCTTAGATGAAAAGCTTTCAGCTTCTCGCTGTTAAGTATGATGTTAGCTGTGGGTTTGTCATATATGGCCTTTATGATGTTGAGGTATTTGTTGTCTATACCCATTTTGTTGAGAGTTTTAATCAGGAATGGATGCTGAATTTTGTCAAATGCTCTTTCAGCATCTATGGAGACGATCATGTGGTTTCTGTTCTTCTTTTTGTTGATGTGGTGGATGATGTTGATGGATTTTCGAATGTTGTACCATCCTTGCATCCCTGGGACGAATCCCACGTGATCATGGTGTATGATACTCTTGATGTATTTTTGAATTCGGTTTGCTAATATTTTGTTGAGTATTTTTGCATCTACGTTCATCAGGGATATTGGTCTGTAATTTTCTTTTTTGATGAGGTCTTTGCCCTGTTTTGGTATTAGAGTGATGGTGGCGTCATAGAATGAGTTTGAAAGTATTCCCTCCTCTTCTATTTTTTGGAAAACTTTAAGGAGAATGGGTGTTATTTCTTCTCTATATGTCTGGTAGAATTCAGAGGTGAATCCGTCAGGTCCGGGGGTTTTGTTCTTGGGTAGTTTTTTGATTACTGATTCAATTTCGTTGCTGGTGATTGGTCTGTTTAGTTTTTCTGTTTCTTGCTTGGTCAGTCTTGGGAGGTTGTATTTTTCTAAGAAATTGTCCATTTCTTCTACGTTTTCCAGCTTGTTAGCATATAGATTCTCATAGTATTATCTAATAATTCTTTGTATTTCTGTGGGGTCCGTTGTTATTTTTCCTTTCTCATTTCTGATTCTGTTTATGTGTGTAGATTCTCTTTTTCTCTTAATGAGTCTGGCTAGGGGTTTATCTTTTTTGTGTATTTTTTCAAAGAAGCAGCTCTTGGTTTCATTGATTTTTTCTATTGTTTTATTCTTCTCAATTTTATTTATTTCTTCTCTGATCTTTATTATGTCCCTCCTTCTGGTGACTTTGGGCCTCATTTGTTCTTCTTTTTCCAACCTCAGCAATTGTGTCTTTAGACTATTCATTTGGGAATGTTCTTCCTTCTTTAAATAGGCCTGGATTGCAATATACTTTCCTCTTAGAACTGCCTTTGCTGCGTCCCACAGAATTTGTGGCTTTGTGTTGTTGTTGTCATTAGTCTCCATATATTCTTTGATTTTTGTTTTGATCTCGTCGTTAACCCATTGATTAATTAGGAGAATCTTGTTAAGTCTCCGTGTATTTGTGAGTCTTTTTGATTTCTTTCTAAAATTTATTTCTAGTTTTATACCTTAGTGATCTGAGAAGTTGGTTGGTAGGATTTAAATATTTTTGAATTTACTGAGGTTCTTTTTGTGGCCTAGTATGCGGTCTATTCTGGAAAATGTTCCATGTGCACTTGAGAAGAATGCGTATCCTGCTGCTTTTGGGTGCAGAGTTCTGTAGATGTCTGTTAGGTCCATCTGTTCTAGTGTGTTGTTCAGTGCCTCTGTGTCTTTACTTATTTTCTGTCTGGTTGATTTGTCGTTTGGAGTGAGTGGTGTGTTGAAGTCTCCTAAAATGAATGCATTGCTGTCTATTTCCTCCTTTAATTCTGTTAGTATTTGTTTCACATATGCTGGCGCTCCTGTGTTGGGTGCATATATATTTATAATGGTTATATCTTGTTGTTGGACTGACCCCTTTATCATTATGTAATGTCCTTCTTTATCTCTTGCTACTTTCTTCGTTTTGAAGTCTATTTTGTCTGATTCAAGTACTGCAACACCTGCTTTTTTCTGTTTGTTGTTTGCAAGAAATATCTTTTTCCATCCGTTTACTTTTAGTCTGTGGATATCTTTGGGTTTGATGTGAGTCGCTTGTAAGCAGCATATAGATGGGTCTTGGGTCATGCTTTTTTATCCATTCTGTTACTCTGTGTCTTTTGATTGGTGCATTCAGTCCATTTACATTTAGGGTGATTATTGATAGATATGTACTTATTGCAATTGCTGGCTTTAGTTTTGTGGTTACCAAAGGTTCAAGGGTTGCTTCTTTACTATCTAACAATCTAACTTAACTTTCTTGTTAAGTTATTGTAAACACCGTCTGATGTTTCTTTATTTCTCTCCCTTCTTATTCTTCCTCCTCCATTCTTTATATACTAGGTGTTTTATTCTTTGCGTTTAGTTAGTATTTGGATGGTCTGCTTTCTTTGCTATGATTTTATTTTCTCTGGTGACATCTTTTTAGCCTTAGGGGTGCTTCCCTATAGAGCAATCCGTTTAAGATATCCTGTACTGGTGGTGTATGAGGCAAACTCTCTCAACTTTCGTTTGTCTGGAAATTGTTTAATCTCCCCGTCATATTTAAATGATAATCGTGCTGGATACAATATTCTTGGTTCGAGGCCCTTCTGTTTCATAACATTAAACATATCATGCCATTCTCTTCTGGCCTGTAAGGTTTCTGTTGAGAAGTCTGATGACAGTCTGATGGGTTTTCCTTTTTAGGTGATCTTTTTTCTCTCTCTAGCTGCCTTTAATACCCTGTCTTTATTTTTGATCTTTGCCATCTTAATTATTATGTGTCTTGGTGTTGTCTTCCTTGGGTCCCTTGTGTTGAGAGATCTGTGGGCTTCTGTGGCCTATGAGACTATTTCCTTCCACAGCGAGGGAAAGTTTTCAGAAATTATTTCTTCAAAGACACTTTCTATCCCTTTTTCTCTCTCTTCCTCCTCTGGTACTCCTATAATGCGAATATTGTTCCGTTTGGATTGGTCACACAAGTTCTCTTAATATTCTTTCATTCCTAGAAATCCTTTTATCTCTCTCTGCCTCAGGTTCTCTGTATTCCTGTTCTCTAATTTCTATTCCATTAACAGTCTCTTGCATCTCATCCAGTCTGTTGTTAAGCCCGTTGATCGCTTGACTGATTTCTGCATTGTCTTTGCTCCCTTCCCTCACTTCCTCCCTCAGCTCTTGTGCATTTCTCTGTAGATCCATCAGCATGGTTATGACTTTTATTCTGAATACTTTTTCAGGAAGACTGTGAATTTCCATCCCTTCAGGCTCCCTCTCTGGGGTTGTCTGGTTCATTTTAGTGTGGACCATATTCCTCTGTCTTTTCATGGCTATAGAAGTGGTCGGTGGTAGTTGCCACATATGTCAGCTGGGCTCTTTAAGACCGCCTCTGGGGGTGCCGAGTCCTCTTGGGTGTAGCTGCACGCTGTGCGCTTTCCTGGGTATTCTGGTCTCTCCTGTTGGAATAGTTGTATTTGCTGTATTTTCGTAGATAAATATAGTGTTGGGAGGAGATTTCTGCTGCCCTGCTCATGCCGCCATCTTCCCGGAAGTTTGCCTCCAGAATTTCCTTTCGCTTATAAAAGCACACAATTTATATTCTTACTTTCTCAGTTTTAGGCAAAATGCATCATACGCCCAGCATTTTTTTCCACTTAATAATTATATATCATGTTATTCTTTTCACATATTAGTATATAGAACATGGTCTCATTTTTGTATAACTGCATAGTATTCCAATTTGTAGATATACCATGCTTACTAATGTCCTCGTTTCATATCTTTTACCATTTCACGCTAGTCCGCCCTTTGAGCTGAAATCTCTGGGCATGGTTATGGTTATATCATTTTGATTTTGCTTATAACAGTGGAACAAACACTCAACCTAAACCATTCAGAGGCATTACTATCCTTGGATTATGGGGGTCACTAGAAGACTGTTATCAGAAAAGATCAGTAGGGCTGAATTTTGGGAGGGGCAGTGTGAGTAGTCTGAATCTTTTCTAGGAAAATGGCAAAGAAAAAAGATATGCAGATGTCCATTTACAACTTATTCATGGGAATACCATGATAGCTTATTAACAAGATTCATATTGTTTTAATGGTTATACTTGATTTATAGTCCAGTTAAGAATATCAAGAAATTAATTTATCTTAAGAGCTGGCTATGTAGCATGTGTTATTTAAGCACAGTGTTATGTACAATCATAAGAACTGTCATTTTTAAAGATTAGGAAAATGATAAGGAGAAAAGTGAAATAATTTGTCAAAGGCCATATACCAGTTAGTGGTTGAGGTTAAACCTGCTTGCAGGTATGTCTAAGTCTAGAGTCATATGGTGTATGTCAGAATATGCATTTCACAGATTGTACTACTTGCTGCCTTGCTTTCTATTAGTCAGGGTTCTCCAGAGAAGCAGAACTAATAGTGTGTGTGTGTGTGTGTGTGTGTGTGTGTGTGTGTGTAAAGAATAAAAAGAGCTTTCCTAAAAAGAATTGTCTGTGCAGTTATATAGTCTGGCATGCCCTAAGACCTGCAGGGTGAGTCAGCAAGCTGGAAGCCCAGGAGAGCTGAAAGTGTAGTTTTAGTCTAAAGACCAAGTGGCTCAAGACCTAGTTGAAATCCAAAGACAGGAAAAAAACTGGATGTCCCAGTTGGAGGGCCATTAGGCAGGGAGAATCTTCTCTTCCAGGGGAGGAGGTCAGTCTCTTTGTTCTTTTCAGCCTGCATGGATGACCACCCACATTAGGGAAGGCTGTTTGACTTGCTAAGCCTACTGATTTAAATGCTCATCTCAAAAACACTGTCATTCTCCTCTAGAACGATGTTTGACTGAGTATTTGGGCACGCCATATATCCCAGTCAAGTTGACACATAAAATTAGCATTGCACACATTAAATTAAATACAACCATCACACTGTTGTAGGTATGTGTTAAAATCAAGGGGACCAGAGTGGTGAGCAAAAGCAATTGTCTCCTACCAACAGTCCACTCTTCATCCACTTCAGATCAGTCTTTAAGAAAACTCAACTGTAAGTGTTGCCTACAAAACCCCTATTTTCTTATCTGCTTTTTATATAATTCTTAAGTTCTTGGCAATTAAATTTTAAAATTACCTCTTCTATTAAGTAATGTATACAAGTATGTAAAATTCATAATTCTTATTTTTGCAACATTGTTTTGAGCCCTGATCTAAGTAGCTTCATTTTTAATATGCCTTCTGCTGCATAAGATGATCTACTGTGGCTGGCATGAACACACTGTTTATTAAAGGAAGGGCAAAGGAAGAGAGAGAGAAGGAAAGAGAAAAGCAACCAACAAATCAATGTTTTACACCTCATCTGAGGATGGTCTTGCGTCAGACAAGGGCAGTGCGTTTCATGCCTTCTATGCCTCTGCTTTTGGGCCTTGCACTAACTCATTTGTGCTCATTAGCCTTCATCACTAGGTCCTGCCAACAGCCAGCATTTTTTCATCACACTCATTTTTCAGCAAAACCTCATCAGCTGAAGAAGCCAGGCAGATGCTTTATATACATCTCAATTCCACTGGAGATACCACACCCGCAGTATTTTTCCTGCAGGGATCAAGTGACAGGCTACGGCAGTTGCATACAGGTGCATCCTGGCCAGAGCACACTGGCATTTTGTCCTGACATTTCCAACCAAGCCAAAGCAGCATCATGGAGACAAGTAATAGGAGAGCAGAGAAAAGGCACATGGGAATATCTGAGGACAGACAACATTAAGCATGGTTAAAAAGCTAAACTTGGCTTGAAAGTAGAGCTGGCCAGGGAAAATATGGCCCTTTAGGATCCTTGCATTTATATAGTGCATTAGTGATTATATAAGCTTTCTATTTAAGAGGAAAACAAATGAATTTCAGAAAGTCTTCCCAGACCATCAACAGTCTCAAATGCCCAAATGAATCAATCAGGCAATGCTCTGTGACAGCAGCCCTTTCAAGGGCCCCAACCGCCTTCGAAGAGCGTGCTGATCATCACTTTGTCGCACGGAGCTGATTCGTGGAACTGCTCTCCCTCCCTTCTAAGCCCTTGCTGTGTGACTGGGTGTTTCTGTATTTTTACCTCAAAGAAATTACAGGGACAAAGGTCTTGCCTGCTTACTGGAAACAATGCTAAAATGACCATACGGGCCCAGGTGGGGAAACCCTGACCCATGGTGTTCACACTGCTTCAATCACAACCAGAGGGAAGAAAAAATGATGAGAAACTTACAGAAACACAACAGGAAAAATCAACATTGGGCAAGTGGTGAAATGAGGGTGAGATGGGGAAAAAGAGGCAGAAGATGGGATATAATTCCAAAAATTCAGTCATTTCCCTCAGGATTTCTGTGCCATTTCAAGAACCTCAAGAATTGGTTTATCACCAATGAAAGGGCCCTAATGGTAGACAAAAGGAAACCAGCTATGTAGAAAAATGCGGAGAAAGGAAGCAAGCACAGCAGGCCAACTTGGTTTTGGTTTTTCTTCTTTGGGTGCTTGTATTGTCCAGATCAGTCCTCTGGTGTCTGAGTTGAAAATGTCAAAGGTGGAAGGGTGGGTAATGAAGAAGGTGTGAGGCAGCTCATGAGAGAGTGTGGGTGGCCAGACTCCAGTTCAGCCAGAGCAGCGCAACTACGAACCATTTTATATGCTGAACTTCTGCCTGCAATATTCTTACTAAGAATCTGAAGAATGGGTTTTCCTTGATAAAAATCAGTAATCAGTTTGAAGGATTAGGACTGAGTCTCAGAGGGAAATGGCCCAGGTCCTGCAGCAAGTTAGCGGCTGACCAAGCAGCAGAATCCAGGTCCCTGGACTGATTTGATGTAGACTCCCTCTAACTCAGAGTGCCTCGTCTTACTGGCTACAGTAAACCTCATATCCTAGGGAATTGCCAAATATATGACTCCACTTATGAGCAGAAATGAATAGATAAACCAAATGTGCAGCTGGTACAAAGTGAAAGCCATAATGTGAAAGAAGAGTGGTCTTGAAGGGGGAAGAATATGAAAACCTGTGCTACTTTCTCAGCACTAGATGCCCATCCCAAGAACAAAAAGACCGAGCTGGTAAGACAGTACAAGGGAGAGCATATTGCAAGATCTAGAGCTTCTGGGTTATGGACCAAACAACTATGGAAGTATCCAGCAAGTTCTAGGATCCAAAAAGCCATTGACCTTTATATAGCTGTCTTCACTAGTTGTAGCCAAACTGATTCTAATGTGGATTCTCAGTGGAGACCTGATGGTGGAGGACACACTCTGCCATCAGTCTTAGCAGAGTAAACCTAAATGCCTTCCATAGCAATGAGATTACAATTCAATAGTTTTGTATACTAGAAAGGCTCCTGCCTTCGAGGGTTTGTTCACTCATCCAGACAGCATGGCAGGCATTAGAGATGGCAGAGACAGATAAAACACTATCATTTTTCTTCAGTAACTCACCATATATCAGAGAAAACAAATTATATATGGAGTTCAGTAGGATAGTAAATACAATGCTCTTAACAGGTGCTCTGGAGGCAAGGGAGGGAACACCTAATGTAGCCTCAGAGAACTGAGGAGGGCTTTATAGAAAAGGTGTAGGAGCTATTATTAAAGGATAAAAATGTGCTATTAATGAATGTATTCAGTAAATATTTATCATATATTGTGGGTCAGACAAACATGACAAAGTCCTTTTACCATGAAACAAACTTACATTTCAGTGGGGGAGAGGCAGATGATTAAAAAATAAATAAAATATATAAATAATTAAATAATAAAAATCATGGTAAACATCAGGATAAACATAAAGGGTGATTAAGTTACTGAAGACCAAGGCTACTTTAGATTGATGGTCAGAAAATCATTCTGTTAAGGGGGTGTCATTAAATCTGACACTGAATTCAATAATAGAAAGGATCAAGATCTGGTAGTAAGCACTTTAGGCAGCAAGTGTGAAGGCTCTGAGATGGAAAGACTTGAAGTGTTTGAGGAACTGTGAGGGGACCAGTGCGACTAGAGCATAAGAGTCAAGAGAAAGAATGGTAAGAGAGGACGGTCGAGTTAAGCCCTAACAGGCAGCAAGGCATTGGGCTTTCATCCAAGTGAAAGGAAAAGCTAAGAGGGTTTCAAAAGGAAAAGACTCAATGTAATTTACATTTTTAGAACAATAGTAATAAGCACATACATAGACCTCACTTAGGCCAGGCCCTGCCCAAACATTTTATATATATTATATACGGTAGTTATATTATGATGGCTGCTGTACAGATATGGTCTGCAGAGGGCAGAGTGGATGACACAAAGAGATTAACTGGAGGCTGCAATTGAGAGATGATGGTGACTTGGGCTACAGTGTGGGAATAAAGAAGGAACAAGTGAAACCATTTCAGAAATATTTAAGAAATAGAATTAATAGGACTGGATTTGGAAGGGAAGAAGTGGTGACATAGGCAGAGAACAATCAAAGATCACTTTTACGCTTTTACAGTGTTTAAAAGAATAGGGAGTGCTCAATGGTGTTTTTGAGGTCAAATAAACAAATCCGAAAAGAGATCCTTGAATATATCAGTTAGGAGGTAGGTCATTAGTAAACTTTTACAAGTGGTTTTAGTAGAGTGGTAGTATAAGCAGCCAGACTGTGTGCAATAAGGAGTGATTGGGAGGTGAGGAGATATGAATGATGCAAGTGTTTTTCCAAGATGTCTGAAAGAAGGGAAGTAATAGAAACCTATGAAAGAAGGGCACATTGAAGAAATGGGGGGTTTTGTTATTGTGTTTTGGATCAGGGAACAATTAAACATGTCTATAGATTCAGGAGAATATGTAAGTAGAGAGAAAAAAGTTGAAATATAGAAAAAAGAATGGGTATCAAAATAGAACATGTTATAATGTAAGGCAGGGCACGGGGAAGGCAATATAGCACAGAGAAGACAAGTAAAGACTACAGCATCTCACTACGATGATG
Organism: Smutsia gigantea; assembly: GCA_032199065.1. Classification (NCBI taxonomy): domain Eukaryota; kingdom Metazoa; phylum Chordata; class Mammalia; order Pholidota; family Manidae; genus Smutsia; species Smutsia gigantea. The sequence goes on from JAVSCE010001138.1 coordinate 68,520, forward strand.
GACAGTGACTGTAATGGGGTATGTGGTGGGGACTTGATAATGGGGGGAGTCTAGTAACCATAATGTTGTTCATGTAATTGTACATTAATGATAGCAAAATAAAAAAAAATAGAACATGTTAAAGGTGGAGGGGAAAAAGGTGAGTTACTGCCTGGGAGTGGGGTTTTTCTTAGTGTTCTTGGATTAATTAAACTTTCAGTTAATCTCCTTGTGTCCACTGTGCCCTCTGCAAATCATGTCTATATAGCAGCCATCATAATATAAGTTAATAATATACATAAAATGCTTGGGAAAGACCTGGCTTATAGTATGTTCTATATATGTGTTTATTACTATTTCATTTCATACTTAGAGGCAGGGATCTCAGAACATTCTAGGATCCACCAGTCTAGTTTTCATCTCTATTTTTATAGGCCTCATGTGAACTTAAAACTCTATCTCCTACTGTTAATAATTTTGACCTAGGACAAGGAAAGGCTCATGCTCTGCTCCATAGGATTACTTACTCTTCATTGCCACATTTAACTCATATTCTTGGGCTGACTTTACTAGTTTCTTCAGTCTCTGATTAGGGATATGATTAAAAGAGTCATAATCAGTGTCCAGTTATCTGAACATCACACAGTGTCCCTTTCAGTTCATTTTCATTAAACTATCTGGCTCTCCAAACTGCAGACTCCAAGGAGAAAAAATGTTTTAAATAAGATACTTTAAAAAATAAACAAGGAGAACAATGGAGAAGATTTTCTTATGAAACTCATGAAATTTATAAAATTCTTTATGAAATTACATGAAAATTATATATATTACATAAATATAGCTTTCTTCTGGCCTCTGAAAGTGATTTTCAAAACCTATTATTTCTTAAGCCTTGTATTCTGGTATTCCTAATTCAATATCATTATTTTCTTATTTTTAAAATTTCTTTTGGTATCATTAATATACAACTACATGAGCAATATTGTGGTTACTAGATTCCATCCATTATCAAGTCCCCACCACATATCCCATGACAGTCACTGTCCATCAGCGTACTTGTCTTCTCTGTCTATACTGCCTTCCCCGTGCCACCCCCCTACATTATGTGTGCTAATCATAATGCCCCTTTTTTCCCTTATCCCTCCATTCCCACCCATCCTCCACAGTCCGTTTCCTTTTGGTAACTGTTAGTCCATTCTTGGGTTCTGTGAGTCTGCTGCTGTTTTGTTCCTTCAATTTTTTCTTTGTTCTTATACTCAACAGATGAGTGAAATCATTTGGTACTTGTCTTTTCTCCACCTGGCTTATTTCACTGAGCATAATATCCTCTAGCTCCATTCATATTGTTGCAAATGTTTTCTTTTAATGGCTGAATAATATTCCATTGTGTATATGTCCCATATCTTCTTTATCCATTCATCTACTGATGGACACTTCGGTTGCTTCCATTTCTTGGCTATCGTAAATAGTGCTGCAATAAATATAGGGGTGCATATGTCTTTTTCAAACTGGACTCCTGCATTCTTAGGGTAAATTCCTAGGCGTGGAATTCCTGGGTCAAATGGTATTTCTATTTTGAGTTTTTTGAGGAACCTCAATACTGCTTTCCACAGTGGTTGAAATATTTGACATTCCCACCAGCAGTGTAGGAGGGTTCCTCTTTTGCCACATCATCGCCAACATTTGTTGTTGTTTGTCTTTGGATGCTGGCCATCCTAAGTGGTGTGAGGTGATATCTCATTGTGGTTTTAATTTGCATTTCTCTGATAATTAGTGATGTGGAGCATCTTTTCATGTGCCTGTTGGCTATCTGAATTTCTTCTTTAAAGAAGTGACTGTTCATATTCTCCACCCACTTTTTAATAGGGTTATTTACTTTTTGGGTGATGGGGCATGACAGTTCTTTGTATATTTTGGATGTTAACCCCTTGTCAGATATGTCATTTACAAATATATTCTCCCATACTGTAGGAGGTCTTTTTGCTCTGCTGATGGTGTCCTTTGCTGTACAAAAGCTTTTTAGCATGATGTAGTCCCATTTGCTCATTTTTTATTTTGTTTCCCTAGCCCAAGGAGATGCGTTCAGGAAAAAGTTGCTCATGTTTACATTCAAGAGATTTTTGCCTATGGTATCTTCTAATAGTTTTATGGTTTCATGACTTACATCAGATCTTTGATCCATTTTGAGTTGGCCTTTGTGTATGGGGTTAGACAATAATCCAGTTTCATTCACTTGCATGTAGCTGTCTAATTTTGCCAACAACGGTTGTTGAAGAGCCTGCATTTCCACACTGTTTAACCATGGCTCCTTTATCGTATATTAATTGACCATATATTCTTGGGTTTATATCTGGGCTGTCTAGTCTGTTCCATTGGTCTGTAGGTCACTTGTTGTGCCAATACAAAATTGTCTTGATTACTGTGGCTTTGCAGTAGAGATTGAAGTCAGGGAGTTAATCCCCTCCACTTTACTATTCCTTCTCAGGATTGCATTAAAGATTCGGGGTCTTTTGTGGTTCCATATGAATTTTAAAACTATCTGCTGTTCATTGAAGTACATACCTATCGATAAACACCCTAAATGCAAATGGTCTGAATGCACCAATCAAAAGATACAGAGTCACTGAATGGATAAAAAAACAAGACCCATGTACATGCTGCCTACAAGAGACTCACTTTAAACCCAAAGACATACACAGACTGAAAATAAAGCGATGGAAAAAGATATTTCATGCAACTAATAAGGAGAAAAAAGCAGGAGTTGCAGTACTTGCATCAGACAAAATAGACTTCAAAACAAAGAAAGTAACAAAAGACAAAGAAGGACATTACATAATGATAAAGGGGTCAATCCAACAAGAAGATATAACCATTATAAATATCTATGGACCCAACACAGGAGCACCTACATATGTGAAACAACTATTAACAGAATTAAAAGGGGAAATAGAAGCAATGCATTCATTCTAGGTGACTTCAACACTCCACTCACTCTGAAGCACAGATCAACCAGACAGAATATAAGTAAGGAAACAGAAGCACTGAACAACACATTAACAGATGGTCCTAACAGACATCTACATCTACAGAACTCTCCATGCAAAAGCAGCAGAATACACATTCTTCTCATGTGCCCATGGAACATTTTCAAGAATAGATCATATCCTAGGCCACAAAAAGAGCCTCAGTAAATTCAAAATGATTGAAATTGTATCAACCAGTTTCTCAGACCACAAAGGTATGAAACTAGAAATAAATTATACAAAGAAAATGAAAAATCCCACAAACACATGGAGGCTTCACATCATGCTCCTAATAACCAATGGATCAATGACCAAATAAAAACAGAGATCAAGCTATACATGGAGACAAATGACAACAATAATTCAACACCGCAAAGTCTGTGGGATGCAGCGAAGGCCATGCTAAGAGGAAAGTATATTGCAATACAAGCCTACTTCAGGAAAGAAGAACAATCCCATATGAGCAGTCTAAACTCATAATAAACGAATCTAGAAAAAGAAGAACAAATGAGGCCCAAAGTCAGTAGAAGGAGGAACACAATAAAGATTAAAGCATAAATAAATAAAGTCGAGAAGAATAAAACAATAGAAAGAATAAATGAGCAGGAGCTGGTTCTTTGAGAAAATAAACAAAATAGATAAACCCCTAGCCAGACTTATCAAGAAAAAAGAGAGTCTACACATGTAAAGAGAATCAGAAATGAGAAAGGAAAAATCACTACGGACACCACAGAAATACAAAGAATTATTAGAGAATACTATGAAAAATTACATGCTAACAAACTGGATAACCAGGAAGAAATGGACAGCTTTCTAGAAATATACAACCTTCCAAGGTGGATCCAGAAAGAAACAGAAAATCTGAACGGACCAATTACCAGCAACGAAATTGAATTGGTAATCAAAAAACTGCTTAAGAACAAAACGCCTGGACCAGATGGCTTTACCGCTGAATTTTATCAAACATTTAGTGAAGGCGTAATACCCATCCTCCTTAAAGTTGTCCAAAGAGAAGAACAGGAGGGAATACTTCCAAACTCATTCTATGAGGCCAGCATCACTCTAATACCAAAACCAGGCAAAGACACCACAGAAAAAGAAAATTACAGACCAATATCCCTGATGAACATAGATGCAAAAATACTCAACAAAATATTAGCAAACTGAATTCAAAAATACATCAAAAAGATCATCCATCATGATGATGTAGGATTTATTCCAGGGATGCAAGGATAGTACAACATTTGAAAATCCATCAGCATCATCCACATCAACAAAAACAAGAAAAACCACATGATCATCTCCATAGATGCTGACAAAGCATGTGACAAAATTCAACATCCATTCATGATAAAAACTTTCAACAAAATGGGAATAGAGGGCGAGTACCTCACTATAATAAAGGCCATATAGGACAAGCCCACAGCCAACATTATACTTAACAGCAAGAAGCTGAAAGCTCTCCGTTTAAGATCGGGAACAAGACAAGGATGCCCACTCTCCTCACTTCTATTCAATATAGTATTTTGGAGGTCCTAGCCACAGCAATCAGAGAACACAAAGAAGTAAAAGGCATCCAGATTGGCAAGGAAGAAGTTAAACTGTCCCTGTTTGCAGATGATGTGATATTGTACATAAAAAACCTAATGAATCCACTCCAAAACTACTATATCTAATATTTGAATTCAGCAAAGTTGCAGGATACAAATTAATACGCAGAGATCTGTGGCATTCCTATATACTAACAATGAACTAGCAGAAAGAGAAATCAGGAAAACAATTCCATTCACAATTGCATCAAAAAGAATAAAATACCTAAGAATAAACCTCATCAAGGAAGGGAAAGATCTATACTCTGAAAACTACAAGACACTCATGAGAGAAATTAAAGAAGATACCAATAAATGGAAACACATCCCATGCTCATGGGGAGGAAGAATTAATATAGTCAAAATGGCAATCCTGCCCAAAGCAATATACAGATTCAATGCAATTCCTATCAAAATACCAACAGCATTCTTCAATGAACTAGAGCATATCATTTTAAAATTCATATGGAATCACAAAAGACCCTGAATAGCCAAAGAAATCGTGAGAAGGAAGAATAAAGCTGGGGGTATTATGCTCCCCAACTTCAAGCTCTACTACAAAGCCACAATAATAAAGACAATTTGGTACGGGCGCAAGAACAGACCCATAGACCAATGGAACAGACTAGAGAGCCCTGATATAAACCCAACCATTTATGGTCAATTAATATATGATAAAGGAACCATGGACATACAATGGTGAAAACACAGCCTCTTTAACAACTGTTGTTGGCAAAAGTGGACCGCTACATGTAAGAGAATGAAACTGGATTACTGTTTAACCCCATACACAAAAGTAAACTCGAAATGGATCAAAGACCTGTATGTAAGTCAGGAAACCATAAAACTCTAAGAAGATAACATAGGCAAAAATCTCCTGAATATAAGCATGAGCAACTTCTTCCTGAACGCATCTCCTCAAGCCAGGGAAACAAAAGCAAAAATGAACACATGGGACTACATCAAATTAAGATGCTTCTGTATAGCAGACACCATCAACAGAACAAAAATTCATCCTACAGCATGGGAGAATATATTTTTTAAATGACATATCCAACAAGGGGTTAACATACAAAATATATAAAGAAATCACATGCCTCAAGAGCCAAAAAGCAAATAACCTGATTAAAAAATGGGCAGAGGATATGAAGAGACAGTTCTTCAAAGAAGAAATTCAGATGGGCAGCAGACACATGGCAAGATGCTCCACATCAGTAATCATCAAGGAAATGCAAATTAAAACCACAATGAGATATCACCTCACACCACTAAGGATAGCCAGCATCCAAAAGACTAAGAACAACAAATGCTGGTGAGGAAGCATAGAAAGGGGAACCCTCCTACACTGCTGGTGGAAATGTAAGCTAGTTCAACCATTATGAAAAGCAATATGGAGGTTCCTTAAAAAACTAAAAACAGAAATACCATTTGATCCACGAATCCCACTCCTTGGAATTTTCCCAAAGAATACGACTTCTCAGATTCAAAAAGACATATGCACCTTATGTTTATTGCAGCACTTTTAACAATAGCCAAGATATGGAAGCAACCTAAGTGTGCATCAGTAGATGAATGGATAAAGAAGATATGGTACATATACACAAGGGAATACTATTCAGCCATAAGAAAGTATCAAATTCTACCATTTGCAACAACATGGATGGAGCTGGAGGATTTTATGCTCAGTGAAATAAGTCAGGCAGAGAAAGACAAGTGCCAAATTATTTCCCTCATTTGTGGAGTATAACAACACAGCAAAATTGAAGGAACAAAAGAGCAGCAGACTCAGAGACTCCAAGAAGGGACTAGTGGTTACCAAATGGGGAGTGGTGTGGTAAGGCAGATGGGGAGGGAGGGAGAAGGGGATTGAGGGGTATTATGTTTGGTATACATGGTGTGGGGGGTCACAGGGAAAACAGTGTAGCACAGAGAAGGCAAACAGTGAAGCTATGGCATCTTACTACACTGATGGACAGTGACTGCATTGGGGTATGAGTGGGGACTTGATAATATGGGTAAAAGTAGTAACCACATTGTTTTTTCATGTGAAACCTTCATAAGAGTGTATATCAATAATACCTTATTAAAAATTAAAATAAAAAGAGTGTATAGCAAAGGAAACCTTGGTATAGCTAAACCAAGAAGAATTATAAAAACATTTAAAATAATATTTTATAAAAATGTGAAAAATAACAATGTTAGTATAAGTACCTGTTAGTGAATGCAGAACATAGTATCCAATAAGGTTGTAAACATGTAATAATAGCCAACATGTTGAAAACAGAATGCTTTTCTCCAGACTTTTTAGAATTTTTCTCATTCTCCTCAATAAAAAAATAATATTATTTATAAAATGTTATTGGAATAAAATAAAAATAGCAGTAATATTTACTTAGCTCTTATGATGTATAAGACCTTTGTTAAGAGCTTTACATTAATTATCAATTAATCATTTATCACCACCATGAGGTAGGAATTATTTTGCTTATTTAATAGATGAAGAAAGTAAGGCTCAGAGAGATTAATTAAATTATCCAAGGTTACAAAGTAAGTAGAAACGACCACTTTTATATCTAGGCTTATATGATGCAAAACCATTATACTTAAAAATAAAATTTATTACACATGTATGTGGCATTATTTAATCTTCAGGAGAATCATGCAAAATTTTATGAACCCATATTTTTAGAAAACAAAGCACAACCCCCCCTTTTCTTCCTTAATATGAAAAATGTGACACCAACAAACGTACATGTTTTTAGCTCAAATCTGTATAAATATGTACATGATTTAGTAAATAAGTACTGCCTTTCATCCTAAATTTAGAATCTTTGCAGCTTGAAAAGTACACTCTTATGGCTAAAAAACATTCCTTTCATATTGGCCTTTTCTCCAAAGACTGTCAAAGTAGATCAATCCATTTTAATTGGCATATTAAATGTGCTAGTCTACTTCTCAGATTCAAAGCCTGGGTGTCACTGAAAATGAAAAATGTTAAATTGGATTATTTCAAGGGTGCTTCAGCATACATGATGTGATCTAGCATGATAATGACATAAATGTAAAACATTCAAGTAGCTGACTAAAAATACTCATACTTTATTCACCAGTTCGATGGCAAAAACACCTGGAACTCTTCAAAGATCTCATGAGAGTACACCACTCTTCAGGAAGTAGGGGCTCCCAAAGCCCAATCCTCTGGTTTAGAAGAAAGCAGCAATTTATAATACAGGTCATTAAGTAAGAGGGGGTTAAAATAGGACTAAAGAATAGGGTTCTCTTCAGAGATCAAGAGACCCTTTAAAACTGTTAATAGATTCAAAATAGAAGAAAAAAAGGGAAGTTCAAATAAATGCATACATTTAATTATATTTATGAATAAATATGATATTTTTCTTAGAGAAAATTAGCACGAATAAAGGTGGGCTGAATGGTTTACACCAGAAGTGAGACTTATAGTAGATTTACTAAAACAATAATGGATCATAATATTTCATGTTACATCTTTATTCTGAAACATAAACCTAGGTTTTTTACTTGGATCTATTTTTCCTCTTCTACATTTCAGCATGGCTATACAGGTCTTCATCTTTGAGATGAAATATTTCATTACATCTCATGACTACTATTGGAGCTTTTAATTTTAGTAAGTTCTGTGGTTTAATTAGAATGATGCTATTAAATATGTTTAAGCTCATTTTTTTTACTTCCAATTTAAGTTTTCTGTTCTGGATATTTTTTATGAAGGCATTCAACTTTCATTGCCTCTGGTCTAAATACTCATTGACAGGAGACTCATTTCCCTTAAAGACTACAGACAACATTAGCTGAAGAGAACTGCTATGTAGTTGTGGCATCTGCAGCTAGGCTTTCAGAAGCATTTTTGATGCCTTGACTATTTTATTCTGTTTTATATTATGATAATCATAAGAACATCTATTCAGTACTCAAATTCACTCCCATGCTTATGGATAAATTTGGCTTTTTGGTCCCACACAACACTTTCTTTCTTTGCCAAGCTAATGAAGTGTAGTTTTTTTTTAATCCTAGAAATTATGCCTCAGACTGGTTCAAGTATCTAAGAGCATCAGAATGAACTGAACCAAATAAAATGAAGCCTCATGCAAAATTTCCTTATATCACCTAAGATTAATAAACCTTTAAAAACTGAACAGATTTGAAACGAATAAAAAAGGGAAGTAGGTATAAATCCATATTGTAGGAGTGCTATATAATGAATTTACTAAATTAGGAAAGGCTGATAACCTCTCTTGCTCGCAGCAAACTTACTTCCTGAACAGACGGTCTTCTGTTTAACTCCCTGCAATCTGGCTTCTGGGCACAATACCCACTAAAATCACTCAAAGGTTACCAATAACCTAGATCATGGAAGCCAGTAACAGAAGTGCTGGAAGGAGATTTATGAATCAAACCCAGCCAAATGACTTTATAGACTAGAGAGCTATACTCTGGATCCCTTAGGAGACCTTTCCAAGATTACACTGAGGGTGAATGCAAGGTCTAAAGACCAGCGCCTGAATTCCTGCCAGTGCTGTGCCTGCTCTCCCAGCCAGCTGGTACTCACCATCTTGAGCCACTGTCTCGAAGACAAAATTCTCTACAATCCCCATCCACTGATGCCATTTTACCTTCTCTCTAGATACCTTTGTCTTGCTCCTTCCTGAATGTCTCTACTCCACCATCTGCACTACCTACACCCTGGCAAAGAACTGAGCATCAATAGCAAAACAACCTTGCACATTTTTTCCTTTTTAATTTAAACTACTGGGCACCTCAATTAACTACCATGTGTGTGTTGGAAGTATCAAAATGGAAATAATAATAATAGATAACATTTGTTGAGTACTTAACTATAAGCCAGAAGCTGTTCTAAACTCTTTACTTATATTAACTCACTTAAACCTTACAATCACTCTGTAAGGTACTATTCTGATTTTATGTGTGAGGAAACTAAGGTACACAAAGGTTAATCAACTTGCGTAAGTTTGGATTCAACTCATACAGTGTACCTCCAGACACTGTGCTCTTAAACTGTTTTTCTAGGCAGAATGTCCACAATATGAAACTACTTACATTCTTGAATATTAAAATGGCATTTTCCTATCAGAATGTTCTTTTTCTGTGACTCTACCTTTGATATTAGAATGACTTACTTATGCAAAAATTCTGTTGCATTCAATATCTATTTCAAGAAACAAGATGAATTTTTCTCAAATCAAAAATGAAGAAAGGAACCCAATTCCTGGCTGGTCTAATGCTACTGCCTATTGAGTATGTTAGTTTCAGACAGAATCCTGCAAACATTTAAAAAGGTATTAAGTGTGTTTTTCTATTTAACCAGGAATTTTCTGTCTCCTCATTAGCATTAACACAATTTCAAAAAAAAAACCCATTTGCTATAGAACTCCAGAAACCCACCCCTCAGTTGCTATAAATGAATATCCCTGTAAGGTCACCTTATCCCCAGTGGACAACTGTAATGTAGAATACAGTGAATCAGTACATGGTCAGCTGACTGGTTTCTGCAGCAATCAGACAGACTTTTTCCAAATATGAATGAGCAGCAAAGGCTGGAAATAAACATGGTCTTCAAGTGACTGTTATTTCACACTAACTTGGCAGAGGCACTGCAGTGTTAACAGTGAGAATTCACAGATAAGAGAAGGTAGCCTACACCAGAATCACCCAGGCAACAGAAAATGATGGACTCCTCACAGGAGCAAGTTAGGGTGAAAGGAAAGGGAGTAAACATTAAAAGAAGCACGCTAGCCTCCTGAAAGTGTTTTCCTTTGGATAAGGAAGAAGGAAGTACCCAGTAAAATTACTAAGCATTAGACTTGTGGACTGGGTCTCATCCTAGTGCTAACAGGGAAGAAGCAAGTAATGATTAGACCCTTGTAACATGATAAATGTATATATAATGGATCCCAGCATACATTTTACACTGATTTGACATTTTTGCATTTAATTTTTTCAGATCATTTCCACAGGTCTCTCAGTATCCTAAAGGCACAGTTGCAACTACTCCTCTGTGATGAGATAATGAGCCAGGCTATTCAGGAAACAAGTTCTGTTAATGCTTTCACAACATTATGAAAATCATTGCTTCCAACTGTTTGACATCCTTTCCTCCTCTCCTTCTTCAGATAACACCTTCATATCGGTTGTCACTTCACTACTGTGTGACCTTGAAAAACTAACACTAAACCTCTCTGAGCTCACATAATCTATCTGCAAAATGGGTACAATAATACTCATTTCAGAAAAGTGTTAAAATCAGGCATAATACATATAAAATACTTTGTGCAGTGCCTGTAAACTGCAGGTGCACAATCAATAGTGATTATTCTTATTTCTCTCACTTCCTTCTCTTGCCCTTTCAAATACCAAACTAGGCTGATAGGAGACAAAGAAGAATGAGACACACTTTCTACTCTGAAGACCCTTGCCAGAGACAAAGGCATTAAGCCTAACACCAGTAGCATGGCGAGTGTTATAACATGGGGTATGCAAAGCGCTGTAAGAAAGCAGGCATATGACAATTACAAACCCACAAGACTTGTTTTCAGGGAGTAATTTATAGGATGATTAGATAACATGGTCTTTTGTGTAATTTATCTTTTCCAAATCAAATGCAACATAGGAAAATGGGGGTAAGTGAAGCAGGCATTGTTACCCAATTTACAAAAATAAAGGACAGACTAAGAATTTGGAGTAAATTATTTCCTTTCATATGTTTCTTTACCAGACAATCTGAATAATTTTGGCATTTAATTGGGCAATAATTGGGGCCAGTCACAGCCGTTTAATGAACATCTACTCTGCTCAGAATCCCAGTGCTAAGGTCACTGACAGAGATCAGAAGCATAAACTGAACTGGAGAAAAAGATAACAGAAACAATGAGATAAGACTCAAGCATAGGCTTCTAGTTTCAGGCAGTAAAGTGAGCACATTCACTCAATTCTCGTTCTTCAGATCCCAAAGAAATGGCCATAAAGATGTTAAAAAAAAAAGACTAAAGCCATTGCAGTGAAGAGAAAAAGAAAAAGAAACATCAAACATTTCCATACATTTCTAGTGTAAAAGATAGCAAAGAAAAGCAGAGCAGAGGAAACTGATATAACACAAACTATACCATTCAGAGTATCACCAAAATGCTGCCAAAGGTATGGGAGCTAATCCACCAAATAAAGGGGCTCCAGAGGGGCATTTGGTTTGCAGATACAATGGAACGCAGGCGGAAGAGGTGGGGTGTCACACAGAACTGACTGTAGGCCACAGCAGCCAGCCCTACATCCCCCACAGGGAACCAAGTCAGCAAAAAAACAGGGCTTTTCTCTTAATATACTGAACAAACCAGTTGAGATGAGTTGAGTTAATGCTTCTAGCAAAATAGCTTCCTCAGTGTAAAGTCCTTCATATTCTGGCATTTGGCAAGGGTGGTAAGGGTCTAGTTTGTTCCTCAGCAGATCCCTGACAGAGAAAACTCCCAATCACACCTTCCTCATCTCTTGTGGAGGTAGTAGGGGAAAAAGACTACTTAACACACTGAAAATAATTAGAACATTTACCACACTACTATATGATTAGATAAATGAGTATCACCAGGTATGTGACAAATACCCAGCAAGAAGAAAGAGAAACACTACATTATGCAACACAAAAATAACTTGGACATTATGCTTAGTGAAATAAGCCAAAGAAAGGTAAATGTTGTATGGATTCACTTATATGAGGTACCTAGAGTACACAAATTCATAGAGACAAAGTACAGTAGAGGTTACCAGGGGCTGTAGGGAAGAGGGGGAGTCACTGTTTAATGGGTACAGAATTAATACTGGGGACAATGAAAAAGTTTTGGTTATAAATAGCAGTGATGGTTACACAACTCTGTAAATGTACTTAATGTCATTGAACTGCAGAAGTACAAATGGTTAAAATGATAAATATTATGTAATAAATATTTATGTGAAAAATATCACTCTGGAAAGTCAAACTGTGCTGTGACAAATGGGTACTCACATACGAAGAATTAAGAATGAAACCTATCTTACAACATATACAAAAATTAACTGAAAATGGATCAGAGACTTAAATGTCAGAGCTAAATTAAAAATTTTAGAATAAAATACAGGCATAAATCTTTATGATCCTGGATTAGACAGTGGTTTCCTAGCTATGACACCAAAAAGCACAGGCAACCAAAGAAAAAATAGATAAATTAGACTTTATCTAAATGGAAACCTTTTGTGCTTCAAACACCACCATCAAGAAACTGGAAATGGTAGTCATCTGAACTGGAGAAAATATTTGCAAATCATATAAGGGAATCCTATCTAGGATACACAAAAAATTCTTACAACACAATAATAAAAAGAAGTAATCCAAGTTTAAAATGACCACAGTATCCAATGGATATTTCTCCAAAGAAGATATATATATATATATACATATATATATATACAGCCAATAAAAACATGAAAAGATGCTCAACATCAGTAACTAAGGAAATGCAAATCAAAACCACAATGACAGAGTACTTCTCACCCACTAGAACACTATAATCAAAAACATAGATAATGAAAAGTGTTGATAAGAATGTAGGGAAACTGGACCCCTCCTACAATGCTGATAGGAATACAAAATGGTGTAGTCACTTCGGAAAATAGTATAGCAATTCCTCAAAATGTTAAATAAATATGGAGTTAGCATATAACTCAGGAATTCCATTACATCCAATAAAAAAGAAAAAATATCACACAAAATTTCTTACACAAAATTTCACAGCAGCATTATGCATTATTCATAATAGCCCCAAAAGGGCAAGCAACCCAAATGTCCACCACCAGATGAATTGATAAATAAAATGTGGTATATACATATGATGTATGTTATTCTGGCATAAAAAAGAATGAAATACTGATGCATGCTACAAAACTGATGAACTTTTGAAAACATTATGCAGAGTGAAAAAAAGCCAGTCATGAAATACCATGTATTATATGAAACCATTTATATGATATCTCCAGAACAGGAAAATCCATATAGACAAAAAGTAGATTACTAGTTGAATACTGTTAGAGTAGGGAGAGAGAAAGGTTGAGGAAAGTGGAAGGTGACTGTTGAAGGGTATAGAGCTTCTTTTGCAGATAATGAAAATGTTACAAAATTGATTATGGTGACTATACTAAATACCATTAAGTTGTACACTTTAAATTAGTGAACTGTATAAGATGTAAATAATATATCAATAAGGCTGTTATAAAAAGTGCTCAATAATGATATGATTACTCTGGATATAAAAGACAAAAAGGAGGAGAGAAAAGATGATGGGGTGAGAAGTGTAGTGGAAATCTCTTCCCAAAACCACATATATTTTGAAAATACAGCAAATACAACTATTACTAAAAAAGTGACCAGAAGTAACAATACACCAGCCAGTCTACATCTGGGATAAGTCAACATCTCACAGAAAATGGTAAGGTAAAAAGCCACGACCTGGTGGGACCCGAGCAATCCTCCCACCCTAGCTCCCTGGCAGGAGGAAGAGAATCAGAGCGGGGAGAGAGTGGAAGCACAGGATTGCTAAATATCCAGCAGTAGAAATCTACCTGGGGAGCACAGATCCACATTGCATGGTGTTCTGGAGATCAGAGGGGATGAAAAGCAAAGTCTGAGACTAAGACATGGAACAAGTTCCTACAACCAGCTGCCCTGGGACAAAAGAAAAGCAGGCACTTTAAGGGACCTCTCAAATGTCAGAGGGCTGCTAAAGGGGCAAATGTTTAGAAGGAACAAGTGGACAAAATTGTCCTGGCACACTCAGCGCAGCAGGCTGGGAACTTTCAGGAGCTTCAGGCGCCCTGTCCCCCTGGTTGGGTAAGCAGCACTGAGGCCTCTCAACGCGATAAACAGCCTGCTGCTCCTTCCTCCCTGCTGGCACTTATGTGCAAACTTGCTATCCCTGCCATTGAGGCAGACCAGCTGGAGGGCAGCCGCACCTACAGCAACTACACAGTTAAACACAGAGGCATCTCCCTGCGCAAGGTTAACCAGCCCAGACCCAGAGGCTGCCCCCTACACAGCTAACCGGTTCAGACCCAGAGGCTGCTCCTTAACCAGCACAGACAGCGGAGATGGGCGCTGAGACCAGGAGCCACGAAAAGGCCTTGTTATCACGACCAACACCACTTACCTGTGATCTACGTCATCGCCCTAGGCCATCCCAAGGGCAAGCCGCCATGGAATTTTAAGGGATTAACCCAGAGGCTGCTCCCTGCACATGGTTAACCGGCATAGACAGCAGAGACAGGTACAGTAATGGGCAAACAGGAAGGGACTTTGTCCTTCCAGCTGACACCTGTGCCACTCTCCGGCAAACACTCCCATCACTCTAGGACTATGAAAAATCAGAAGAACCTTGTTCAATCCATAATCCCTCAAACACCGGAAAGAGGGCTTGGTGAGACTGAAATCACCTATCTTCCTGAAAAAGATTTCAAAATAAAAGCATTAGCATGCTAATAGAGGTACAGAAAAATATTCAAGACATAAGGGATGAATTCAGGAGGGAGAGAACTGAAATGAAACAAACAATGGATAGATTTAAAAGCAGATTAGGTGAGGTAGAGGAGAGAGTGAATGGAAGAGAAATCAGAGAACAGGAATACAGAGAAGATGAGGCAGAGAGAGAGAAAAGGATCTCTAGGAATGAAAGAATATTAAGAGAACTGTGTGACAAATCCAAATGGAAGAATATTCACATTATAGGGGTACGAGAAAAAGAAGAGAGAGAAAAGGTGATAGAAAGTGTCTTTGAAGAAATAATTGCTGAAAATTTCCCCAAACTGGGGAAGGAAATAGTCTCTCAAGTAACGGAAGTCCATAGATCTCCCAACACAAGGGACCCAAAGGGGACAACAACAAGACATACAGTAATTAAAATGGCAAAGATCAAGGACAGGGACAGAGTATTTAAAGCATCCAAAGAGAGAAAAAAAAGATCACCTACAAAGGAAAACCCATCAGGCTATCATCAGACTTCTTAACACAAACCTTACAGGCCAGAAGGGAGTGGCACGATATATTCAATGTAATGAAACAGAAGGGCCTTGAACCAAGAATACTTTACCTGGCAAGATTATGATTTAAATTTGAAGGAGGGATTAAACAATTCCGAGATAAGCAAAAGTTGAGGGAATTTACCTTCCACAAACCATTTCTACAGTGTATTTTAAAGGGACTGCTCTAGATGGAAGTGTGCCTAAGAATAAATAGCTGTCACAAGAGAAAATAAAACCACAGAAAAGGAAGTAGACCAACTAAATACTAACCAATTGCACAATTAAATCAGCTACCCACAGTCAGTCAAGGGATACTCAAAGAGTACAGATTATAACACCTAACATTTAAATAGTACAAGAGGAAGAAAAAGAAGGGAGAGAAAAAAGAACCATCAGACTGTGTTTATAACAGCATAATAAGTGAGTTCAGGTAGACTGCTAGATAGTAAAGAAGCGGACTTTCAACCCTTGGTAACCACGAATCCAAAGCCTGCAATGGCAATAAGTACATATCTATTGATAATTATCCTAAATGTAAATGGACTGAATGCACCAATTAAAAGACATAGAGTTACAGAATGGATTAAAAAAGCAAGACCCATCTATACGCTGCTTACAAGCGACTCACTTCAAACCCAAAGACATACACAGACTAAAAGTGAAGGGATGGAAAAAGATATTTCATGCAACTAATAGCAGAAGAAAAGCAGGAGTTGCAGTACTTGAATCAGACAAAATAGGCTTCAAAACAAAGAAAGTAACAAGAGACAAAGAAGGACATTTCATAATGATAAAGGGGTCAGTCCAAAAAGAGGATGTAACCATTATAAATATCTATGCACCTAACACAGGAGCACCTCCATATGTGAAACAAATACTAACAGAATTAAAGGGGAAAATAGAATGCAATACATTCATTTTAGGAAATTTCAACACTCCAAACACTCTAAAAGACATATCAACCAGACAGAAAATAAGTAAGGACACAGAGGCACTAAATAACACATTAGAACAGATGCACCAAACAGACATCTATGGAAGACTCCACACAAAAGCAGCAGGATACACATTCTTCTCAAGTGCACATGGAACATTTTCCAGAATAGACCACATACTAGGCTACAAAAAGAGACTCAGCAAATACAAAAAGACTGAGATTGTACAAAACCAATTTCTCAGATCACAAAGGTATGAAATTAGAAATAAATTATACAAAGAAAACAAAAAGGCTCACGAACACATGGAGGCTTAACAACATGCTTCTAAATAATCAATGGATCAACGTACAAATTAAAACAGAGATCAAGCAACATATGGAGACAAACGAAAACAACAGCTCAATGCCCCAACTCCTGTGGAATGCAGCGAAGGCAGTTATAACAGGAAAGTATATAGCAATCCAGGCTGATTTAAAGAAGGAAGAAGAATTCCAAATGAACAGTCTAAACTCACAATTATTGAAACTAGAAAAAGAACAAATGAGGCCAAAAGTTAGTAGATGGTGGGACATAATAAAGATCAGGGGAGAAATAAATAAAATTGAGAAGAATAAAACAATACAAAAAATTAATGAAACTAAGAGTTGGTTCTTTGAGAAAATAAACAAAATAGATAAATCCCTAGTCAGACTTATCAAGAAAAAAAAAAAGAATCTACACACATAAACAGAATCAGAAAAGAGAAAGGAAAACTCACGATGGACACCACAGAAATACAAAGAATTATTAGAGAATATTATGAAACATTATATGTTAACAAAGTTGATAACCTAGAAGAAATGGACAACTTTCTAGAAAAATACAACATTCCAAGAATGACCCAGGAAGAAACAGAAAATCTGAATAGACAAAATACAATCAATGAAATTGAATCGGTAATTAAAACTACCCAAGAAAAAAACCCCTGGACCAGATGGATTCACCACTTAATTTTATCAGACATTTAGAGAAGATATAACACCCATTCTCTGTAAAGTTTTCCAAAAAGTAGAATAGGAGGGAATATTTCCAAACTCATTCTATGAAGCCAGCATCACTCTAATACCAAAACCAGGCAAAGATATCACAAAAAAGAAAACTACAGACCAATATCCCTCATGAACATAGATGCAAAAATACTCAACAAAATATTAGCAAACCGAATTCAAAAACCATCAAGAGGATCATACACCATGATCAAGTAGGATTCATACCAGGGATGCATGGATCATACAACATTTGAAAATCCATCAACATCATCCACTACATCAATAAAAAGGACAAAAACCACATGATCATCTCTAAAGATGCTGAAAAAGCATTTGACAAAATTAAACACCCATTCATGATAAAAATTCTCAACAAAATGGGTATAGAGGGCAAGTACCTCAACATACTAAAGGCCATATAGGAAAAATCCACAGCAAACATCATACTTAACAGCAAGAAGCTGAAAGCTTTTCCTTTAAGATCAGATAAAAGACAAGGATGCCCCCTCTCCCCGCTTTTATTCAACATAGCACTTGAGGTCCTAGCCACAGAAATCAGACATCACAAAGGAATAAAAGGCATCCAGATTTGTAAGGAAGAAGTTAAACTGTCTCTGTTTTCAGACGACATGATATTATACATAAAAAACCCTAAAGAATCCACTCTAAAACTACTAGATCTAATATCTGAATTCATAAAAGTTGCAGGATACAAAATTAATAGAGAAAAATCTGTTGTATTCCTATACAGTAATGATGAACTAGCAGAAAGAGAAATCAGGAAAACAATTCCATTCATAATTGCATCAAAAAGAATAAAACACCTAGGAATAAACCTAACCAAGGAAGTGAAAGGCATATACCCTGAAAACTACAAGATGCTCCTAAGAGAAATTAAAGAGGACACAAATAAATGGAAATTCATCCAATGCTATCTGGTAGGAAGAATTAGTATTGCCAAATAGCCATCCTGCCTAAAGCAATCTACAGATTCAATGCAATCCCTATCGAAATACTGACAACATTGTTCAACAAACTGGAACAAATAGTTCTACAATTCATATGGAACCACAAAAGACCCCGAATAGCCAAAGCAATCCTGAGAAGGAAGAATAAAGCAGGCAGGATCTCGCTTCCCAATTTCAAGCTCTACTACAAAGCCACAGTAATCAAGACAATCTGGTACTGGGACAAGAACAGATCTATAGACCAGTGGAACAGAATAGAGAGCCCAGATTTAAACCCAAGCATATACAGTCAATTAATATACGATAAAGGAGCCATGGATATACAATGGGGAAATGACAGCCTCTTCAGCAACTGATGTTGGCAAAACTGGACAGCTACCTGTAAGAGAATGAAACTGGATTACTGTCTACCTCCATACACAAAAGTAAACTTGAAATGGATCAAAGACCTGTATGTAAGTTACAAAACCATAAAACTCTTAGAAGACAACATAGGCAAAACTCTCTTGAATACAAACATGAGCAACTTTTTCATGAACATATCACCATGAGCAAGGGAATCAAAAGCAAAAATGAACAAATGGGACTGTGTCAAACTAAAACAGTTCTGTACAGCAAAGGCACCATCAGCAGAACAAAAAGGCATCCTACAGTATAGGAGAATATATTCGTAAATGACATATCCGATAAGGGGCTGACATCCAAATTATATAAAGAGCTCATGTGCCTCAAAAACAAAAAGCAAATAACCCTATTAAAAAATGGGCAGAGGAGCTGAACAGACACTTCTCCAAAGAAGAAATTCAGATGGCTGACTGGTAGATGAAAAGATGCTCCACATTGCTAATCATCAGAGAAATGCAAACTAAAACCACAATGAGATACCTCCTCACACCAGTTAGGATGGCCAACATCCAAAAGACAAACAACAACAAATGCTGGCAAGTATGTGGAGAAAGGGGAACCCTCCTACACTGCTGGTGCGAATGTAAATTAGTTCAACTATTGTGGAAAGCAGTATGCAGGTTCCTCAAAAAACTCAAAATAGAAATACCATTTGACCCAGGAATTGCACTCCTAGGAATTATACCCTAAGAATGCAGCAGCCCACGTTGAAAAAGATATATGCACCCCTATGTTTATCGCAACACTATTTATAATAGCCAAGACATGGAAGCAACCTAAATGTCCATCAGTAGATGAATGGATAAAGAAGATGTGGGACATATACACAATGGAACATTATTCAACCATAAGAAGAAAATAAATCTTACCATACCATTTGCAACAACATGGATGGAGGTAGAGGGTATTATGCTCCGTGAAATAGGCAGGAGGAGAAAGACAAGTTCCAAATGATTTCACTCATCTGTGGAGCATAAGAACAAAGCAAAAACTGGAGGAACAAAACAGCAGCAGACTCACAGAACCCAAGAATGGACTGACAGTTACCAAAGGGAAGGGACTGGGGAGGGTGGTGGGAAGGGAGGGATAAGGGGATTAAGGGGCATTATGATTTGTACACATGGTGTATGGGGGGCACAGGGAAGGAAGTACAGCACAGAGAAAAAAGTAGTGACTCTATAGCATCTTACTATGTTGATGGACAGTGGGGTATGTGGTGTGGACTTGATAATGGGGGGTATCTAGTAACCACAGTGTTTCTCATGTGATTATATATCAATGATCCCTTAATAAAAAAAGCATGAGATATCAAAGGGGCCATTGAGGACATTGCTACTGCTGATGAAACATCAACAAAGCAAAAAAAAAAAAAGACAAAAAGAAGAGAAGAAATCTTAACTAATTCTTACTCACAGAAAGACCTATGAAGATAAATTATCCATTTAAAAAAAGAGAAGAGGGAATAAGATGGCTTAGATTCAGTGTTCCCTCTGCTCTTCAACCTAATAATTCAATGAATAACAATTAAAGAACTCTAAGAGCTGGAAATATTGGACTAGCTAAGAAACTCAGGACTTGAAGAACGGTAATGGGATGAGAATCCTGAGATCCCATATTTTCTGGGCTGAGTACCAGAGAATTCTGTATCTTAAAACAACCAACAGGCATAACGAAAAAAAACCACACAAAAACACTAAAAGTGTGAGTGTGCGGTAAGGGACCGGAATACAGGAAGCACAATAGAGAACAAGTGGGGAAATCCAACCCTTGCTCCTCTTGTGAGGCAATAGTGGCTAACTTGCCTTCAGCAGCAACTTCAAAAGCCCTAGTGGGCCCACCCAACCACTGTTTCACAACCAGGGTACTGGTGGGCCAATATCAGCAAAAAAGCCCCAGTGAACTGTCCTGACCCCTGCTCCACAAAGCAGGCCTCAGTGTGTTTCACCTGCAGCAGCTGCAGTGGAGGGCTGGCCACCCCAACCTGTACTCCACAACCGGTGCCCCAGCAGGCAGTCTGATCAGCCTGCAGCAGCAGCTTCACAGCAACAACCCTACCCAACTCCTGCTCCACACCTGGGGAACCAGTGAGTGAGCTGATCCATACATCAGCTAAGCTTGGTGTTTCCTGGCCTTTCATCCAATGGTGTAAGGGGAGTCAGGTCAGAGAGAAATGGTATATTACCTATATGTATTGACAAGGGATTTCCATTTGAAACTATGGAGGCCAGAGGAAGTGGCATGGTGATTCTCAGTGATGAAAGAAAACAACTATCAATCAGGAATCCTGTAGCTAACAAAAGTATGCTTCAGGAATAAAGAGGAAATAATCTTATCAGACAAAGAAAAACTAAGAAACTTGTT